>CM034146.1:689366193-689684206 GCA_019776745.2 Taxus chinensis
AAACTTCTCAACATATGCACATGCACAACTAATACATTTTTCTTTCAATAATTTTTATTGGTGAGTCACTTTACAGACACAATTGAGAAGGTCCAATTGCACACATTGCACACATTAGAGATGGTCTTCCATTGGATCAATCACAACCTGGAATTTTGAGTCCCTTGACATTCCAAACTTTTGTATAACTTGACAATGAGGAAGATATAATGTTGAGCTCACCTTTCTTGCAAACATACAACACAATTCATTTGTGTCTCTTTTTGTTTCTAGGTTCTTTATTTATGGTCTTCAACACATACGTTTAATGGAAAAATTCTTATTTTCACTTTTATGGTGTTGATCTAAATCCCAACTAAAAATTCTTAATCTTATTGGTTAGGGTCTCTTGAACTCTTACTTATATTTTTTCACAGTCTAGAACCCATCCCTAATTATTTGTAGAGAGAAAAATAAAAGCAATAATAATCTATTATGGAAGAAACATTTAAAAAATTAACACTACATAATACTAAATTTAAAAGCAATATAACTAGCAATCATGCACAATGGAGCGTGCGATGTGGACACCGTAAGGGATCATAGTGTGTATTGTTTCCATACTGTGGGTTATATTTGCATCGGGAGTAGAACACGACATAGATAGGAAATCTATTAGTAAGTATATGTGGATGGATTAGGAGCTGATTAGTGAGGATCATGTATGTATGAGTGTATGAATAAACCAAAACTAATATCTGTTAAGTGTCATTTACAAATATCTAAACGACAAGCACCACATTTAAAAACCAATAGTTATGAAATTCATGAAGTAAAAAATAAATTGAATTTTTTCAATTTAAATTGTCAATTATTTGCTTTGTCAATCAAAGCAAGATGGTTTGTACATAGTTGATCCTATATTCATTCGGTCTCACTCCTACTCGTATATGAAATATATTTTACAGAAAGGAAAATTCAATAACTATAGACAAATGCCTTTTTTATAAGATTTTTTTAAGTTCCTTCTCCATAGCCTTTAGTTTCTCCATAACCCGATCAAAACCTGCAGTCATGAAATTGTAAAAATGTGAAGTAAAGTATTATGTAATTTATTGTTTTTTTTTTAAATTTTACAATTTTTCACCAATTTGTTTTTTGAAATAATACTTACGTGCATGAGATCAGAAAAAGAGGAATGGGGAACAAAACTATGAATGAATATGGTGAGACGAGGCAAGAAAAGGGTAGGGGCAGTTTAGGTTACGGAGCGGGGAACTGAATATTTTGTAGTCGTGTTTCCTCTTCCTTTATTTTGAGGAGGTGTCGGGAAAGGAACATTCTAGAGTAGCATTTGAAAGAGAATGTGGGTGAAATACATAGGTCTTGTAAGGAGGGGACTCCGGAAATTGCGGTGAATGTAAGCCCTGGCCATTCTAAAGAACCTATATCCATAATTACTTTATGTAAAGTAAGGCCTTGAGATTTGTGGATTGTAAGTGTCCAGGGCATTTTTAAAGGAAGTTATATGCGGTTTCCTCTTGAGATTGGGGGTATGGGGACATGGGTGGGGAAATGTCCATTCCAGGGAGGGTCATTATATTATTTTTAAATTCGATTACAATAAAAAGAAAAAAACTTGGAGGGGCAAAGATGGGGGTGTAGACAATGTCAGCAATGGTGTCAATGGGTCTGTTCACAAGGCTAGATTCAACCCAAAAAATTGTAGTGAGCATAATGTTTTGTTATTTACAGAGGATAATAATTGGTTCCAATTTCTCTTCATCATGTTCCTCTCAATAGTTAAGCCTGGTCTTCTCAGCATTGGAGCGTGTAATTGTAGCATTGAGGTACTTTAACATGTTGAGGTTGTGTTGTTTGATAAGGTAATTTTTTTGCGAGCAAATGTTGAGCTAGAAGAAAAGGTGTAATGTCAGTGCTAGATATCCAGGAGTCTGTTCTTTGGATATGTGTTTTCCAATCTTAGAGGGGTGAGATTCCATATCTGATATTTAGTAGTATCTACCAAAAATAAATCTAAGCATCATCTGAACCTTGTTGCCTAAAGATTGTAATAAGCATGATACATGATGTGAATCTACACTAAAGGTTTGTTTCATAGGAGTGACCGGCATAGAGGGGTATGTCATCGACATGAGGTATTTGGCCAAGGTCACCAACGAGAATGATGTATCTGTTACCCAAAGTTCTTGATTTGAAGTGAGGGAAGGCCTCACAAAGACAGAAGTATATTTTTGCAAGGAGTTTAGGCCCTATGAAACTCATCTCGTTAATGATAATGTAATGAACATGTTGTAGGGATTTTTGGAGAGTGGAAAGTGACATGCCTTCAAGTGGTTTTATTTCCTTTATTGGAATGCACAATGTGGCGTGTATTGTTGATGCATAAATTTTGAATACAACCACTCCTATAGGTGCAAAGGACTAAGAGAGGAGATGATTGTTGAAGTCATGTGGATGACAATGTGGAGCAAACATTGTTTATGAGAAAATATTTACCTGTTCTTGCACTACCTTGTATAATATTTTTTAGAGGGGGAAAATTAATTCATTTCTTGTAATGGCTAAGTATAGTATTCAAATCTTGGTGTTTTTCTCGAGAGAAATTTGTTATGGTGGACATAGAATTTTTCATTCAAGAAGGGATAGTTGTAGTTATCTTGCACACATCGATGAAAGATAACGCAACGTCATGCAAAGAAAGTGGAACATCATTATGGATCTAATTGTGATGCAGGTTAAAGTTTTGAAGGCCTAACATGTGGCACTTATCAAGGCATACGAAATTAGCCAGATGTAAATGGGATACAATTTCTCATTCATCTTCCAATGGAATGAGCCCTAAGATTTTAGAATTTGAAGAATATTCATTGGAGGAAGATGAATCATTTAATATGGAGATGCGCTTGACATTCCAAGGATGATAAAAGCCTTTCAACAATAGCTAGTTGGAAATGAATTACTCAACTATGGTTCCAATGTTTATGAGGATATTGTGAAAAGGTCTGTAGAGGAGTTCACTCCAATAGAATATTTTAAAGGAAGGGAAATGATCATCAGGGATGAAATAAAATCTAGGGGAGAAACACACAATAACATAGGTTGACCGTTCCTTCCATTTTTCACATGTTTGTAGCTTTTTGTGAGACCATCCTCTAGTTGCTTCAATAAGTGTAATTGATTCCATATGGCTAGGACGTTTCATGTATGCGTCTATGAAATTTGTTGACTCAAAGTTTGGATGATTTTTGTTAGAGATGCGATGCAAAATTTTCTTTCCAACATTCATTGAAACAAAGTATTGGCTACAAATAATAAGAGGCAACATTTGTAACATGTGACATGTTTTTTGGGTGCTCATCTCGTGATCAACAAACACTATCTGTAAGCATTTTTTGGAAGGCCACCCTGGCTAGCTGCTGGGGGATCGGATGTCAAAGATAATCTTAAAGATAATTTTGTGGTATGATTACGAACGTCATTCTGCTTTGGAAACATATTTAGCAATATAATTTAGTACTACATTGATCCAAAAATTGACCAAATGTTTTTCCTTAATCACGTACCCCTATAGGTATTAGATTATTTTCCAAATTTACCCCATTAAAATAAAATTAAAGCAATGCAATAATTTAAGTACACTACACATAGGTTGATAATGAAGTTTGGAAGAATTCCTACATCTTTAGGTTCATCAATAGAACCAATATATTATCTACTTCAACAACTGTAACAAATAATACAATCTAAGTAAGATAATACTGAATACATAAGAACAAGAATCTTTATACCAAGTAGCTACCTTGGAAGATTCGATCCAATATTCTATCCATGAATACCTCTATGCTTTTGTTATACGGTGCTAAGTATTCTCCTTCATGGTACAATGCCCAATGACTCCCCGATCAGTCTTCCATACGCTATTATGGTGCCCTATGGCTCCCCGGTCGGTCTTCCAGACATGATGTACTCTGAAGTTGTGGCTTAATAAGCCTAAAGAACAAGAACCTCCTCCATGACCACCAAGTGATAATCCTCAGCTTATGTAGTAGATCCCATCTCCCTTTACAGAATATCCTATGACACTAAAGTCCAGGATCCGCAGTATGCAGTGTGGCTCAAATGTGGCCTATTGGGTAGTTTGAATAACTCCCAATAACAATGTTTCTCCTATTAAAATAATAGGTCTTATCTTCACTTTTCCAATAACAAATAATATTGGTCCTTTAATGAGGACGATGCATATATGATATAGGTTTTAGTATCTCTCCATAGTGCCTATATTAAAAGAGGTCTTCCGTCTCCATAATATTGCCTCGATTGCCATCAAACTTCATCAGTTGTCCTTCTCGGCTCGGGCTCGGAATATTGTCTTCTTGGAGAGAATTCGGAGCTTCAAAAATAATATTTCACCTATTAAAATAATATGACTTAATAATAATAATTCCTATAAAAATAGGCTGTACATATTTCATGCCTATAATAATAGGCTTTAGCTCTAAAAATGCCTATAATAAAATATAGGACTTTAATATTCCTCCAAATAATGGCCTAAACAAAAAGGACACATTATATCCTTCATTCGGCCTTTAAAATATGCCTTGGCCTCTAGACCATGCCTCAACACTTTTTCCTAAGAGAGGATTTTAATGGAGGAAGCTCAGGAGGAGCTTATAGACAGCTCAAATGAGCTTGTTTGAATGGAGGAGTACAACAAATTTTATAGCCAAGTGTAGCCTGCTTATCTTATTCATAAGCCCCATCGTCCAACTCTTATCCCAAAAAACACACATGCCGAGTTGGTTAGGTCACTCCAATCACTACGAGGAGGTCATGGGTTCAAGTACCGCTCCCTACTATTGCACAGACCATTTTTCTGCTACCACCGACCACTGTGCCATGTGGGTCTACAACCCCAATGAAGCATGTCCAAGTTGACCTATTTCATGCTGCTGTCGCGGGGATAGCTGCATAACAGAATAAACTAACCCCCACGCAAGCACTGAGATGCTACTTTTTTCTCTCATCTTAGAGGATCAAGCTACTCCAGTAGTCCCAAGACTACGCCTTACACCCACCTTCCATTCTTTACGCAACTCCATCCTTGTGCACAAGTGAACTCCTGAAACACCTTTCACAGCTGCCCATACAACTTCTCCAGAAGAACACTCACCGAATACCACGGCCCCATACAACCGCTGGGAGCTCTTAATATGTCCTTCTTAGTCCACCTGAGGGAATACACAACTCCTGCCTCCTTGACCCATCACTGAACCAGCTCTCTAAAATTCCATTGGTTGGCCCACTGTCGAACACCCAACTGCTCTGCACAATGCCATTGAAGAACACCACAAGTCCTTACTGCCATCCATCCATGAGTCTACCTGAGTTGTCGTGCCGGTCACCTATGTGTGCACCAGCGGGGGAAGTCCTCCTCGCGAGTCCTTCCCATGCGTGAGTCTCCAACTCACTATGACCTGCTGACTATTCTTCCACCCAAGTCCCAACACCAAAGATCCCTGTGGGGAGCACCACAAGCTCACCATCTTTGTAGACCGCATCCCATGTGGGTGAGGTACTCTTCTTCCCTCAGCTCGATCTCAACATAGATCTCACCCCCTGATGCCATGGCCATTGACACCCCCATGCCTACTCTTTGAGACACCCGTCTACATCTAGACTACGTTGACTCTCCACTCAAGTCTCTCCCTTAGCTGCCAGATCTCCACACTGCAACCATATCCATGATGTCCTTTTCTCGAACCACCATGCCATGCAACACCATGTGAACCATTCTCTAGGCCCACGTCCATGAGTCTCCATTGCTACTCCTGCACCCACTCCATATCCACACTTTTGTTGTGCCTCTAATACATCTATGTGAGAACCTGACTCATCTGCACCATTTCACCTCTGCAAGGTTGAGGAGCTCGCCACTTCTTGGCTCACTCGTGTCCGAGTTACTTCTCCTCTGTTTCAACCCCTGGATCCCAGTCCCACTCCAACTCACCCCATGGCTGCATTCTACATGAACTCTTCTTCTAAGGATGTTTCCACCTTCAAGGTCTCCCCAAGTCCACTGCCATTTCACTCTGGAGTCCCACTACTGATCCCCGATGCACACCTCTGCATGAACATACTCCGCAAGGGTAGAGTATGTCTCCAAGGTCTCTTGAACACCCCTTTCCCTCTGAATGTCCAAGTCCACCAAGTGCTCCACATTCCACCTGGTGTGGGTTTGAGCTCCCCACGTTGGCCACCAATGTCTACACTGCCCTTATGGCTCCTGAGGCACTTGCGCTACACTCTCAATGCAAGGCCTCACTTATGCAAGGTCTTCCTATGCTTGAACCCTCCAACTCTGCATCCACACTGCACTCATGAGTTTCCCAACTCACTCCTCATACATTGGGTGTGTTGCGCTCCAAGACACCTCACACCATTTCTTAGTGCTACCAACTCAAGGCTCTTGCGCTACACTCTCAACGCAGGCCTCACTCCTGCAAGGTCTTCATTCTTGAACCCTCCAACTCTATAACCACAATGCACTCCTGAGTTCCCAACTGCTCCATGTACATTGGGTGTGTTCTTCGTTCCAAGACACCTTGCACCGCTTCTAAGTGCAACCAACTCGCTCACCGACCCACCTCAGCCTACTTAGTTCTGGGACCCCCTTGGGCTCATAATATGGTCCATTCAATTCTCCATGTGCAACTCTTACTCACTAACCAGCCCTCAAGAGTTGCACCAGCACGATACCGGGAACTTCCTGGGAAGTCACCCATCCCAGGCTACTCTGGCCCGAGTGCACTTAACTCACCCAACTGTATTTTCCCAGCTCTTTTGAGGGACCATGCATGTGAGGTCGTCAACCCCAACCCATGCATGGCCAACCGTCTACCTCAGCCGGGGGTCAGCTCGCCCCCTGGATAGCGCCTCGCGCACTATCCTGCTCAGATGGGGTCTGCCCATCCTGGGGAGGTGGTCTCTCCATGACCCACCCCCTTATACTCTCCCCCACTCAAATTGGCGATGCCCACGGTGCCGTTGCTAGACTTCTGCAACCTACGCAAAGGATACCAGGATTAAACACTGGGACAGACCTGCAAATGCACTCCACACATACAAATGCACATCGAACACATCGGTCACCACTGACATAACACAACTCAGTCTCTTCAACATCTCGCTGCGCTAACTCCCTGTGCTCGGGACCAAAAGTGCCAAATCACTCAACACTTCTGCCATTGTAGCTCTCTTCCACTGAACTACACTTCACCAAACATTCAACTCAATGTCTGATGGGATACCCCTTCTTCAATTCCTGCCAACACTTAGGAATTCTGCATGATGTACAAGCTGCTCTGCTAAGCTTTGATCCCTTCCTGCACAACAATCACTGCATAACTTGGAGAACCGCCAACAACCTCAATGCTGCTTGATGAACCACTACAAGGTTTCACTTGCCACTGGACTTGGTCACACCACGCTTCCACCCGCAACATGAAATTCTCCACCTGATCTGGGGCCTACTTCACCACAATGCTGCCCTTGTTCAACACTTCTACCAACACCATGCCACAACTGTGCCTCTGATGATGATCTTCTGGAAAAATCTTCACCAGGAATACCTCATTTCACTGCAACCGACTGATCTACTCACGCTTCCGAAAACACCACGCTGCTTTCCTCATGGAAACGGAGCAACTGCCACTGCTGCCAACCTGAAATTGCGAGGTTTCACAAAATCACCACACTGATTCTGCCAAGGGAGAGCCACTTTTTCCACTTCATGGCTCGAGTATGAACTTGATATCACTTCAAAGTCAATAATAATTCAGCCATTCTCAATGCACAAGTTCTGTCAACAACTTCTGGGGAGTCATCACGCTACTCAGTGCTTACGCACCTACCGAGTTTTCGAGTTACTCTGCCTCTGCACCTGAACTCTACCAAGTGTTATCCCTTCACTCTTTTTCATGTTGGAGTTAGTTCTGCACCAGCCTTCACATGAACTGTCCACCTTAGTGACGTTACCCAGCCCACACTGCATGCTTCCCTCTTCGCCTCCTTCACATTCTGAGTTCTGATCAACACTGGCCTTCTTCTCCCACAAAGTCTCTAGCAACCTGCACTGGCCTACTTGCATTGCACAAGTGCCAACCCTTGACACCTGCATGGGTCTACAATACCCTTATCACCGAACGCCATGCTGACTCCATCGCAACTACATGACTCCTTCCTCATCAACCATTGGTCTAACTCTGAGAAAGTTCACTAGCTTCATTCATTCCACTGTGACATCAATAAGGCTCAACTTAGCCCTGATACTCCGCTGGATCACTCTGATTGATGCCGCGTCCGGCCCTGCACCAGTCTTCTTCTTACATGGAACAACATTGCTCCTCTTGATCCAGTTGCGTTGGTGTCCCACCATCCGACCACCAACACGTTGATTGCCAATTGTCTCAAGACTCAACCACCTGATCCAATTCGAACAACAACCAACTCCCACAACACTGTTATGGCTCTGCTCAGCCTGCGCATTACGTTGGGTGCTTCAACCGATGCTGCTTGACTTGCACACACCAGTCTACTTCTGTGTTGAACACAACTCTGTTCTTGCTTGGCCTAACTCCGTTGGTGTCCCGTCCATCCGATCACCAACAACATTGATTGCATTGGCTCCCTTGTCTGCCAACTCGTTCTTAAACCAACTCACTCATCATTTCTACGGCTCTCTCAGCCTACTCATTCCGTTGGGCACTTCAACCTGACACTGCTTGACTTGCACACACCAGCCTACTTCTACATGAACACCACTCTGTTCTTGCTTGGCCCAACTCCGTTGGTGCCCCATCCTCTCCGATCACCAACAACGTTGATTGAATTGGCTCCCTAGTCTGCCAAGCATTCTTCAATCAACTCCCTCAACACTGTCATTGGAAGCTCCATTCGTCAACTCTCCACTGTTGGTTTACACTCTGCTCTCCAACTCCAGCTCCACCAACTGTTGCGTGTCTGAGAGCACAACTTGTGCTCCAATGCATCAACTCATATTTGATATAATCTGACACCAGTTGTCATGTTGTGTATCAAAGGGAAACACATCCTCACAGCTCTGATACCAGTTGTCTATGCTGAGTATCAGAGGGAGCAACACTTCAATTGCTCTGTTACCAGCTGTTGCGGGGCTAGCTGCACAATGGAATAAACTAACCCCCACGCGGCACTGAGACGCTACTTTTTTCACTCACCTTAGAGGATCAAGCTACTCCAGTAGTCCCAGACTATGCCTTACACCCACCTTCCATTCCCTACGCAACTCCATCCTTGTGCACAAGTGAACTCCTCAAACACCTTTCACAGCTGCCCATACAACTGCTCCAGAAGACCACTCACCGAATACCACGGCCGCCCATACAACCGCCGTGAGCTCTTAATATGCCTTCTTAGTCCACCTGAGGGAATGCATAAACTCCTGCCTCCTTGACTCATCACTGAACCAACTCTCTGTAATGCCGCTGGCCGGCCCACTGTCGAACACCCAACTACTCTACACAATGCCGCTGAAGAACACCACAAGTCCTTACTGCCATCCATCCATGAGTCTTCCTGAGTTGTAGCGCCAGTCACCTACGTGTGCACTGGCGGGGGAAGTCCTCCTCGCGAGTCCTTCCTGTGCGTGAGTCTCCAACTCACTATGACCTGTTGACTTGTTCTACCACCCAAGTCCCAACACCAAAGATCCCTATGGGGAGCACCACAAGCTCACCATCTTTGTAGACCACATCCCATGTGGGTGAGGTACTCTTCTTCCCTCGGCTCGATCTCCACATAGATCTCACCCCGATGTCATGGCCACTGACACCGCCATGCCTACTCTTCGAGACACCCATCTGCATCTAGACTGCGTTGACTCTCCACTCAAGTCTTCCGCCTTGGCTGCCAGATCTCCGCACTGCAACCGTATCCATGATGTCCTTTTCTCAAACCACCATGCCGCGCAACACCATGTGAACCGTTCTCTAGGCCCACGTCCATGAGTCTCCATTGCTGCTCATGTACCCACTCCATATCCATGTTTCTGCTGCGCCTCTGATATATCTACGTGAGCACCTGACTCATCTACGTTGTTTAACCTCTGCAAGGTTGAGGAGCTCGCCACTTCTTGGCTCACTCGTGTCCGAGTTACTTCTCCTTGTTTCGACCCCCGGATCCCAGTCTCACTCCAACTCACCCCATGGCTGCATTCTACATGAACTCTACTTCTAAGGACGTTGCCACCTTCAAGGTCTCCCCAAGTCCACTGCCATTTCTCTTTGGAGTCCCACTGTTGATTCCTGATGCACACCTCTGCATGAACATACTCCGCAAGGGTAGAGTATATCTCCAAGGTCTCCTGAACACCCCTTTCCCTCTGAATGTCCAAGTCCACCAAGTGCTCCACATTCCACCTGGTGTGGGTTTGAGCTCCCCACGTTGGTCACCAATGTCTGCACTACCCTTATGGCTCCTGAGGCTCTTGCGCTACACTCTCAATGCAAGGCCTCACATATGCAAGGTCTTCCTGCTTGAACCCTCCAACTCTGCATCCACAATGCACTCATGAGTTGTCCAACTCGCTCCACATACATTGGGTGTGTTCTGTGCTCCAAGATACCTCACACCATTTCTTAGTGCTACCAACTTAAGGCCCTTGCGCTACACTCTCAATGCAAGGCCTCACTCTTGCAAGGTCTTCATGCTTGAACCCTCCAACTCTGCAACCACACTGCACTCCTGAGTTTCCCAACTTCGCTCCGTGTACATTGGGTGTGTTCTTCACTCCAAGACACCTTACACCGCTTCTAAGTGCAACCAACTCGCTCACCGACCCACCTCAGCACTACTTAGTTCTGGGACCCCCTTGGGCTCATAATATGGTCCATTCAATTCTCCATGTGCAACTCTTACTCACTAACCAGCCCTCAAGAGTTGCACCAACGCGATACCGGGAACTTCCCGAGAAGTCACCCATCCTAGGCTACTCTAGCCCGAGCACGCTTAACTCACCCAACTGTATTTTCCCAGCTCTTTTGAGGGCCCACGCATACGAGGTCATCAACCCCAATGCACACGTGGATAACCGTCTGCCTCGGTCGGGGATCAGCTCGCCCCCTGGATAGTGCCTCGCACACTATCCTACTCGGATGGGGTCTGCCCATCCTTGGGAGGTGGTCTCTCCATGACCCACCCCCTTATAGTTGCAACCACCACGTGTCCTCCCATCCATGTCGTTTGTTATCCCTCACCACCCGTCCGTGCTACGTAACCCTTCTTCGTGCCCCTTCCACGTCCAAATCTGTGGGTTTTCGAGTCATTCGGTACTCATTTTTCCATGCAAGAATGGATAAACATTTATCCCACATATAGTTGGGAGGTGGATATAGAATAGGATTTTTAAAGCCTTTTTCCAACCATGTGATATGTGGCTTCGGGTCACATCCTCCACCCTTCACTCGATCCATATGGCTCGATGAGCTTACTCCATTCACTCGACCCGCCAATGCAATAAAACCAACTCATTAGCTCGATGAGTTGATTATGTGGCTCGGTCGATACAACTCCCTCAACGCATCATAAAAATCGATATGTAGCTCACCATATAGCCATCGAATTGACTTGGGGAGAAGTGGTGGTAGGCCACGTGGTGGCCTGAGGACCCACCACGTGGTAATTTTTTTTGTCGATCGTTCGCAAAGATGAAGACGACATCGAATGATGAATACTAGAGGTACAAACCTGAAAACATCACCTTCATACGATCATACTTTCCACTATTTTTGTGACTCACCAGTTGACCTGGTCCTGCCTAAGGTTGACCACAAGTTTGATCGTCCACCATTTGCAAATGCAGACTCCATTTTTGATGTTAAAATAGTCAACGAAAATCTCTCAGAGAGATATTCCACACTATTCCAATCCTAGGAGGTTTAGGGAACATATGTCCTCTGTATTGACCTCCATATCATGCATGCTTAGAGAGTACGGGCTGACGATCAACATTGGCTCTCCAGATGGTTAACATGGTGGGGTTGTGGATGTTCAATCTGTCATCATTTCTGGTTGGCATGTATTGGACTTTATGTGTCTCGTTAATTCCTAGTGATGACTATTCAAGTAGTTCCCAAGGTGCTTTGTACCTGTATTCCATGTCATTTAGTTTTTTTCACAGGCACTTACATTCAGTGCATTTGGTATGCCTTTGCACTCGATTTAAAATTTCTTCCAAGTTTAAAAGAGGTTCAGTCGCCAATATTTCTGATGTTTTTAATAAGCATGGATCATCCTGGAGCGGACAGTGAATGTATTTTGACATGCATGAAATAGAACGGGGATTCCATGCAGAAACAAATTTGTCAAAGTACTCTCTAACTTGCTTGACAACAGACGAGTCACTCCAGTCAATTGTCTCCACATTTGGGGATTTTAGAAGCTAAAGGAACCCATGTACATGTGCAGATCCTTTATATTTCCATTCGTAACTAGAAAGAGATGAATAAGTAGGAGGAAGGTTTGTGTTCTTATGCGTACGTGGAAAGAGATGAACAAGTATGAGGAAGCTTTTTGGAAGAGGAAAGAAAGAGAGACAATTTTTACTTATACCAATAGTTTGTTGCTCCTAAGTATTTTTTCAAGACTTTTTCACGGAATACTGTGAATCTTTGGTGTAAGTATGTAGAAACTCGATGAGGGTTGGAGACAATGTTATGGTTCCTCCATTGTTGTGCTTCGTGAGGATCTACAGGGCTAGTGTCAGGCATCACACTATGGAGGTCTGGCCATTTGGTGTCAGCAACACTTAAATTGAAGAATAAAGTCGGTGTTCCTAGTTGTTCAACCATATGGAAAATTTTGCCTCATCTTTTTTACCAAAAAGACCTAATTCTGCGAAGTGTTGTGCCAAACCTCATAAGATTTTGCAGGAGTGCATCATTTGGATTATTTTAAAGGTGTTGTCGTAGATCAGCTATAGGTGCTAGAATGTTTTGAAGGATATCCCGTCTCATGAAGACATAAGTTGTTGCTTGGCTGCATTGACGCGTGATGAGGTTGAGCAAAAATTACCTAAACCTGGGGTTCCCTCCAAAGCGGTTGTCAAAGTAATGGAGCAGGTGCAGTGAGTATTCGTGAAGTTGGACCTCTTTCATGCAAGGTTGTTTAAACATGGTTGAACCTGTGGAATTTTTTTTTGGGAATGCCACTGAAAATAAGCCTTCTGTGTTGTATTCATTGATTGGTGAAAGGCCAATTTTGGGCCAAGGTAAAGATAATGGCAGGCCATTTGCTGAACCAAACAAGAACCATTGAATCTCCTCCTCTTTAGTACCTGAATTGGGGAAAACTTGGACAAAGGATGATGGAAAGGATTGAATATTGGGTGATATAAATTCCTCAAGATAGATATAAGGGGAATGTCCTCTTGATAGGTGGGATTATCTATTTCAACAGTTTTCCAAATGGAAGAAACATTGGTTGGTTCAGTCGGTAAAGAGGATAAGGTTTTGTAGTCGATCAGAACATATTTGTAATATGGGTCATTTGCAATTTTGAATTGGAGTGCATCCCAAACACATGACCTACTGACATAGAAGTCATATTTTGTTTGGTTCTTCCCTTTTCTTTGTAAAATTAAGATGTCCACTTTGCCAAGATGTCATGGAAGGTATTTAACAATAGATTCAATGTTTTCTGAAATTGATAGTGTGGCCACTATATTTGTATTGTCCCCCACGAACGTGGCTAACCCGTAAGATTGGATTGAATCTTGTGATAAGCATCTCCTCCAATTTGTGTAAGGAATTTAAGAACTGCATGTTGATGGCCTGGATTCACGTTGTTCCATGTAGAGAAGTGGTGACCATTTTTCTCGGCCAACCATCTATTACATACGTATTTCTCTTCACTCATTTTCCCCATGACTCCTGGGTAGCTTTCCATACAGACAAAGCAAGTATCCATCTTTGCAAAGGTATCTATTCTTGTACGAAAACATTGTTGTGCTTGATATAAGGATGGAAGTGTTAAGGGTATTTTTGGCGGAAGAGAAGGCAAGGGAGTATATCCATAAATGGTGTTGGCTGAAGTGGAAGCCAAGGTGTGGCACGGGGAAGATTGTGGACCGGAACTACAACCATAATTCAAATTTTTTTGGCGATGTAGATTGGGGAAGGCAGGTTAGAATAGGAAGTGGAAATAAATGTCGGGGGTGCCTAAATTTGTGGCTGGTGCGAAGAAAGCAAGATCTGAGGTGTGCCCGCTAGTCTACAAGCATGGTATCTGTGACGTTGCTGCTCAGTGATGCACAACATGTTTCTTGTGTAATACTCACGTCTACGCTCCCTTGTTTCAGGAGGATACATCTGGAAGTCACCAAATCGAATGTTGGTGTTTTCTGCAAGAAATTTGATGAACAACAAGTAATTAGTGTATAGCTAATTATTGAAGTGTAAATATAAATGTGCACGCATGATAAGATATAAAAATTATATTTTTCTTGAGAAGATAGCAATAAATTCAATTGTACATATGGGAAATGACAAGCAAATGATCCATTTTGTACAAGAGAAACATGAAATAATTTCATTCATAATCATATATGAGGGAGATACGACAAATAATACTGAGGAATTAGAACTTTGTGGATGACCATAGTTGATTTATGTAAATAATATATTTTTTATATTGTTGGAATAAATGCAACAAGGAAGTTACAATATTCTCGTAAAAACATAAACTTGCAAAAGGTACTACGGGAAAAAAGAAATATAAGAAGAGAGTAGTTGTGAAGGGAGGATTTGGGCATCAACAAAATATATAACACATATATGCTGGAGTTTGTAGGACATATCATGTTGTCTTCGACTTGAGAATAACACATTTCAACTGGGTTTTTCCTTTGTATGTTTCCTTTTTAAGAGAAAGAGTGAAGAGGAACACATGTCCAATGATGTGATCGAAAATCTCCTATGTGGCGTCATTATCAATGCACAAAAATTGCAAGTTTGCAACTATAATTCCCATTATCATTTCTACAGTTTCATCAAATGCAGTAACCCCTTTAAGCTCCCTTGTAGCATCTTTCAAATCCATATGCAGAGCGTACTTGTAATTATAGTTTTGAACATGAATATTGCATTTTTTGCAAAACCATTTACCATCTGGTTGTTCTTGAACCTTTTTTCTGCATTGTTTTTCATCCACCATTATTGGGCAAGCCATGTAGAAGAAATTATCCATGTTGATGTTTGATAATTCAGCTTCAATAGTCACCCACTCATTGGTTTCAAGATTTCCCATCTCTAAAATTTGCAACAAAGTAGCATTAACAACCATAGATTGTGGAGGCCTATCTTTGTTGGTGACTGATGGGCACGAAACATGTGAATTTTGTGAAGATATATCCAATCAAGAGAGCCTGTGTTTTGGTAATCGGAGGGTTGACGTAGCATTTTGAAGAAGAAATGGTGTAAAAAATGGTGTCATTGAAATATGAAACATGACCATATTTTATTGCTAATACTGGAAAACTTGGAACTGAGAGTATCTCTAATAACTCTTTGCAAAGATCGTGTAAATGTTGGCCCCATAAGGTCACAAAGATACTGAATCCAGACATATCTTGCATTAGTAATGTTCTCCTTATAGCCTCAGACTTGTCTCTGCGAGGAACGATCGAGCAAGGAGAAATGGCCATCACAACACCAATTGAGTCCACCATTGAGCGTGTAGGGATGGATGATATATTTTTTATCTCTTTGAACTAGAAGTAATGGAGAGGAACATCGTTTGTAGTTCAATTGCAGGAGCGATAGTAGACGAGGGAAGCAAAAAAAATTCAAATTGGTTGTTTAAATGGTTGTAAGCACGATTTGCTTTACCCCATCTGCCATTAGATATACTTATAGGCTTGCATTTTCTATTTGTGTATAGAATTTGTTTGCAGAATTATTGAAATAAGTGATCCTTATCTCTCCACCTTTGTTGTCCATGAAGTCAAAGGAAAAAATGATGCCACTACACCTTGTATTTCGATACTCTCTAAGAGTTTTTTTAGTAAGAGCACTGACTTCTATAGTCCACACTCGTGATGTTATAATCAAAGCAGAAATGTATGTGCAGTTCTTTTCATTGTTTGTAATAGCGGATCTATCATAGGCAGGTGTGTTTGGAGATAGATGGGTGTGTGTAGGGGGCATTGATTTGTATATTGTTTCTTTCCCTCATAAAATGTGTTCAGGAACGGGAACATGTTTTCCTTGCCTTGACCAGGCGGAGACAATGTTGTCCATGTCACTAATAAAAATCATGCTACAACACAGAGAAAGAGTAATCAACATCAGAAAATCGGAAAACAAGACTTGGTAAAACTCGAAGAATGACCAAGATGCAACTTACAGGTCTTTATTACAAATTCTGCAAACATATTTCTGGAGTAGCACAATGGACCCTTCTTGCAATATTTTGTCGAGGACATGGCCTGCAAATTTTTAGGGAAGCACAGAAGTTTGAATATGATTTCCATTTGACGGGTCCACATGGTGTTGAACTACAGAGTTCAATGATGAACGTAACGGAGACAAGTTCAATAGTTGTAGTGTTAGGCCATTATGGGGGGATCCTTTAATGATACTCAATACACCTCCTTCAGTCAAGTTTATCTCCATTATGTGTAAGCCTATTTAACCTTTGGCGAACGTTGCAATCCTATTTGAAATTTGTTGGTTTATTCTCAGTGTCCTTTTTGATTTTGTAATCTGGCCTTTCAATCTATTTTTCTAGATTATTTAATTTTAATTAATGTGCATATTATTATTAATTGGTACATATTTAATATTTTCTACTTCACTATAGTTATTCAATGGCCATTAATGGAATATATATCGAAAATAATTGAAGACTATTATTTTGTTCAATGCAAGTTCGAGCTTGCCTATCAATTTGAAATATGGGAGCCCCTTAAAATTTGGTGATTGAATGGTATGAAAACGTAAATTAGATTTTCAAATTGGAATCAATTTGAGCGTGGTACATAAGAAGCTATTGAGTAATTAACAAGCAAACCCATTATTTGATGACCTGAGAAACTTACCTTTTGCCAAGTGCAATCGATTTGACAATAAATGAAGTAGTGTTTGGCCCAGTCAAAGATGTCTTTTTGCAATCACTGCTAAAAACAAATGCAATCAACATACTTTGTTAGTGTTTTTCTTCTTAGGATTTGAAAATTTTGAGGAGCATTATATGTATTGAGGCAGAGAACAATATAGATGATATAGTTCACAAGTTGACATTGTTATAATTGCTTAAAAAATTTAAATTACTTTTATCTAGGACAATGATGTAATAGATGTGCTTCAATTACTTTTCTATCAGCTGCTACCGTCAATGAAACAACTAACCCAACAATTGTTTCTGTCAGAAAATCCTACCAAATATTAGATGGGTTTTTTGGTCGTAAACCAAATAAATGCGAACATAAAACATTCAACATTTCTTTAAAAAGTCAAAATAGGTTGTGTTATATGGAAGGAAATTCAACATAGAAAAAGGAAAATTTACGTATCATAACCTAAAAAAAGTTTCTCTAAATAAATTAATGAATACCAATATAATTCCATTGCATTCATGTTTATCATTGCTTGACGGATGCATTCAAAATAAGTATCATTCTAATCTCTTTGTATATACTTACTCATAAAAATTAATAACTCTTTATCAATAATGGTCATCTAGGACATGTTTCTTTTTAGGAATTATTTTTCTAAGACTATTACTAATAACATGTTATAGTGATAATAACATGTTTACACTTTACACTTACCCGTGGGCTTCTATAATTGTTATATGGGCTTGAGAATGCATTGTACTGAGAATACAACTAACCTCTACATCATCATTGAATAGACAAAGTAGTTAACAGATGAAGATACTAATTTCTAATAGGAATTTTATCCATATATGATCCATTGTACCATCTCCAGTCACTAATTAAACTATAAGTAATTTTAGCATAGATTTTGGTCACTAGATTATCGTAAACCAACGAGGTGATGAAGATTATTACTTGTTTATCTTTTTTCCTTATTTGGAATTAATTCTGATGCAGGATGATTTAAGGTTAAGAGAAAGGTTGTATTGCAAGATAGGAATTTTGGATAAGTCATAGGTGCACATGGAGGCTAATAAGTACCAAGGGAATAAAGAGAACCCACCACAAATGTTCAGTGATTTCAGAGGATTGTGTAAAATTTTTGTGCAACAATAATTAGTGTGAATTGGGAGCAACGTAGGATCATAAGAAATACTCGATGGGTTGCACATATAGGAGTGTGCAAAAGAATAGGCACGAAGCATGTGTGAAACTGGGAAAGAAAGGACAGTGAAGTAGCTAAAGGATTTAATGAACCAATTTGAAAACTAAAACTAAGTGAGAATGAAGGTTGTAAGAGCCCACCATCTAAACAATTTGAAATATTTCAACTAGAGATCGAAATAATTAGCATGGTAGAGGAGGAAACAGTATAGAGAGAGATATATATATATGAGAGCTTGAAATCAAGGGATAACATAGAGAGTTTTGAAGGAAGGAAGATAGAAAATGAGGGAGAGATGATCCAAGGGAATTTAGTCGAGGGTAGGTTCATAAGGATACACCAAGTCTGGATAGATCAAGATAGAGTCTATAAGCTCAACAGTCAAGCGTTCTTGTTTAAAGATGACATAAAGTCCTTTGAAATCAATAGAAATCCAAGTTTTGTGTGAATCTACTGTGTAGTCCTATAAAACAAATGCATTCAACCCATCCTTTCAGGAGGTAGTTTTTGATAGACCAAAGGAAATATTTAAACAATTAGTGGCCAGAAGGTATTGTCTGCATGTTTTACGAATTTCATACATACTAGGGTAACAAGTGATCTTATCTTCACTTTACTACAAAGCACTAATCTCAACTTGTGATACAATCAATCTGAAAATATGTAACAACTATAACACGAGGAAAATGAGAATTCATCTTCGAAAATAATCATGGCAAATCCAAGAATAGATTTCCCCAAGCTTAGATGTTCACAAACCAACATTAATTCAATTGATGGATCATTCTTTGCTTGCACAAATCTCATGTCTTAAACAAGTACTAGCAAATGAAAAGTGCTCTATTAAATAAGGAAAGCCAAACTAATTTGAGGGGGAAACCTCCCAAATCCTTGTGGCTTCTATCAATAGCAGCAAGGTTATTCTTATTCCACAAATGGAGATATCTCCGAACATCTCTTAAATTTTGCTGCTTGGATTTTCATTTTTTACTCACCAGTGTTGAATTACTTGCTTGGAACTCGAAATCACTGCTCACATACACTATCCTACACCTTTTCCAAGCTACTATATCGGGTTCACCAGTAATAATATTCATTGAACCTAAAGTGTTCTTTTGCAACTATGATATTAAGTAGTACATGACAACAGATATATTGCAGTTACAATTGTAAATAACAACACTAGGACACAAAGTTATTATGATGATATAAAAATGAAGAAATGTCTTTCCATTTATACAATGCTAGAACCAAATGATATACCTTTCTGTCACTGCTCTTCACATCTATCACTTCATAACTATTATTAACTCCATAATTAAGTTAAAATTAAACCTCAAATATAAAAGAGTATTTAAGACTTCAAGCAAACCAGAAAGGGATGAACCATCTTGTTGCCTATGAATGCAACTTAAAATGAATGTTTACATAACAAAATCCACAATAGTTTATACCATTTTGCATTACAAATTCAACTAATTGGACCATATTGAAAATTTCACACACAAAAAATACATAAGATAATATGAATTCTGAAATATACATTCCAAGAGGGAAGAAAACAATAGGAAGGTTGATCCTTGTATTATCATGATTACTCCAATACCTCAGAAAAAACCATCATTTATACAAACCTAATGAATTCAAAAACACATGTAATCATCTAACCAAATCCCCAGGACATGCAGATGAAAGAACATAGAGCATCACTCACATTGTGTATGAGAAGCTTAGGATTAAAATAACTTGATGCTTTACTGTCCTTAGTATGAGAAGGTGAGATTGAAATGCTCAACTAGTATGAAATTAATAATCTACACACAATCTCTGAATTTGCCTCAAATTGCTAGATAGTTTATGAAAGAACATAGAGTCACGTTGTGTGAGAAGCTTGGGACTAAAAGCACTTGATGCTTTACAGTTAATGCAAACATTTCCTAACTGCAACTAATTTCATTTATCCTGTAAACCTTTTATAAAATGTACAATGCAATGTTATTAACAATTTAGTTGACTGTAATACTTAAAAATCTAAAGTCATGTGGACATACAGCTGCCAAGGCTATAAGAATTTTGTATGAACCAATTCTGTATAGATATACACCCACATACAAATTATGCTATTAAAAATGATGATAGTAATAATAAACACATCAAATCTGCATACACAAAAACCCAATTCAAATTCTTCTAAAGAAATTAGTATATAACTAAACGGATAGTAATCATATATGCAAGAATGAAATGAACATCAGTAAAAAGTCAGTACAATATAAAACCATTGTAACAGTAAAATTCATATTAGCATTTAAAATATTGAAACAGTAATTTCAATAACATATTGGTTATTTACATAAACGTGCATACTGGAAAAAACTAACTAAAAGTAAGTACATTACTAAGAAATGCTGATTATAGTACGATATCAGCATCATGTATTTTCAGCTTGCCAAAAAACTAATGGTAATTACAGTATGATATTTATATAAAGTATTTTCCAAGCCAAAAAATAACATGAACAATGTCAAACATCATTTTTTCTTCTGCACATAGTGGATTTTCTTGGCACGGTTATCTTTTTTAAATCCTATTTTCCCCTTGTCAAAAAATACACCCATCTTCTTCAATTTGTAGGGGGGCTCACACTTCTCGACATCGGAAACTATGTCGTATACCAGCCCAAACCCTTTCGATAATGAATCTATCGTGTGAAATTTAGAAAGATAGATGACAAATTATGTTGGTAAGTGGAGGCTTGTCTTCACAATTTCTGCAATCTACGGTTTTTCTGGGTGTGGTTGTTTAGGATGGAACACATTCACAACAAACTGAGTCCTTTTAAATTATTCATGCCTACGCAGTTATGGTTTTGTCACAGAAATACCAACAGGGGGAATGCAAATTTGACCTCATGTTTTCACTAGTCCAATATAAAAGGAAACAATAAAACATTAGCCACCATAACCACAAGCAAAACATGTTGAAAATAGTGAAGACAAATAACTTAAAAATCCCTCCCAAAGCGCAGTCTGATGCCCTACTTGGGGCATATTGAAGTGGCCTCCCAGAGGAATAGAACCTCTCAACACACTCCAATTCCTGACCTTGGCAGGGCACTTGCCCCTATATGTCCATTTAGGTTGAACAAAATGCAACAGTTACCATGAAAAATAGTATACTATTCATGCAATGTATAGACAAAACCATTATGAAAACAACTGACAATTAATGTTCACAACTACAAACATGAAAAATTTGGCTTTCTACTAAATAAAGAATAAACAGAATGAATAAGATTTTTTAATGAGGTAATCTTATCTACAAAATGAAGGAATAAAACTAAAATATTATTAATAATCTATATTTTTTTAGGAGAATCGAATAAGGTCCAGTTTGGGATGAAACTCAGCTCAAAAAGTATGCCAAAAACTCCTAAAATTAAATTGGCTAAATCCCATTAAAAATCAATTTAAAGTGGACTAAATCGCTAAATAAAAGGATGCCGACATAGGTCAAAATAGTTCAGAGTCCCCTGTCAAGCCAAATCCAACCGTGTCTGTCATTGCAGAAAGTGATCCTGATGTCGAGAAGCTAAAGAAAGAGATGAAAATGATGGAAACAACATTGCAAGGTGCTGCAAGACAAGCCCAAGTATTGAAACATTTTGTACTTAATGAAAAGTTTATTTTTGGTGGAATGATAAATAATTTGTGGAAATTATTAAAAAGAGCTAGAAAATGATGTCTCAGAAGCTCTTGTAAAGACTTTCTTATTCAAATCTTAACATAACTTGATATGCTTTGAAAATGTAATAAATATATGACACAGTCTTTCATTTTCTAGCAGTTGAACATTGTTTGTGACAGACACTTCTTCCTATGTCCACCAGTAGTATCATCTTATATTGAATTGTAAAATATACAATAATCCTATATTTAGCGAACATCTGATTCTATCACAAGTAAGACTTCTAGTTGTTTTGACACTGAGACTTTGAGTTTCAGCTATACAAAGTTGTAGTGGGTGCCCTGGATTTAGATGAATCTTCTTTCATCAAATTACTGATGACTAGACAAGGTTGGCATTGGGTGCCCTGGATCTAGTTGAAGTTTATTTTATGAAATTACTGATGAGCCATGAATTTTTTTTTGGAAAACCTTGGAACAAAAGATATTAGTAGCATTTCAAATGTTAGTTGGACACTTGTCTGGGATGTTAAAATTTGATAATCAGGGAGGACTTATTCTATTTGGCATAGTTACAGTTTTGATTTCTCCAATTGAAACCAAGAGAATGAAGTGGCTTAGCTATAACATGCATGTTGTGTCTCTGAATTAATGTGAAATAATATATTATTTCATCTTCTTCAGGCTTTCAAAACATTGATTAGTTCTTGATGATGAGGAAAAATGAAGCCAGTACATGGGATATGTAATATTCAGAATAAGAAAAATTATTCTATATTTATTCAAACCTAGCATGCTATCATTATAGTATGAAAAAAAAACTACAACAAACAATCTAACTACAAAGGATCCACCAGCTCCAAGAAAATTTATCATATTCACTAGTGAAGGCACGAAGTACTGACATTAGGGCAAATTTACATTAATGGTAAATGCCATTTTTGGATTTCACGTTCACATAATTTATTGGTTAACCTTAACATATACATTGGTATGTTTTAACTGAAAGGAACGATAACTAGATCGTACCAAGCCAAGAACACAGATGCTAATCAAACACCACGATCAATAAGATGAAAGCAATTCGCCAGAATAACTTTACATAAAACCTTTGCAAACAAATGAGCACCAATATCATATATTATTATGGAACTCAATGCAATACATTGAGAACGGGCCTTGCTTAAATAAGCAAGGAATAACAATCTAAGAACCAGTCAAGGTCGTAGATCAAGCCATAAATCAAGGAAATAACTAGTCATCAAAGAACTAGTCAAGACCATAGATTTAGGAGAGAACTAGACATCAAGGATACCATAGATAGTCAATACCATAGATCAAGGAAAGAACTATACCTAGTAACTAGATAATATCTCCTAATATCTAAATAAGATAAAAGAAATATCCACACACATAAGTGGGTGAGGATAAATACAATAAAGGTAAATAAAGTACCTAGGTGAACATGAGCTAAGGTAAATACCTACTCTAACATTAACTGGCTCCAAGACAAGTGTTGAATGTTTGAATCAGTTATTTGGGTAGCTGAAATCATGGACACTACTACCTCTGCAAACTTGGCCAATTTATCCCCCCATCAAATGCCTAAAACTTAGCAAGATAAAAGCATAATAACCATAAAACAAGTGGACAAAAAAATAAATAGCAAGAAATTTAAACGCCAAACTACATCAGTAAGCCCTATTAAATATGGGCTAGGAAACATAAAAAATCTAAATCCTAACTCTGCTAAAACAACATTCACGAAAATCCATAGTAGCAAAACTCGGATTTTGTTTACTAACATAGTATTACGAACCTGGTGAAGGAATCCAGACACTAAATCCCACAAAGGAGAAACACTTCGCTGTAAGAAACCTACAAAATACACAACAGAAGTTGAATCACACACAAAAGTAGGGTTTTTTCAGCCAAAAGAACCCAAAAAAACAAATCTTACCAAGGAGGAACACCCCAGACAATGGCAACAACAAAGAAAACTCTATCCAACAACAAGTAAAAAAACAAAAGCACAAGAACCCGAAGGCCATACATTTATAGGAAGAGAAAAATTGAAAACAATCCAAACAAATTGTTTCCTTGCAGGCCATAGCTCCTAAAAAATCCAACCGTTTGTGCAAAATTCACCACGCATAACAAAACTCCATTGCCAAACCAGAGGCAGCTACTTCAACCTTTAACCACATTGATTGTTAACTGCCAAAGGAAAAAGGCCATGAAATATTTCAACCACTCAAGATATCATGCATGTATTCCAACAAATGCAAAGGAGCCTCTGAAATCATAGGTTTGGATGAATAGGTTACGAGCCCAAGGAGGCGGGCAGGGGCTAGCAGGCGGGGTGATAGGGAAGGCGAGCGAGCGAAGATGTCGGTGATTAAAACTGTGCTAAAGCCATATGTGAGACAACAAATATAATACGACCTTTCTTTTCGTTGCAAATATGGAGAGTCTAAATAAATTGCAAATATCAACATACAAATTATTTCATCTAGCTAAATTTAGGTGGCACAAGCAGGCGCACCTCCACACTATCCTTGACAAAAAATCAAATTTGAGATTTCCTTGCTCTAATATCTGTGTTGATAGATTTCCGATGTGGCTTTGTGATAGGGAATATCCACACGTCCACTTCGATTGGAACTGCCATTTAAAAGACCACAAAATTACAACATTAAAAATTGATGCAATAACCAGGTCGTCTGATTTCAACGAAAACAGAAAATCGAATCATAGGCGTCGAAAATCTGACATTTTTCAAAGACTCCAAGTCATGCTTCAGATAGTAACGCCTTACAACGTAATAATGAAGCATTCATATAATTTACATTGAGAAGTGGGGGTGGAATCCCCTTAATATGAATGTCAACAAACTATTAACTATTTAATTGCACTTTAAGTATATAAACACATACATATATATGTATGTACGAACATACATATATGTATAAGTGTTGTAAATCGTGACCGGTCCTATTCACTAATTACATTTAGCATTGTTGAATCTTTCATATTTGATTTCCATCAACAATGCCAAGTCATTCTTGAGTGGAGCTTGCATAATTTTCCCAGCTTCAAGATGCCAGAAATATGTGATCCTTGAGTTTTGGCTCTATGATACCATCCTTTAAGGGATAAATTGCTAAGTCATATTGATTTCTATGTATAATAGATGATGAATTCAAGGTATCCTAAGATGGTTTTCACTTACTTTATAAACTTCTCAACATGCACATGCACAACTATTACAATTTTGCTTTCAATAATTTTTATTAGTGAGTCACTTTACAGACACAGTTGAGAAGGTCCAATTACACACATTTCACACACATTAGATATGGCATGTCATTGGATCAATTGTAACCTAGAATTCTAAGTCCCTTGGCATTCCACACTTGAGTATAACTTGACAATGAGGAACATATAAGGTCGAGCCCAACTTTCTTTCAGACATACAACAAAATTGATTTGAGACTCCTGTTATTTCTAGGTTCTTCGTTTATGGTATTCTACACATACATTTAATGGGAAAATTCTTATTTTCACTTTGACGGTGTTGATCTAATTTTTAATTAACGTTTCTTAATCTTATTGGTTAGGATCTCTTAAACTCTTAATTAGATTTTTTCGCAGTTTAGAGTTCCCATCCCTAATTATTTCTAGAGAGAAAAATAAAAATAATAATAATCTATTTTGGAAGAAAAATTTAAAAAACTAATACTACATAAGACTAAATTTAAAGGCAATATAATAATGAAACATTCATATATTTTACATTGAGAAGGAATCCCCATAATATAACTGTCAATAACCTATAAACTATTTAACTACACATTAATTATACAAACACCTACATACATAAATACACATACATGTATGCATACAATACACATATATTATACAATACACATACATACATATATTTATGTATGCACATACATTGTAAATTGTGACCAATCCTATTCACTAATTGCATTTAGCATCCTTGAATCTTTCATTTTTGATTTCCATCAAGAGTACCAAGCCATTCTTTCACTTAGTAAAATTTCTTTAAAAAGAGGAGAAAGGAAAGGCTTTACCATTGTGAAAAATAGAAAGTGGAAGGTGGCAAGCCACAAATGTACCTATGCCAAGCACAAATAATTGTCAAAATTAGCATAAAAAGGTTGCAAAGAAAAAAACCTTACAGATGTGGAAGCAAGGCAGCTACATGGAGGTGACCGAACTAACTTTTTTTGGCGTGAATGAATGAGTAGGATCAAATTTATAATTTGAAATTGAAATTTATTGCACACTGAAATGAAAGGTATGCAGTACTTGCTCCTTGGGTCCCCTGGATTAAATTTGACGGCATCCTTTTATCTGTTAAACAATTTTTGGATGATCAAAAGTATAAAATAGTAATTATTTAAACACTATTAATTTATATTTATTTAATTTTTTTAGTATATTATATATGTATTAATATAATTTATATATAAATCTATAAAAAATGACGGCTATATTGTAAATATGCAAGTCATGAGTGACGGTTTTTCAAATATTTACAAGTGTTTTACAATTAAAATCACAAAAAACATCTAAACGACCATCAAATTTAACCCTTGGTGGGTCCCGACATCTATATAATGGTTGTCAGGGTGACCTATATGACAACTACCTCAGCATGGGATGTGATTATGGTCTAGTATGGTACATATATGTATTGTTATCACTCTTATGACTATGTTGGTGCATTTTAACGTTAAAATAGACATCGTCGTTATAATTAAATGGAAGACATTTTTATAGTGGATGTGGGGGCAATAATTCTTTCATCAAATATCCCATGACCCAATATTAACATATATTTTTTGGGAGGAACAATTTGAGTTGTGGAATAGGTGTGGGACAGGTTGTATTAAATTTCCATATTTTCTTTTTGAGTTTTCAATCCCTGGTAGTGGCCTCAGCCTTAGAGGATTTGCACGCAACCCTGTCACTATCTATGATATTCTCCCTACCTCCATCTATCATGTTCCTCCTCCTCCATTAGGATTATCAATAGGGCCCTTTTTCTCTACGGAGGATGAAGTAGAAGCCTCAGAACACGAGCACAAAGAGATGTCATTGTTCTTCCTTTCCTCACCATGGTCCGAGCAGAAGACCTTGTTGAGGTGCTCTTTTAGACACAAATGGAAAATCCTCATGGTGTGCTTGAGATGGTGCACGCATCGTGACTCAAACTCGTCCCATGTTTCAGCCACTGTCATTATTTTGGGAGGTACAATGTGAGTTGTGGAATAGGTGTGTGACATGCAGTATTAAATTCCTACCTTTTTTTCCAACTTTTCATTCTTGCCTTCAATATGAAAAATATTTTAATTAGACCTTCTAGATATCTTCCCAAATTTATCACCTCTTAAAAGAAAATGAAAAATTATTAAACTAAACCAACCCAAAAAATTAGAATATTAAAAAGTGACTCTGTTCTACCTACATTGGACATAACTAACCCTTTGTAAACCATGGAAAATCCATCCTATCCATCCACATATAAAAATTTTCATTTTTTGAAAAGTAGTACGAGCCCGATCGGTTACCATAAAAAAGGTAATGCCCAACATTAATACATTTCTCTCATTTAATTTTTTAATCTTTGTCATCTCGTATTTCTAACTTATAGAAATTATTATTTATTTGGTGCCATGTAGATATCTCATAAACCACTTCATTGCGATAATAGACATTCCTTCTACGGGAAAAAGGTGGTCACCACTCACATATATAGTGGCAAATCGAGGGTTGGCGTTCGTTGCATACAATTCTTTGACTTATAGATAGATTTATACTGTCATTTGCATTTCACTATTTTGTCCAATGCAAATCAAAGGGTTCCCATTTCTTGGGGATTGAACAATGATCACACCAACTTTTGAACTTGGGACCTATTGGACTTTCGCCATTTTTTATTTTTGCCCATTTAAGGGAGGGAAAATTTCACTCATGCAAACAATGCGAGCATGATCGAGACAAGAAAGTGTAGCGCATATAGTAGATTTTCTTTGGGTTGGAACAATTTGAGCTATGGAATAGGTGTGGGACATGTAGGTATGTGCTTCCCACCTTTTCTTACCTGATGTCTAGTTCAATCTCATTCTAATGTTGGTTCTTCTTTATTTTGTATCCACTCCTTGTGATCCTTGTCACAACCATACCTTGACGAGCACCGTGGAGACCATCTTATCATTACAACCATCACAAGGTATGAAAATATCTCTTAAAACAAATCATTCCACTATATCTATTAAATAGGCACATTGGCTAGCAGTTCGTGTACAACAACACAATGACATCTTGTGCCAAATCAAGGTCAAATATACCTTCCATTGACCGCGCCCCCTTGTGGCATCTGGGCGTCGTCGCGAAATAAGAGATGTCACAAATAGAATGCCTATATCTACAATTATCCTCCCTCCATCCCTTCTTTATTTTTACTTGTCTCACAATAATGTTTCCCCTTCACTATTTCAAATTTAACTTCTTTCATGCCTCCATTTCGATGCCTCTATTACACCACTCAAAATACAATTGGTAGTATTATTTTTCAAATGTCACTCTTTTTACGGACACTTGCAAAATGACGTTTGAGTCGTCGACTAACCATATGTACCATTCTATATCTTAATATATTTTACTTTTTTATTATTCATTTATGTTAGAGTGAGTGGTCGTGATCAGGGTTAAAAATTGAGAAGTTGTGGGTTGTTTTCCCTGATTTTAACCATAGATTATAGACAATACAATAATTAGACAAAAGACAAAAAAAATTAAACAATTTGTTATTTATTAAACCTGTATTTTTGCACAAGCAAGGTGCTCGTCGACTAACCATATGCACCATTCTATATTTTAATATGTTTATGCTTTTGCTATTCATTTATGTTAGAGTGATTGGTCCTGATTAGGGTTAGAAATTGAGAGGCTATGGGCTGTTTTTCCCAATTTTAACCATAGACTATAGGTAATACAATAATTAGACCGTAAACAATGACAGGATAAACAATCATAGTGCGAGTCTGGTAAACAACTGTCCGTGTTGTTTTGTCTTTTAACCGTACCATTCAAAACCACACGCTACGCTGTCAAACAATGGTTCCAATTCTACAGTCAAGATTACATAATAATAATAATGGACCTCACATTCAACGAAGTGAGCGACTTATTTGTTTACGGATTCACTTGCGTATAAAACACTCAAATTATTGAATACAAAAATTTGCGTCGTTTGTGCAAAACCGTCCACAGTCCATCTAATCAAATATTCAACACTATACTGCCGTGTCCCAATGTGAAGAATACATAACAATGTTATGACTGCATCCAACTTTGTTTTTATTGAAGAAATCATTAAAAGAATATATACAATTAAAAGATAGACTCAATTATATTGGATGTCTTTTAGATGTGCTATTTCTTGTTCTTTTTCTTTTTTGTGAAAAACACTTACGTGCATTTGAGGTCGAGTGTCATAGTCCTATTTGTAGTATGTACCCCATGTCTCAATATAAATTTTCATCCTATTTTTACTATTCTAGTCTCCATTATTGTCCCAACCCACTCGGCCACCCCCATCCCCATCCCCATCTCCATTTGGTGAACTATTCAACACTAGACTATTATATCATTCTAACGTGAAGAATACATAATAATGCTACTTCATGGGTAATAAATGCATTTAACTCTATCTTTATTAAAGAAACCATTAGAAATTTGCATATACTAATAAAAGTTAAACTCAATTATATTAGATGGTGTTGTAGTTGTGATATTATTTTTCAGTGTGAAAAAACTTGTGTACCTCCCAAATTGACTATCCTAATCCTAATCGCAATCATGGTCCCATCTGAAGACACATCTTCGTTCCATTTTGACCATCCTAGTCCCCATCCAAGTCACATTATAACCTTCCTTATCCCCATCTCTACCTCGTCTCTGCCTTATCTGGGGCCATCCCCATCCCCATCCCTCCCCCATCTCTATCTAATGAGCTATATAAAACTACACCACCACATCTTTATAATGTGAAAATACACAATAATACAACCTTGCTTGTATTGAATGCATTTTACTTTTTCTTTATAACCACACTTTCACCATAAACGCACTCATATTATTGATTACAGATAATCATATCATTTGTGTCTATATATATATCACTATCTTACAACATTTACAAATAAAACTTAAACACCAAAAACTAGGTAGTCTTTCTGAATCCCCATGAAATGGGTACAAAAAATAATCTTAACGCTATAACGATTATGTACAAAGTTGAAAATAAAGTGGTGTAGAGATGTGCAACTTTGACGCATCTTCTCTATAACTATGAATTGGTCTTTCCTTTCAATGATTAAATTTGAATGGATAGCCTTAATTTCATTATGAAGGGTAAATGATCCTAATTGTACCCATCCAAATGCTTCTAAAGAATTCAAACCCGTTTTAGAATTGTAACTTAAAAGTTTTTTGTTTGATAAAATATTATTGTTACCCTGAAGGCGTTACCCCTATGGGAAAAGGCTTTGTGGACATTCATGGGACTGTGTCAAATTTGACGGCTTAAATGACAGTTTTGCTATTTTTAACAATTTTGCTTTTGTTATTTTTAAAAAATTTGTTTTTGCTATTTTTAACAATTTTACTTTTACTATTTTAACAATTTTTCTTTTTTGATTTTGCATGTTGCTTAGGCTTTACTATTTTTAAATTCTATTTTATAGCTTTTGCATGCATTAACCTTTAAATACTGGTCATTAACACTATAATTTCATTCTTTCAGGCTCTCCAAGTTCCAGTCAATTCCCTACGTTAAATTGAATTCTGCAGGTATGCATTTAAATTTTGTTTATACTTGTATGTAGTAGTAGAACTATATTTCTTAGCCTCCTCTTATGACCAATTTTACAACTTTGGTTCTTGGTCAATGAGGTTCTGTTTTGTGTTGTGCCTATTTAGCTTTTGAGCTGCATGAGGAGGTATTAACCGTAGACTTGTCCAAACTATCATCTGCTGTCACAAAAACTCGTCTTCCAGAATTGCCAAAGGAAACTTGCTCATCCTTTGAAGATTCATAGGATGCCACATTTTCCAGCAGCTTCATGCCCCTGTCATCATAGACAATACAAGTTACTTTAGGAAGGTGTGGACGGTTCTTCACTGAGACTGTTGTTGTCTGAACTTTTCACCTGTTTTAACTATTTCCCCATTAACCAGATCCTTTGTTGGATTACTCTCTTTACATGATGGTGATGATAGAGTTGTCTTGTATTTTTATGATGTTTTCTCAATTTCCTCACCCATTCCACCGTGGTCTTCACTTGGAATACCAGTAGATGATTTGTCTCCATCCTCACCTTCTGTGAGACCATCTTTAACTTCATTGCTTTGCCAGGACTCGGTATTTACCTCTACGATAGTAATACCACGAGAAACATTAATCTTCACTGAGAGTGCTATTGTCTGAACTTTTTCACCTGTTTTAACTATTTCTCCATCAACCAGATCCTTTGTTGGATTACTCTCTTTACATGATGTTGATGATAGAGTTGTCTTGGATGTTTATGATGTTTTCTCAATTTCCTCACCCATTCCACTGCGCTCTTCACTTGGAATACCAGTAGATGATCTGTCTCCATCCTCACCTTCTGTGAGACCATATTTAACTTCATTGCTCTGCCAAGACTTGGTATTTACCTCTACGATAGTAATACCACGAGAAACATTAATCTTCACTTTCATTACTCATCGTGTAGGATGTCCCACAGAATTCTGTTTACCATGTAATCATAAAACAACAGGTTTCCAGGTGGAGAAATCGAATATCCATGCAGACTCACAAGATTCCTATGCTTGATGCTTCCAACTGTTTCGAGCTCAGTTCGAACTTCACGCAATATTTTTAGGTAGTGACTGTGCAGTCTCTTTATAGAAATTCGATTAAAACTCTTTAGGACACATTTATAAACAATGCTTATAACACCATAGCCATAATCATTTTACTCATCATGTAGGATGTCCCACAGAATTTAGTTTACCGTGTAATCATAAAACAACAGGTTTCCAGGTGGAGAAAGTGAATATCCATGCAGACTCACAAGATTACTATGCTTGATGCTTCCAACTGTTTCGAGCTCAGTTCCAACTTCAAGCAATCTTTTTAGGTAGTGACTGTGCAGTCTCTTTATAGCAATTCAATTACAATTGTGTATAACACATTTATAAATAGTGCTTGCAATTGCATATGAATGGATCATATTGAAAACCCTTTTTAACCATTTCATTGAGGAGGTCATTTTCTTCTTGCAATTCCTTTCCTCGCATACCATACAGATGAAGACTTAAAATTTCTTTAGATAAAGAATTAAAGATCCTACACCCATGGATCACATTGTCATTAGATAAAAATTATCAATACAAGCTGTATTTCATTCGTCATCTTAACCCTATTTATTGCTTCCATGCTCAAGGAGATTTCTAGTCAAAGCATTTATCCTGATATGGCATTTGAGGGTATCTTCCTCCAAATGATGAATGGTCTTGGCTGTAATCCAGTATTGTGAAGTGAAAAATTTGTCAGATAAATCATTAGTGTCATTAAGGTCACAATTGTCTGTAAATAGAATTTGCAAGCATTGAGAAAGCCATGCTTTTTGGCCATGGAGCTTCATGCCCATGTCATCGTAGACTATACCAGTTACTTTAGGAAGGTGTGGACAATTCTTCACTGAGACTACTGCTGTATGAACATTTTCACATGTTTTAACTATTTATCCATCAACCAGATCCTTTGTTGGATTACTCTCTTTACATGATGTTGATGATATAGTTGTCTTGGATGTTTATGATGTTTTCTCAATTTCCTCACCCATTCCATTACGGTCTTCACTTGGAATACCACTAGATGATCTATCTCCATCCTCACCTTTTGTGAGACCATATTTAACTTCATTGCTCTGCCAGGACTTGGTATTTACCTCTACGACAGTAATACCACGAGGAACATTAATCTTCACTGAGACAACTATTGTCTGAACTTTTTCACATGTTTTAACTATTTCTCCATTAACCAGATCCTTTGTTGGATTACTCTCTTTACATGTTGTTGATGATAGAATTGTCTTGGATGTTTATGATGTTTTCTCAATTTCCTCACCCATTCCACTACGCTCTTCACTTGGAATACCAGTAGATGATATGTCTCCATCCTCACCTTCTGTGAGACCATCTTTAACTTCATTGCTCTTCCAGGATGCGGTATTTACCTCTACAACAATAATACCATGAGAAACATTAATCTTCACTTTATTTACTCATCGCGTAGGATATCCCACAGAATTCTTTTTACCATGTAATCATAAAACATTAGGTTTCCAGGTGGAGAAATCGAATATCCATGCAGACTCACAAGATTCCTATGCTTGATGCTTCCAACAGTTTTGAGCTCAGTTCCAACTTCACGCAAGCTTTTTGGGTAGGGAATGTGCAATCTCTTTATAGCAATTCGATTACAATTATTTAGAAAACATTTATAAACAATGCTTCTAACACCATAGCCATAATCATTTTACTCATCGTGTAGGATGTCCCACAAAATTTTGTTTACCATGTAATCATAAAATAACAAGTTTCCAGGGGGAGAAAGTGAATATCCATGCAGACTCACAAGATTCCTATGCTTGATGTTTCCAACTGTTTTGATCTCACTTCCAACTTCACACAAGATTTTTGGGTAGTGACTGTGCACTTTCTTTAGAGCAATTCGATTACAATCCTTTAGAACACATTTATAAACAGTGCTTGCAATCACATATGAATGGATCAGATTGAAAACCCTTTTCAACCATTTCATTGAGGAAGTCATTTTCTTCTTCTTATTCCTTTCCTCGCATACCGTATAGATGAAGACTTAAAGTTATTTATATAAAGAATTAAAGATCCTGCACCCATGGATCACATTGTCATTAGATAAAAATTATCAATACAGGCCATATTTCATTCGTCATCTTAACCCTATTTATTGCTTCCATGCTCAAGGAGCTTTCTATTCAAAGTAATTATCCTGATATGGAATTCGAGGGTATCTTCCTCCAAATGATGAATGGTCTTGGCTGTAATCCAGTATTCTGAAGTGAATTTTTTTTTCAGATAAATCATTAGTGCCATTAAGGTAACAATTATCTGTAAATAGAATTTGCAAGCGTTGAGAAAGCCATGCTTTTTGACCTACATAATTGAAATCACCATGCATTTCATAAAAAAATGTTTTCAGAAACATTAATTGTTTTTGTAGAATGGCAAAGTTACTGTAACAATTCAGACAAGTCCATTGAACATACCAAAATGTAACATATATATAATATCACTTTAAGATGTTTCAGCTTGTGTGAGTAACTTAAGATAGTGATAATGCCACACTAGCTAATTAAAGAATGTATTACTTTTTCTATTAATTTTTCCCCCTCCATTTGATGTATGAAATGCAATATGATAGTCAAGAATCTTTCCAGTATTAAACTTGTACCTACTTTATAGCTTGAAAACTTGAATTTTATACATCCTCCCAAACATTCCCCCAAAGAAAAATGCAAACGAGGATGATATTAACTTATTCTACCACTCCTCCAAGGCCCAAAAAGAATGTACACAATCCTTGAAAGAGATTTTAGAACATTACTATACACATGCACACATACATACATATCACTTAGTTATATCTTGTGCATAACTTTTGTAGTCCTTAATGAATTTGCCTATGCAGAAAACATTGAGTAACTGATCTTGATTCTCAGCTCTTTTGGACCTCTCTTGTATATATGTGTGTGTGTGTGTGTTTCTATAATATTCTTATCATAGAAAAGTATTTTATTAGGCCATATGTGTTCTATTATGTCTTAATCATAGCATTTTTTAGGCAATTTTTATGCAGCTAATATGTCAATTTAACAGAAATCAGGAAGATGTAAATCCTTGGAAGCTTGATTAATGATGTTTGGGCTCGTTGGTGTGAAAATATTGTAAAATTACCTCTATATTAATTTCTACCTTTGAAAATTGGTGCTCAGATATTCATTGATCAATTTATAATCTCGTCGAAAATAGCGTTGTTTTTTATGTAACTAATTGAATAAGTATAGATATATTTAGTTTTATTAACTTATTATTTCACTTTTTTGTACGGTATTTGTGATTCTCTTTCTCCCATGTCGTCTCTAAATGAACTTTAGGTGGGTTTCAATATTGATTGAAGTATTCATTCATTTGTTTTGTTTATTGCATGTTATGGATTAAAAAATTATTGTAGAGTGCTTTCATGTTATTTGCTTTTGATTGTTACATTTTTATTTTTAGTTGACTACAATCCTTTTTCCGAAGTGACATGTGGGGGGATGTGCTTTTGTCAATGACAGGATTTGTTATGTGCTGAGTGATTTTTTCCCCAAAGAGGCCATTTCAAAGCATCCAAAGTTGGGGGTTAGAATGATCATTGACAAGGCTTTTTAAGCTGCCCGTCATACCTAAAAACATCTTCTAGAACTACCATACTTCTTTTCCCTCTCTAGTTTAATATGATGCAGACTAGAAACACAATTCCCCTCCCTACAACATGATTGACATTAACTACACCTCACATATAGAGGGAGGAATATTTTAAACATCTTCAATGTGTTGTTAATGTTTTTCATTGTAGGCAACTAAAACCACCTAAAATGGTGATATCTGATATGATCAGAGATCGACTCCACCTGATGACAACATCCCCAATTTTTCTCTCCAAAATCCGAACGATTGGAGATCATTCACAAGGCTTCTGCTTGATTTATGATTCTAACGAAGATGCACTGAAATATAAACCACCCCAAAAATTGAGGAGAATGGGAATACCAATCGAGGCATCTATAATTGGACAAAAATACAAGAAACGCGCAAAGAAAATTACACAAGCAAAAAGTAAGAAATTTTATTTTAAAAAATAGCTTGTAGTGGTTAGATTATAAGTGTTTGTCTATAAGTGTTTTTGAAACAAACTGTAACTCGTTCCAAATAATTCCATGTATGTATTGTGGCAGTATATATCCAACAGAGAATCAAACTTATCAAACACATGTTCATTTTTTGTTATCCAACAACTATGCATTCCTAATTTCTTTATCATTGTGTCTACATACAAATACCTATAGTTTTCTCACTTCAAGTGTACATATTGTTCTTATTGTTTTCCATTCTATTTGCTTAACCTAATAATCTATAAGTCATTTCAAATAAATGCATGTATATATTATGGTGGAACATATGGAAGACACGATCTAAATTTTCAACATACGTGTTCAATTTTTCCTTTATACAATTGCTCGCTACTTTATGTAAACCAAAAACAATGCATTTTTAATGTGTTCTTCATTATATATTTCCTTTATACAATTTCTCACTTCTTTATGTAAACCAACAACAACACATTTTCAATGTGTTCCTCATTATATCTGCACACAGATACATATAGTTTTAAAATTCCGAGAAAGATCCATGCAATTTTAACTTATTTTCATCCAAATCTTTGTACATTATATCAATTTCTTACATATTGAATTGTTAAAGGGTTAGACCTCATGTTTTCACTTTTTAGAAAATATAAATGAAAAAGGAAGTAACATTTAAAGGTTATCATTGCTTACAAATGCATGCTTTCCAGAACACATCCTTCATTTCATCTTTGACTACACTACAAGTTTACATTTTCCACCATACATTTGCAGAACTCTGACTATCTCGATCATCTTTTAGTTGCCATGGAAATAACTTTGACACACGAAGGCATTTCTCAATTGATTGAGGGTGGTTCCATTGTTGACCCCACATTTCAGATACTATGCTTGTCCTCCCTAAGGTCCACTCTCAACATGGCAGCCCAACATCGTGTTGACCTTTTAGATGGTATACATTTTAGACAACACTTTTACCCTCCAAATTCACAATTCGTGTAACCAAAAAATAAATAAAAGAAGGCTCCATTGTGTGCTTACACAAATCCCATGTTAGAATGATCAAAATAAAACTATAAGTTTCATCTCCTGCTTGATTTCCAATGCCTATAAACTCCCCATATTAATTATAATTTCTTTATGTTTGTTTTTTTCATCTGTTGTTCAATTCTAATTCTATCATGATTTTAATTTCCACTACAGGACTGTTCTTATCATTGAAATGGATGTTCTTGTCGAAAAGCATTTGATAATTGGTGCTCCAACCTAACTACCAACAAATGCTCTCCAAGACAGTTAGTTTCCTCAAATAGATGCAAGTGCCAATCAGGTTAACAAATATTTTGTGAGAAAACCAACTAAAATAAGTGGATTTAATACATCATTGCACATGTGGTCCGTAGAGGGTCTTGCCCTAGCAAAAACAACCCTTCGCGAATATCACAATGTAAGGGGACATGGTTCCGTGTTTTGGTTTGATTTTGTGGATAAAGGAGGGGAAATTCACATCACCTATTTCAATGAGGCCGTAGAAGCATTCTATGAGCAGATTGAAAGTGGGAAGCTATATACAATTTCCAATGGGAGGATTGCGAGGATTGCTGATGCAAAGATATGTTACAACCATTTGAACTAAGATTTGGACATTTTCCTGCAACCTTCCTCAACCATATCTCCACTCATAGAAAATGAGGATACAATACCTTCCCATCACTTTCACTTCACCAAAATCAAGGACATACGTGCAAGCCTTGGAGGTTCTATAGTTGATTTGATTGGCATTGTTCTTACGATGTCACCAGGATCAAAAATTCATCCTCATGAAAAGTCCGAAACAAAGAGAAGAACACTACAATTAAAACACATGTCAAGATTAAGTGTAAGTGTCACATTATGGGGACACCACTTAGATGAGATAAGCAATGAACTTGAAGACATGCTTTCTATACCGCCTCTTTTGGTCCTTTCCTTGAAAGTTGCTCACGTCTCCAGTTTCAATGGAAGCTCAGTTGAAACTATTTTAAGAACCTAATGTTACGTCAACCCTCTAATTTCATAAATAAATACACTTCATGGTTGGGTTGATTATGAACACTACTCCCTTCCGGTACCCTCTATCACAAGTAAATTTATGGGCCCTCCAAAAATCTTGACCTCTGTAACAATGATTTCACACGCCGTACAAATGGGGAACATAGAGAGAAATGAATGGGCCATGGTTACTGAAAAAATCACAAATATCGACATGGACATTTTTTTTTACAAGGCATGTCCTCTTCAAAAATGTGACAAACAATGTAGGAAAAAGGTGAGAGAGAATGGTAATGGTTCAAGGTTCTGTTCGAGTTACAACGTACAACTTTAGAACTATGATTATAGATATGCACTCATGATTGATCTAAAGGACCCAACAGGAGAACTCCAATCAGTTACCGCTTTTGATGAGATAGCTGAGTCAATCATGGGTGTTGAAGCTAGCGATATCCACCTATTGTCAATAGACAAGGACGACAACTAGTGAAATTACAAGCAATGTCATTGGCAACGAATACTGCTTCACACTTTCCCTGAAAAAAGAGACATACTGCAAAAACAACAGATTGAAATGTGTTATCCTCAATTCTAAGAAAGAAGATAACAATGCAACTCCTCTATAACCTTATTTACGTAAATACTTCTAATGTATCCATCCCTTCAAACTTCACACCCTCACCCATCCCATTCTATACTTTGAACTATCACCGCTATGTTTCTTATTTCATATCTATGTTTCTCCCTTTTTCCCTGCTTCAAAAGAAAACTTATGTAGTTCCTTATAAACTGACATACTATTGTCACCTACTACTAAGTGGATTGTAAGTAATTTTAAGAAAATAAATGCATTTAACTTGCACTTTTATTATGTATGTATTTTCATCCTTGTATAATATTAAAACATATTGTATCTTTCCATATAACAAAAACTCTTTTCATTAGGAAACACATAAAAGTTCTTAAACCTCAAATTGTTACCTCTTATGATTAGTTCCCATTAGAACTCCACATGCATTTCATATGTATATATTTTATTGATTCATACATACTATTGCCTCCTACTACTATGTGGATTGAAAGATATTTAAAGAAAATAAATGGTAATTACTTGCACTTATATTATGTATGTATTTGCATCATTGGATACTATTGGAACGCACTATATCTTTCCATATAACTAATATTAATTTCCTTAAGCAAAAAATGCAGTTTTTTAATCCTCAAAATGATACCTCTTACACGTAGTTCCCATGGGATCTCCACATGCATTACAATTATATATAGTTTATTGTATAATTTTTTTTGTATGTCAACAAACAATCCATTTGTCATTACTGACAAACACATTTTTTTCCCAACAGGTGGTACACCATAGTTGTGTCACTTCACAATCATGTCAACTCCTGCAAAATGAGCATGACGAAGAGAGAACTACACAAAAATAAAGTTCACATAAATTTTGAACAGAGATGTCGTCACCTAGAGCGTAGAACAATGAAAACCTCAAATATCTATCAACTTACATCGACCAACAGCCTACCATTCTCTATCATTCTAAACTTGCCGACAAATACAACTACTGAAGGATTTCCAACCAACATTCTGCAAGTAACTTCCATGGAAACAAATTTGCATGAACACACCAATTCCTTCCGTACGAACCCATATTTGCTAACTACTACCACGCCTCACAATTTTCTTGTTCCGCCACAAGAAACTGTCTCAGGTACTGAATTTGCTTCGGTTCCTCACACATGTACAACCAATTCCTCATCTCCTTCTATCTGTTTTCCACCTTGTAATCCACAATCAACCCAAACAGAACACCCCACCACTCCCCATACACAAAGACTTCCCATATTTCCACCCTCATCGCAGACTATTGAATCCCAACGTTGGTTTTGCAAAAGAATAGATTTGTTGGCAAACATACAAACTTGCTCAATCTTGTTGGCTAGATTTTCTGCATAGCATCAAACCTAGGCAGTCATGAGATAAATCTCCCTCATTTAACTCGGTGAGGCTCCCGTGTCAGATTTGTCAATAAAAATGTGTTATTATCTATCAGGGGTTTTACTTTAACCACTTAGTTCATGAACCATAACTAAGAAGTTCTGCAGCAAGTAAGCAGCTGTTCAAGAAAGGAAGTATTTTATAGAAGAAGGAAGTAAAGGAGATACAGAGAAGAAATTGCATCCCAATTAGTAGATAGTAGAGCTAATTGCATGCACATAGAAGAAACTTAATAGATATGAACACACAAAATTATAAAACAAAGGCAGCTCTAGATCCAGATCTAAAATAACACAAAGTCTATTAAGAGATCTAAGATTAAAAGCAAGAAACACAGTACACTGTGACACAAAGTTCTTCGGAAACCTGCTCCTTTGTATTCCTTTGCTCCAAGTTGCTCTCAGGGGTTCAGCACAAAGTCTAGAACACAAGATTGATGCTTACAAATTTTGATCCTTTATGAACCCGAAGGTTCTTCTCCTACTTATAGAATGTAGGAGGGAAAGTACAAATGGAAAACTCAAACTGAACTGAAACATAAACAACAAGTAGAGATGACATTTGGCAATCATCCTCAACTATCTTCTCCTTAAGTGACACATGTATCACTTAACTAATAAAATGGTTCCACATGACTTTAAGTAATGGTTGCAAAACCAATTACTTAGAAGTTTTACAATTTCATCTGGGAACATAGAAAATAGAAGAAGAAAGAATAGAAGAAGTCATGCCAGCTGTAATGTTTATGTCTTCTTCTTGTTCTGATATCGGATATACTTGTCAAACATGTAATTCAGTATCCTTCCATCTGTTTTAGCCACTGCTTCTTTCTCTGTCCTGAACTACAGCAACCCTTCATTCAACAGTTTGATGCACACTTCCACATCTTCCAAGCTCGGTCCAAACCTCACAATGTCTTCCTGCAGCACCACCAATCTACTAATAGAATTCATCGTGAAAGGCTTGGTAGCTTTATCAATTCTCTTTTGTACCATTAGAAGAGACCCTTCCAGGGAATTAGGCACCTTAGTTGAGACGATCCACACGTATGAAGTAACATTCCTGTACACTCTCTCCTCAATGAAATAAATGACACTGTCTAGTAAGTCTGATGTCCTACTTTCATGTGCCTGCATCCTCTTCAGCAAAACTCTGCAGATTTCCAAATGGAAAGATACTGCAAATTCTAGCTGCTTCCCCTTCTCGACTGATCCATCCGGTACAATCTGTTCCGTAATCAATACATCACCCGGTAGCTTGTTGATCTTGGCCAAAATACTCAAGTTACTCTCTGCAACTGTATTCATGCCTTCTATTTTCACCATCAGTTACTTCAGTTGATTTGCTGTATCATCTATAACCTTTAGGCGGGCTGGCACTTCTCCAAGTTATACAGAAGCTTGATGAATAATCAAATCCTTCCATTCATCAATAGCTTTTACTTGATTGCTTGCATCCTCCATTTCCTGCATAAGATGATCACTCAACTACTCTGAAATGGGCTAAATGGAAGGTTTAGCAACCTTGTCTATGATCTCACATAATTGAGATACTTGCTTCTGCAGTTCTTATTTCTCTGCCTTTTCACTGTCAAGCCTAAGGAATAAAGCATCTATCAATGTCTGTGTGTCATGCTTCAATCCTTCAGTGGTGGCTTGACCGAGGGGTACTTTGGTTATTGTCACATCTTCTGCCGTGAGCTCCTCCTTCTTTCCTTCTGCCGGAATTGTTATCTCAGCAAACTTCTCTCTCGAATCCTCGATAATCAACCTAGAAGTTGCTTTAGCAACTTTAGGCCTTCTGTCTCTTCCGCCCAGATTATGGAGTAGCCGTAATTCGTGCTCCTCTAAGTTCATCTCCATTCTCGCTTCTGGAACCAACTGCAAAGCCAACCATTCCGAGAAGTTACTTCTTGGAGAATGAGAAGTCACTAAGTGCACTACCATCTTCTGCTCTGCATCCTCTCCATCAGAAAGTACCACAGTGTTATGGCTGCCATCCTCTGAATCATCTAAGGACAAATCTCTTTTGAACTCCGCCATCTACAGCTTCAACATCTCCTATGGAATAGGTGATGAACGGAGTGGCTGAGGAGAGAAGATGAATGTCGCTGGATTCAATGGAGGCGTGGAAGTGTCCTACTGCTGTGGTGCAATAGTTGGTGAAGTACTGGGTGCTGGAGAAGCCAGAGTCAAAGCTATGGTCGTAGAAGTGATCTTCTCTTTCTCTTGAGATCTTCTATGTACTTTCAACTTCTCAGACCTTCTGTTTCTTTCTCCTTCATGCTTCCGCTTGAGGGAATCTCCTGTGCCGAAGTTTCCCGTGACTTGATTCATCAATGCTTCATGAAGGCAATATCCCTTCGTCAGCAGCCAGTTTGAAGTATTCACCAACACAGCTCTAGATCTTTCTTCAATTGAATGGCAGCCTCCTACGTTATCCTACAGTATGGCTTTATCTCCTCCCATTTGATGGTAAGTGTCAAGTACCACGTTCCCATCATCTTTAAGATCCATAGGTATCCGTGCTAGTCCAAAGTTGAACACTTGCTTTGTTGATAGCCTGCTAAAATCTCTCTTTCTAACCTCATACTCACTTTTGCACTTCATCCAGAAATCTTCTAATGAAGGCACATGTGCATACTCCTGGGAGATCATCTTCCTGGCTACTCCAAATGGATCGAAGTTCAGCCGTGCAGGGAATAACTCTTGCTCATACTCGGATAAAATTTGCACCTCCATCCCCCGAGCTCTATGAATGCTAATGCAGCTGTAATGTCCCACAGTGATCGGGAAGAATCCCGTAGACTTGTGCTGCTTTGACTGAAGGTCGTGTAACTCCACAAGTTGCCTTCTCAGCTCCATGGTGATCAATCTATCATTCGGATACCTGGGCATCTTTGTTGGTTCTCCAGAAAATCCCGTAACCCTGAGGTATGTGAAATCTGCAAATTGAATGAATAGACTGCCAATCTTGGACACATCTCCCCACGCTTCCTTGCTTACCCTATTGGCCTTCAAGTCTTTGTCTAGCCTGTAGATGAAATCGTAGAATAATTCATCGTTGATCACTTTGAAGTCTTTCTCGCATGCAGGTACAGTAAGCTACAGGTAGCACTCGAAAATGGGGTCCTTAGAAAGAACACCACATCTATCCAGCTTAGAAAAGACGCCTTGTGAAGCTGCAACATACACCAAGTAGGAAGTCATTTTGAAGCTGAAAGTATGTTTCATGTTTCGGAGTTTCTCACCAATGTTGTTGCTAATAATTTCCGACCAATTGATTATAGAATCAACCTTGTTGACTTCAATGGTCCTGATGAAAGCATACATCCATGTACAGAAAGTGTAGGCATTCACTTCGCCATTCATCCTGCATAGCAATTTGACGACATCATCCACCTCCTGCACCAAATTGGACCGCGGAACAGTTCTCGGAAACTTTGAAGGAGATCTAGGTTTCTTCATGTATCGGCTATTCATTATGCTCACACAATCAACTCTATGCTTCTCCCACCTGCTGCCAACATCCTGAAGACTAATGGAAGTCACCACCTTTCACACCGGAATCTTCAAACAATAATTGATGAACTCTGCATCCAAATGAATTATTGTCTTTCCCGTAGCATCACGAACTGATCTGGATGAAGGATGGTAAGATCTAGCACACTCCATCACAAACTCTGGCAACCGGGCTGTACATGGAAAAGTTGCAGCTCGGATAATTCCACTGCTTTTAACTGCATGCATGAGTGATATCTTTCCCGCTCTGGATCTATCAATCAAATCAGAAAGAGGTTTTGGGCCTAGATCTATGTCTCCTATGTCTGTAAGTTTGGAAGCGATACATGACTCCATCGTGCTTTCTTTTTCATCTCTTTTCGCCATGGCTTTGTCTATCTTTGTCTGAATAATTCTTTTTCTTCTTACTTGGCCGGATTTCTTCAATACTAGTGTAGATCTGGACAATTCTTCAGATTCGGAGGATATATGCAATGTATTGGACATTGATAAAAGCTCCTTTTCTTTTGTAAAGCACCTGTAATTTATTCAAACAAAAATGGCCACCAGAGCATGAATAGTGAATTTTAATTGTAAAAATATGCACTTTTCAAGCCTGTTGCCCCAAAAATTGGTGTTTAATTTGCACATAAAGAGAGCATGAATCCTTTCAACAACACCTGAACACCTGTAACACCTATGCAAACAATTATGCAGACAAAGATCAACCTCCTTCAAAGCATGCGCCAAATCTGGAAGCTTTTAGTCTTGTTACCACCTTGCCTGAGCAAAATCCTTCTTCAAATGGGGGCGCACTTTTCCTCTTGGCTGCAATTCTTTACCTGTGAATCAAATAATTCACCCATATGGCTGCCCATGCTTATATAACCTTCACAATTCTATAATTAATAATTGCTCTAACAATTAAAGGCAATTAATTAATTAAAAATCATGCTCTTCTCTTTTAAAAATAGCATGTTTAAGGACAGTTATCCAATAAATTAAATTAATCCAATTTAATCCTTCACACTTCACTTCACTTAAGCTTCACAGTGTGCCTTGACCATAGCCGCTGAAAATAGAAATTAATTTAATGATTTAATGCCTTAAAAATCATTAACTATCTCCCAAATGGGGCGCACTTTTCGAAAGGAAGGGGGCAACCATTAAATAAATTAAATTTAATGCATTTAATCCATTTCTTTTATTCCCCTTTTGACTTGTTGACTTCTTCCAAGCTTGGGCGCATTTTTTAGAAGAATAGATTAATTAAAATAATCATTTAAAGGCTGCCATCATCTCACTAAAGGGGGCGCACTTTTTTGCACATATAATTCTATTTTTAAGAATTTTTCACAATGGGATTCTTTACCCTGTGAGGCAGGCACTAAAATCCCATGATCCACTTAAGTGATTTGACTTTGACAATGGGATTATTTACCCTGCAAGGCAGGCACTAAAATCCCATGATTTCACTTAAGTCTCTTTCCTTTTATTTTATCATGGGAATTTCTACCCTGCAAGGCAGGCAATAAATTCCCACCTACCTATGGCCTCTAACTTTCCCACTGCAGCTTAAGTGAATTTTATAACACGGGAAAAAGTACCCTGCTAGGCAGGTATAAAATTCCCACTTTGCCTACTGCTTATATTTTTCCCATTTCAGCTTAAATCCTTTGTTTTCCAAATATGCGCCCAACCCCGCAGGGGCTTTTCCGTGCACGACTTCACTTTTTCCCAGTGATCCAGACCTCCGATGGCGACTTCCTCCGGGCATAATGTGCGTATATGTTTTCTAGCTGCTCCAGGCCAAAAATCGGGCTTACCCTACAAAGGAATTGTTCTAGAGAAATTTCACAGAAAACGAAACGGGACAATACAAAAACACGAAAAATTGCCAAAAGTCACAAATAAAGCTCAAAACTTATTCCAAGTTAAAAACCCTTCTGGTACATAAGAGTAATGACATATTCGATCATAACAGAGTTAAAACGGAGCGTAAATAGCCTCATACGGGGTTCAAAATAATTAAATACAAATTTCCTGCAGACAAATCCCGACGACATAATATAACAATTTTGGGGATCTGGGTATTTGGCGAAAAAGGCTAATATGGCTCTTTGGGAATATCTTGACGCAATACAAGAACTTTCAAGCAATAAAAACACAAAACGACCCATTATTTTAAAAGTACGAATTTTTTTCGGATAGGGTAGTCGTAGATTTCAGGATGAAATCTGGGTGACACCAAATCTGTTTGGAAAATTACCCTAGAATTAAAAAAATTCCTTTGAAGGATTTCCCTCATGTAGCAGATGCAAATCTGAAAAACATGGCCATCACTTCTCTTCATGGAACAACATAGACCCTGAAAAGCAACCTACCATTCTTGCATCTTTAACCCAAATAGAGGAGATTCTTATCGCACAGGTCACTCCATTATTGTGGGTCACCCAAGTACGTGGAGGACAATACAAATACTCAGGTTACACCATAAGTTTTTCGCAAAATATTACTTCAATAGAAAAGTACCTGCCACACTGCCTTGGAGATTTCAACATAGTACTCATACAAAGGGAAGGATATAATTTACAAAATTATGATTTCTATGTCAATAGATCTCGTGTTTGGGAAGCCTTACAATATAAAATCCAACACGATCCCTATTACAAAGATGTCTTAATCTACCATGACACCCTTTCCTCCCTACCATCTGAGTTATCAAATGTTTCCTCGTCTCTTAACACAACCACAGTGGAATTTCCCCAAATGCAAATTGCCTCTACAACTCATTGTATAGATGCTTCCAATGACTCTGACGAAACATATGAACACTCATTGTCTTTCGTGCCAACACCCCACAATTCAGGAACTGAAGAAAAGTAAATCAAACAGTTCTTTCTCAACCACGATGGTAACACCCCATTTACCATGTCATGGCCAAAGCTTGGGCTCTCACCTATAAATGAATACAATACGGAGGGCCTGTTCTCAATGGCCTTCCCAGATTTGTTTCCGACTGGAAACACAATGTGGCAACAGCCCCGCATAAAAGAAATTCTATTATAAGAATATGCCCTTCATTTAAGGCGATACCATGATGGCCGATTCGGTTCACACCCAAGATTTCACTACTTCCTTATAAACCTCATAATGCGGCACAAAAGCCAGTCCACAACTGCAGTTTTCATGAAAAAAAACATCGAATCTGGAATCCCTACAACAATTGGAGATCTATGGAGACAACTATTGGAATGCCCCAAAGATAACCTCCCAGAAAGTTTAATGCGGTTTGGATCAAGCCTTCGAGGGACGTGTTCATTATGGGCAAAAAGCATAAGTGAGCTTTCAGATATGGTGGAACAATTAGGGATACCAACCTTATTCTTCACTCTAAGTGCTGCAAACACTAAATGGCCAGATATTCACAATATTATGTATGGTGAATGCCCTACTGATCCTTGAGCCACACAACATTGGAGAACACTTAACATTTTCTCAAACCCTCATCGAGTATCAACATACCTGCATCATAGATTCATAATATTTTGTGAATAAATATTGCAGAAGGAACTTGGAGCAGTAGACTATTGGTACAGGTAATAAAATCTACTATTTAATAACTTTTTTTCCAGACTACATAGCTAATATTTATGCTCTCTCATCTCACAAGTATGAATGGCAACATAGAGGCTCTGCACATGTCCACGGTTTATTGTGGCTCGAGAATGCACCTAAAGTTGACACAATGGACTGGGAGGATACACCAGTTATTGAGGTAAAAGCACAATACTTTGATAAGTTTGTGTCTTCTTGGAACCCCCACTCGGATTGCAACCCCTTGGATTTTGTTCACAGGTCAATGCTAGACGACCCTTGTTTGCTAAATAAAACATAAATACTATCCTCCTCCCCATATGCAGACCTTGAAGAACTGCTTAATCATGTTCAGCGCCACACAAAATGTTCAGAACAGACATGCTTGCGTAGAAAGCAATCACAGCTGCAGTGTAGGTACAACACACCATGGGCCACGCAACCTACTTCATCCATGCTCATTGAAAGTGATGGGAAAATTAAGTACCTCCCTTCAATAAAAAATGATAGACTGAACATAAAAAATCAAATTATGATATCCATATGGAGAGAAAATGTCGATTGCCAACTGGTACTTTCCCGCCATGCAATTCTAAAGTATATTGCAAAATATGCTTCAAAATCGGACCAACGTTTTGAAACCTATCACCAAATGTTATCCAAATTTTCAAGAGATGTTGACATGGATTCACCAACACACATTGTGATTCGAAAAATTCTCACAGAGAGCATTATTGAATATGACATAAGCGCACAGGAAACATGCCACATGTTGCAAAAATTACCACTGGTTATGTGCAGCCATTCGTTTGTCATTAAATGTTGGTAAAAAAATATTGAGATGTGTCGTTGAAAGTGAGTCTGATGTACAAGAAACAATCACTTTCTTGGATGCATATAGAGTTTTCCATGCAACCATGGAACACCTACCACTTATTTAGGTTGCTCAAGATTGGAGCTACATCAGGAACCGTAAAGGAGATAAATGGAAACTGCGGTCGACCAAAGCAATTGTTCGGGTCCACCCAAGATTTGTGGATGTCCCAACTCAGGATTCAACGTCCCATGACCTTTTCTGTTGGTCAGAACTCATTTTATACAGGCCTTTTAGAAATATTTCCTCTGAATTTGGCTCAAACCCACATGACATCAACGAAATTTGGGACATATTCAAACACAACTATAGACCATGACGTGTTTTATGCACTACTGTAGACACGGGACATGAAACAAACATTATTTCAAACTCTAAGGTCGAATGCAGTATTCAACATGAACCATTGCAAGAATGACAAGTCTTCGAACAACTTCATCTGAGAACCAACACGGGTTTTGAAAGTCTTGAAATGTTGGGGAAACGAGATTTTGACATACACAATAATTGGAACATACATGGTGTTCCGCATAATTTACAGATAATTGGTTCATCATTCATCGAGAGAGAAAAGGTACAGACATAAATAACACCAGCATGCAGGCCACACTACCTTTGTCTTCAAAACAACAACTAGATCTTGATACCATACTACACCATTCAACAAACAAAACACTTCTTCCTCCATTAAGATTGATAATTCAAGGAACAACTGGCAGAGGAAAATCATTTCTGATAAATAAAATCCATAATTCATTTACAACAGCATCAACCACATCTTCCTCTCCTCTCCTTCTACTCGCCCCTACTAGTGTTTCAGCATTCAACATCTCCGCACCCATAATCCATGTAGCCCTCCGTATTCCAAACAAAGAATTAAAACCCCTTGAAGGCCAAGCATTATCATCTTTTCAAGAGTCGCTAAAACATATAGAATATGTTTTTATTGATGAAATGAGTTTCATCGGCTCAAAGTTGCTAGGAAAAATTGACAGTAGGCTATGCGAGGCTTTCCCACACTTAAAAACATCTGAATTTGGAAATAGATCAGTCATCCTCCTCGGAGACCTCAGGAAATTACCACTAGTTATGGAAATTCCTCTTTATGCAAGTAAATCCTATGGAGCCATCCTTTGGAAGGGATTTCATTCTTCCATTACATTGCAAACTATATTTTGGCAACAAGGAACAAACGATGCACAAGTTTCATTTTGGAATTTACTGCTCAACATGCGAGATTCAACCCCTCTTATTGAGGACTTAGAACTCCTAATGTCTTGGACAGAAACACACCTAACTTAGTTAGAGCTCAAAAATTTTAAGGACGCACCACATTTGTTTGCAAAAAATGACCTTGTGAACTCCCACAACCTTCAGATGCTGAAGGCATTAAACATTCCGATCGCCCAATCCATTGCTGAAAGTAACAGGCGGGATGGACCAAGAAATCCTGATGATGATCAGTTGGAGCACAAAGTTCTGCTGTGCAAACAACAAAAAATCATGGTTATTACAAATTTATGGGTTGACGTAGGCCTCATAACTGTCGACATTGGAACCAATGAAAGGTAGGGTCTGACATTCACATCTTTCTCCAGAGTTACCTCGCTTGCAAATCTGCGCATTTCACCTCCTTTTTCATTCAAAAGGTACTCAAAAATGGCACACGTAGCAAAACTTGGAGCAAGAAGAAAGGAGGAAGCAAGACTACTATCACTCAACCCTTTGTAAATACTACACTCTTCTTTGATAGCACCTCCGCTACTACTTTACTCAACACTTCTTCTATCCTAGATGCCATTTCCGTTCAAGGGGTATCAAATGTACTCATGTTTACAGGAAATAAAATTAACCTCAAAAGGCTACCATTCATGATATAATTCTTCTCATGTTAAGTTAAAATAAAACAGTCTGTAAAATGATACCACTCATGATATGAGATTTGTAAATGTATATGTATGAATTTGTAACAACTTAGAAATGAAGAGATGAAACCTTTAAATGAAGTGGTTCATCTATATATCTACAATTAAAAAATTACATGTTTCAACATACATGTTCTGTTTTTAATTTTTATTGTTGCTCGTTTCTTTATGTTAACCAACAACAACACATTTTTAATGTCTTCATCTGCACACAAATACCTAGAAATTTAAAATGCCAAGAAAGGACCATGCAAATTATAGTTGTTTCCATCCAAAGCTTTGTACATTATATCACTTTTTTGCCTTTTGAATAGTTTTAAGGGTAAGACCTCATGTTTGTGCTTTTTAAATGAAGTGACTCATCTATATTTCTACACATATAAAATCAATCACCCATAGTTTAAACAAACACAAGTACAAAAAAAATTTATCCCTATAACACAAATAACATATACCGTTTTTTGTTTGCAAAATGCCTCAAAGAAATGTGGTCTCTTGAAATGCTAATAGTAAGATATGCAAAAAATAGCTCTAATAATGATGCTCTCAAACTCGTTGAGGTAATAAATAAATTTGGAATGTACCATAACCATTTCAGATTTGTTTGTATATAATTGCATATTCGGTCTCATTTTAGTTTCATGGAGAGATAATATGTTAATAGTCATTCTTTCAATCTACTTTGACAACAACACTTCACATTCACTACATTCTTGAGAGTGAGTATTATCAAACTTACATGTCTCAATTGCACGTGTAGTCAATTATTACACAACTAACTATTATCTAACATCCCTTCTAATGTATTTTGCAACATTTTTTATGGCTTTAATAGAAAATCAATATTGTCAATCACACCCCTTATCAACATCAACTACAAAATTAATAATTGTCTTTCTAAATCTAATAACATATACCATTCAGTGTTCAAATTGCATTGTAGACATGCAATTGCTAGTTTATAGTGCTAGCTGTTTACATGGAGTCATTTTAAATAAAATATGAAAAAGGAATGTTTCAACTAATGATGTAAAACTATTGCATTGTTATTGTTGGGAGAGACTGAACTTTCTTAAGAGTCACTTGAATAATTGTTGTGACAAAATTATGTCTCTCTACATTCGTTCATTTATAAGTGTATTCCTACTAATTCAATTTTATGTTATGAACAAAGATTATCTATATTGTTGTTCTTTCGAATTAATTTAAACATAGCCATATTTTTCAATCTTGTTTGTGGATATTAAGGTTATATGTTATAATTTCTCATTATTGAGTTAATATTTTTGTGGTTTGTGACTTATATTATGTGGAGGAGGAACTAATGTTTCTATTCCAATAATTATGTTGACCAAATGTACAAACTCACTATGGTCCATTATCTAAACCAATATCAATAACCCATTACTCTCCAATGGTAGAATTCATATATAATGACCATACAAGTTGTGTCAAACATAGCTTCCTTGGAATTACCATGTCAAATATGGGATCGAGAGTGTTGTTTCGCTTTAGTTTTCGTTCCTTACAAATAGTCAGATCAAATCTAGCTCCATAAGAGTGCATGAGTGTTGAAATATTTTATAATAGTGTGAAATATGTTCCACCCAAAATGCTCTTATTGTTTGTCATTGATGCCTAAAATTTGTATATGTTCATCCTCATGTATGGATAAAATCTTCCAATAACCATATTTTCCTATAGAATCCAAGTCAAAAGCATGCACTTTTTTAATGTGAAAAAAATTACTATGTCATTGCTTAAAAAAGATCACTTCTTTACCTTTATCATGCTTCAATATTATTGCACGCCCTCCTATAAAAATGCTAGAAGTGCAAACCCACTAATTTTTCATTCCTTTATAACAACCTTTATCATAAAGCTTATAATTACTCATATGACAAACTAACCAACATCATTACATTATCTAAAGATGTCCATCTCATCAACTTCCACCCTTTTTTTAGTAACATGAAGAGTTATTTTATTTTACAACTTTATAGTTTAATCACCTTAGACCTATGGATGTTACAATCCTATAACATGTAAGATTATATATTTATTTATGAAAGTGCAATTATAAATTACAAATTACAATTTTGTGTTGTTATACTCATTATTGTTATTCATATTATTAGATACATGATAATTTTTTATATGCATTCTGATTGTATTGCATATACTAATGTTAATGTGAATGGAAGTATTTTTCAAACTATGCTAAACTAAATTTTTGTTATTTTGTATTTTTGTTCTAGGTATTAAAATTGTTTGTTACGTTAAATGTGTGATTTTACATGGTAGTGTTTGTGTAAGGATATTTTTTTTAATTTCATAGTATTCATGTTAGGAAATATATGTATGAACATTAGATATTATTGCATAGAAAAATAAATAAATTAGTGTGATGTAAATGAGTTGTAGTAAACAACTCATATCTAGAGTTTATAATTTAAGTGATCTGTGAGAACCAATCACGTAGATAGGATTAGGATATAATAATGGGTCATTAAAGCAGATATTGTTCAGATAGATTGGTTATTGAAGATAAAGGTTGAATCCATCACATGTAAGGATCACTCTCTCATATAAATGTAATATCTATTAATAATGAAAATTTCCCAAATGAATATATTGAATAAGTTTTTCTTATTGTCATTTAGTTCCATTATTATCTTATGCACAATTTGACCAAATCATCATTTATTATCAGAGAAAGTTATTAAGTGAGCCATGAGAGTCTTTGAGATCGATTGTTTTCTTATAGTACAATGTTATAAAAACCAAGTCACTTACCATTATACAATGACATTTCATTGTTCTTAAGACTAGCAATCGTACGTGAAATGTACGATGGAAACGCCGAAGGGGATATATTGGGGAATTCAAACTGGAGGGAGAGAAACCATGGGAGAGGAAGAGGGATTAAGATAAGGGGTTTGATGGTGGAGAAGTGTGAGGGAAAGGAAAGAGATTTCGGGGACAAATGTGAAAGTAGACCGTAAATATCCACATGACAATAATGGCTAGCGAATGAAGGAGAAAATTATTGTTCTCTAAGAAGTCAGGGGAATTGATTCCTAAGATATATCATAATGCAAGGAGAGGTCTAAAGTTAGTGTCAAAGTGAAAATTATTTACAATTGTAGCTTCTTGTAGAACTTGGCATGCCCCCTTTAAGGTTTTAATTTGAAGCAATTGCAAGGAAGTGGGGAATAGAAAAATAATCATCAATAATTGAACGTACCAAACAAATGGTCACAAGAGAGAAATTTTATCTAGACTGTTCTTTCTATTTTTTAATTTATTGTATTGCACATGACATATAATTATAACATGATGAATTTCTACTATATGTACTTTGCTTTATAATTTTGAACACAATTAAACTATTTACATGATGCAATATATGCTTAAACGAGCAAAAACAAATATAGGTATAATCCAATAGTTTCCAACGTTGCAATGTGGTCGTAATGCCTTATTATAGTAGAATGTTGTAGCACCTGTCTCCATATATAAGCTTGAGTAAGAGTAGGAAAAAAATTATGCGGGATATGTATCAACAACAGAGACCTTCTAATGATTAGCCATATGAGTGAAATATAGATTACATATTTTGAGTGGACAACGTTAAGTTTTTTAGAAAAGGCAAAGACATGAATGGAAATCAAAAAGTAAATATGTTGGAACTAAATACTTGCAAGTCCCACATCACCTGATATTTTTTATTTTTCTTTTTGTCATTTGGGTCATCCTTTGATCATCTAGCTCATGAAAGGTTATAAAAATGGATGTGAAATGTAAGATGCAAATGCCGGAGGGTATGCATGAAAGAATTGAAAATGGAGGGATTGAAATTGTGCAAAATGGCAATGGAACACAAAAGGGATACATCAAGGAAAATTAAGTTTGAGGGAGTGAAAAATTGGAGGAGGAAGAGGGGAGATGAAGAAAGGGCTAGATGGAGGAGAAGTAAACTCGTGGGAAAGTAGTTGGCATAACCATTATTTTGAAATGTTATTTCTTACGACCGGGGGCATCTGAACCATGTGCCTTTTTTGTCAATTATTTGAAAGATAATGGGGCTGTGATGTAAAGGATCTTGAGGAAATGTACTTTGGATGATGATAAATTTGAATGGAAACTTGAATTTTTTAGAATCTGTAACTCTACATATGTTAGATATAGAAAATGTATGTGTAAGGTTTGTTATGTCACTGATTTCATGCACCTCAACCTTCCACTTTCTATATTGTATGTAAGGAACATCCATATAGAACCCCACTAATGTTTGAAACTTGATGTCTACATTTTTCAGATACGAAGCAAGGGGTTTGAGGGAGGAGAAGTGCAAGGGCAGGGAAAATCCTTGCATTTTTTGGCTAAAACACACACAAATGCAAGGTGAATTCACATGTATGTTTCATGGGAAATTGTAGAGATAGGGAGATCTGGAGTGGACCAAACATCCCAATGTATTTATTACATTCACATGTGAAGTTATGGTTTCTCTCTAGATCTCAGGGTAATGATCAGGGTTCCCATTGTCAATAGTCCTAATGGTGTATTCTACCAAAGACCAATAATTTCAAAGAATTTTATTTGGGTGACATTTAATTTGTTAGATATTAAGATGAAGATATGAACAAAAAGTAACCAATAAAAAGGTGGGAATTAAATACGTGCATATCTATAGTTTCAAGATCATCTATTAAACGACAATTAACTTGGTAGGTAAGACAAATACATGAATTAAAAGTTAAAAATGAAATGATAGAAATTAAATACCTACATGCCATGCAGCTATTCCATAGTTCAAATTGTCCCCACCCAAATAATATCTGCTATCTTTGCTCCACTTTACAGTATAGATATTAGTTGGAATATTCATGTGAATGCAATTTGCGCTTCACAGAGCCAAAAAAGGGAAAATTCTAAAAGGTTCAAGGTATAACACCCATCGAAAAAGCCTTTTTTTCATAGAACTTTATAGTTCCCCCTTTTAGCTATAAGCTCGAGTAATTGTAGGAACATTTGATGCACCCAAGAGAGGTTGATAATTGAAAACTCCTGATACAGTTTATATGAGCGAAAGTTAAATTTGGTACTTCAATCAAACCTAATAAAAACATACAAAACATCTATTATTAGCAAAAATATTTAAATATAATATACAAACTATTATATATGCATTATAATATATAAAATATAATTTATCGTATATTTTATTAAATGAATAAATAATTAATTATAAAAATACACAAAACTTATTATTCATGAAAACTGTGGGTAAGTGCACGAAGTTGGGGGGCCAAAAAGTGGACAAAACCCAAAAATAGACGAAACGTGATACGCATTTTGCTAAAACATGCTCGCGTTTTATTTTTTTTGGTTTGGTAATTACCGAACCTATAACGCGTATGGGTTTTAAAGAAGCCAAAACACGTACGCATTTCATAGAAGGCAAAACACATACACGTTTTGTATATTATGGACTATGTATGTGTATTTGGGTGTCTTATACTTACAAAAATAAATGTTCAAGTATAAGATTTATTTTATAAGAAATATTATACTTTAAATTTATTTTAGTAAATATAAGAAATTAGGGTCACTCTGCACCTGATGGAAGTGGTCTCGTAGCTCTAACAGTTATAATCTAGAAGATAGTTTTTCAAAATCTAATCTGGTCAGTACTTACTCATTTGCAGGATTTTAGCAAAGGACCTAAAACTTTCAGGGCATATATATTGTAGTCGGTATTTGTTTTGGGAAAACATATAGTCATTTTTTAGGTTTTTTAAAATTGTAAATTGGATTTTGGCCCTACCACTGCTTGAATTGGTACCAATTTTTAAATTTGTTCCATAATTCACTTTAGTGACCATGAATCAACTCTATGATGCTTGTCTACTTCTTACTAAAAAGAGATCCTCACTTTGTATATAGAGAATTGTTCCCTGAATCAGATTCTTGTCCTATTGCCAAAATGAGGTGATTGTAATGTGCCTCCTCCTTAAGGTGTGATAACACTACTAGGTGTTGAATGAGTTTTTACGAATAGTACCAAGTGAATTACATCAAGTGAACTCAGATGATTTCTCATTCTTAGAAACATGGTGCTCCATATAAAGATCATCCCCTTAACTTTCCTAGCTCTAAAAGCATCCTTTTTATGGAATCAAATTCATGATTCTCATACATGTTTTTACTCGTATGTCTCTTATGGAGATAAATGATGCCTTAATACTTCACACATGATGGCCCTTGATACCTCAGTGACATGACTAGCTCATTTTAGCTTGTTCTGAAGGGTGTTCAATTAGCTACAGAATGGCCAAAAATGCCTTTTTAGGCCTTCAGAGGAAGTAATCTCTCATCAAAACTAAATGAGTCGATCGATCACCTCAAACACTATTCCCTACACACTAAAACACGCTGAATGATCTTATTAGGACTTTCCTTTAGGTGAGGGTTTATGATATAAGGTTTAGAGTTTAGTGCTCAGGGTTTAGGCTTTAGGGCTCAAGGTTTAGGACTCAAGGTTTAGAGTTTAGGGTTTAAGGTTTAGTGTTTAAGGCTTATAGTTCATATTTTAGGGTTTAGGGCTCAGGGCTTAGGGTTCACGATTTAGGATTTAGGGTTTAAAGTTTATGGTTTATGGCTCAGGGTTAAGGGTTTAGGATTTAGGGTGTAGGGCTCAAGGTTTAGGGTTTAGGGTTTAGGGATCATGGTTGAGGGTTTAGGGTTTATGGATCAAGGTTGAAGGTTTATGGTTTAGGGTTTAGGGTTGAGAGTTAAGGGTTGAGGGTTTAGGGATCAGGGTTTAGTTTTTAGGGTTTAGGGTTGAGGGTTAATGTTTGAGGGTTCAGGGTTTAGGGGTTTGGATTAGGGATTAGGGCTTAGGGCATAGGGTTTAGGGCATAAGGTTTAGGGTTGAGGGTTTATGTTTGAGGGTTCAAGGTTTAGGGTTTTGGCTTAGGGCTTATGGCTTAGGGCCTAGGGTTCAAGGATTAGGGTTTAGGTTTTAGGGCTCATTAGGGTTTAGGGATCAGGGTTTAGGTTTTAGGGTTTAGGGTTTAGGATTTAGGGCTTAGAGTTTTAGGGTTTAAGGCTTAGGATTTATGGTATAGGTTTTAGGGTTTAACACTCAGGGTTTAGGGTTTAGGGCTCAGGGTTTAGGGTTTAGGGCTCAGGGTTTAAGGTTTAGGGTTTACGGTTTACGGTTTAGGAATTAGGGTTTATGGTTTAAAGGTTAGGGTTCAGGGTTTAGGGAAAAGGGTTCAGGGTTTAGGGTTTAAGGCTTAAGGTTTATGGTTTAGGGGTTAAGGGTTAGGGTTTAAGGCTCAAAGATTATGCTCACCCATTCACTCATTGTAATGTTATATGTCTTACCCATTCTTATAAGTATTGACAGAGAGTATTCAAATAAAAAGGGTTCATCCACTTCATAGGTAGAACATTCAAGGGATTCATCAGAATTTGATGCCTTTCATCTACTGATATTTTAAAGGAGGGAAATTACAGATATCCAAGAACAATTTGGTACAAATAAATGTTACCTAATACAAAGCTATCTTCTTCTTCCCATTGCATTTGAACTATTTCACTCATTGTAATGTTTTGTGTCTTACCCATTCTTATTAGTATTGACAGAGAGTATTCAACTGAAAAGGGTTGATCGACTTCATAGGAACAAAATTCAAAGAGATTCATCAAAATTTGATGTCTTTCATCCGTTGATATTTTGAAGGAGGGAAATGCCCACCTCTAATAAATAAGGTAGTTGTAAAATCATAATTAATGATGGTTCTAGGCACAAGACTAGGAAATATGGTCCTAAGATATTCAAAAAGATGAACTCACTCATGAGACCTACTAGAAATATATGAGGTTTAGGGGTTTAACATTTAGGGCTCATGGCTCATGGTTCAGGGTTTAGGGTTTGAGACTTTTAGGATTTAACATTTAGGGCTTAAGGTTTATGGTTTATGGTTCAGGGCTCATTGCTCAAGGTTTAAGGTTTAGGGGTTAGGGTGCATAGTTTAGGGTTTACAGCTCAGGGTTCAGGGTTTGGAGTTACGAGTTTGAGGTGTAGGGGTTAGAGATCAAGGCTCTGGATTTAGGGTTTAGGGCTCAGGGCTCAAGGTTTAGCGTTTAGGGCTCAAGGATTAGGGTGTAGGGTTCAAGGCTTAAGGTTTAGGGTTTATGGTTTAAGGATTAGGGATTAAGGTTTAGGGTTCATGGTTTATGGCTTAAGGTTAGGGGTTCAGAGTTACTAGTTTAAGGTTTAAGGGTTAGAGCTCGGGGCTATGGTTTTAGTGTTTAGGGTTTAGGGCGTAGGGCTCAGGGTTTAGGGTCTATGGTTTAGGGTTTAGGGTTTAGGTTTTTGGGTTTAGGATTTAGTGTTTAGGGTTTATGATTTATTATTTTGGTTTTAGGGTATAGGGTTTAGGTTGATAACAGAAGACAAAGAATGATTTATTCAATGTATTCAATGTGTAAAAAAAGAGAGTAGAGCCCCAAATATAAAGGTTGCGGAAGAAGGAGAGGAAGGTGACAGTTATAACTATCCACCAACAAATACATAACAACAATGTATTATAAACTAAACTAATGCTAACATTCCCCCCTTAATACATTTCTCTTACAAATGTACCCCCTAAGCAAATCAAACTTCACTTTGCTGAGAGGTTTGGTGAGAATATCTGCAACTTGAAAATCAGTAGGGCAGTACTGGAGCTGAATTTGGTGGTTCAAGACCTGTTCATGAAGGTAGTGACATTCGACCTCAATATTATTTGTACGTTCATGAAAAATAGGATTCTTCACAAGATTCAACACACCTTGATTGTCACAGTGAATGATGGGAGGTTTCTCTTCAGGAATCCCTATATTTGCAAGAATGCGACGTAACCAAATCACTTCGCACATAGCTTCTCATGTGGCGCAGTATTCAACCTCAGTGGATGAGAGAGAAACAACAGTTTGCTTCTTGCTAATCCATGAGATAGGTCTAGATCCGAGATGAAAAACATACCCTGAAGTGGATTTCCTGTCATCAACGGATCCTGCATAGTCCGAATCTGTATATCCCTGTAAGAAGAACTGAGTGTTCTTCTGATACTCTAGACCAAATTCAAATGTACCTTGGATGTATCTCAACACATGCTTTGCTATTATCCAATGACATTTCTTCGGCTCCTGCATAAATCTGGAGAGATAGCTTACTGCAAAGAAAATATCTGGCCTAGTCTAAGTCAGGTAAATGAGACTCCTCACAAGCTACCTGTAGTGAGTGCCATCTACCTGCGGTGAATCCTGGAATCTAGATAATTTCAAACCTTTTTCCATATGTGTGGACATTGGTTTACAATCTGACATTTCATACTTTTCCAGGAGTGTCTTGGCATATTTCATCTGGGAGACGAAGATATGATTCTTCTTCTACCATATCTCTAAGCCAAGACAGTAGTGAAGTAGCCCCAAATCGGTCATGTTGAAGTATTTCTTCATATCATTCTTTACATCATCCACAAGATTTTCAGAACTTCCTATGATCACAAGATCATCTACATACAAAACCAAAATAACAATCTCTTTTCCTACCTTCTTGATATACAACTTTGTATCTGAGGGGCTACGAGTGAATCCATGCTACAATAGGTGATCATCAATTTTTATATACCATGCCCTAGGTGCTTGTTTGAGTCCATCAAGTGACTTTATCAGATGACATACCTTGTGTGGTTGATGGTCGTCTACAAACCCTTTAGATTAGGCCATGTATACTTCTTCTTTGAGATCACCGTTCAGAAAAGCACTCTTGACATCCATTTGCTGAAGTTTCCATCCATTTTGTGCTGCCAGTGCACAGACAACTCTAATGGTTTTGATTTTCACAGTGGGTGCAAAGGTCTCATCATAGTCAATTCCTTCTTGCTGAGCATAACCCTTTGCAACAAGTTATGCTTTGTGTTTGTTGATTAAACCATTTTCCTTATATTTTGTTTTGAAAATCCATTTGCAGCCAATGGATTTCTTATCTGGAGGTAGATCGACAAGTTCCCACGTCTGATTCTGAAGTAGGGAATCATATTTAGCATTCATATCTTGTTTCCACTATGGTTGGTCTAATGCCTCACGAACAATTTTAGGTTTGGTGCTATCAACAACTGAACTCATGAGTGCAAAATTTACCTCATGTCTAGCTTGACTTCATGTTCTGACTCCCGTAGAAGTACCTGGAAGTGAGTTTAGGTGTGTATCCTCAATAGTATTCTGGACCCATTTCGGACATTGGTGCTACTACTACTGATGTGAAGATGTGTTTTCCAGTGTGCCTAGATCAATGAATAAGTCTCCACTCAACTCTTCTTCTCTCTGAGAAGAATCATTTTTCCCGTCATCTGGATGTGTGAGCAATCTATGTGACGAGGTCGGTACTGGATCTCCATTGTGTGGCAGGGAGTCAAAGGATGACTCATCACACAGCACATCTCGACTCTCGTAGATTTTCTTTGTTTTAGGATCCATGAGATGATATGCCTTTGAGGTAGTACTATACCCCAAGAAAAGACATGGCAGTGTATTTGAATCGATCTTCTTCCTTTTCTCATCTGGAACATGCATATATGCAGTACAACAAAAAACTCTCAAATGATAGATAGAAGGTTTGCAACCAGTCTATACATCTTCTGGTGTCTTTTTCTGCAAGATATTCATGGGTGCCCAGTTGAGTAGATACACTTTTGTCTTGTTATCTTGTAAAATTGACAAGGGCAATTTTATAGGTAACCATACCAAATTTTGTCTCGGTCCCTCATCGTGGACTCCTCTACGTTCGGAACGTTGCAAAATCCCTTTCCGGGAAATCTAGTTTTTCTGAACTCAGCCATTTTTGGTCTTTTTTGGTTGGGCGCACCTTTTGTCTGTGCAACACAGGGTAAGTATGCACCCCCTTCATTTCCTTTAGCACACCCTTTGAAGTGTTGACACATGTTTTTGGTGCGCTTCCCCGTGATGCGCCTTTCTTTCATGTGCCTTGGTGCATGTGCCTTCGTGTCAACAACATGATTGTTGCACTACATTTTGGTGCGCCAAAGGCGCACGTATTTCAGTGTTGACATTATTTTCTTTACGTTGAAGGTGCACATAATCACATGTTAACACGCATTTTGGGTGCGCCAAAGGGCGCAAATTTTTTAGTGTTGACAGGTGTTTTGATGCGCCTCTTCAAAAAGTGGTTGGTGCATTTATTGCACCTTTGCCTATATATAGGTGCATCCACCCTGTCACTTTCACCAGTCAGAAAACACATGATAGATTTTTATTCCTCTACACCTGTCAGCACGCCTGTTGCCCTCGTATCACGTTAGTGGACCCCGCCTCATCTCTCACGTTATATATATTCCGAATAGGTGGTTCTTTTTCCTCTTGTGTTTTTGCTATTGGTTGTTTGTTTGCGTAGTAGGAGGCATGGATTTGTAAACCTCGCTTTTGCTATTCTTGCTGTCCTCCCCCATGCTCTTCCTCCTCTTTCCAGATTTGCTAGTAAAAGGGGGGGCTCTGCCTAAAAAAAAATCACTTGGATCTCCTTAAGTGTGCCCTCTTCACCATCCAAAAACCCTACAAAAGAGACTTAAAACACATGCAAACCCCTCTAGAGAAAGAATGAAGACTTAGAAGTTCGTGTTAGACCGCATTTTCCTCTTGGCGCATTCACCATGCTTGTTGCATAAAATACAGTTACACCCTGAAGGCGCACTTTCCTTGCTTGCAACACCCAATAAACCTGCACCCTATTGGCGCACCGAACTCCTATGTTACATGGAAAATATTTGTGCCATTGGCGCACCCTGCACCCATGCAACACCAACATTACTTGTGCCAAGTATAAAACTGCGTTAAATGGTGCAGGTGCATCCCCTATTACAGAAACACCATGTCATGCAAACCTTCCCTATGCCGCGCCAAGTTCCCCTTTTGCGCACGTAAAGATGATGTTACACACACTAAACCTGTGCCCTTCAGCACACCAAGGTTCCATGTAACATGAAAAATATATGTGCCCAGTATAAAAACACATGAATGGCATAGGCGCACTTCTAATTACAATAAAAAAATGTCATGTGAAACATCCATGCACCCTGCGCCCTTTGGCGCTGATTTGTTCCTTGTAACACCCTTCTTCTGTGCGCCATACTATTAACCCTACAGCCTGCAGTTTTCATGCGCCCTGCGCCCTGAGGCCTTAAAATTGCTAACTCCTCAATCTATCCTGTAGCGCTTTAATGGAAGATCTAACAGCTAACATGGCTATTCTGTGTTGGGTTTCACTTCTTCTTCTTGCAGATCAGCAACTAAATTCAGATCCACATATGTCTACATCAAGCAAGAGACCGACCAAATCAAAAGGCAAAGCTAAACTTACAGAAGAAGAAATGAAGTACAAGTATCAGAGGGTCAGAATGCCCGAATCCTAGGCAGAATGTGACCTGGATATAAGAGACTCAGAGCTCAGTCACATTGATATGGAAGATTTCTGGGCCAAAACCAGAAGAGTCACAGGGAGTCCCTGGATGGAAAAACTAGTAGGCAGTGGCCTGCATTTTGCTAGGGGGATCCTTGTCAGTGCAGTGAACAATAAATTCATGATGGTAGTGGCCCGCTGCTACAACAAAGACACGAGGTGTGTCCAAAATGAAAAGGGTGAAGTCATAATCAACCTGACCGCCCGACACTTCGAAATCATGCTTGGCATCCCTCACCACCGGCACTTTGTGGCCATAAGCCAAGAAGACTGCACCAAGGCTTGGGAGGACAATGAAGACCAGTGCATGTAGCTAATGAATGAAGTGTATTTAAAGAACAAGAAGGTGGTAACCAGATGGCTGCAAGTTATTCATCGAAGTGATTTATCTGAGGAACTAAGTGATACCATCACGTTCGTAAGCAGATTATTTGGGCTTTCTGACACCCATTACTTTCATAAATGGATGCTTAGGTACATGGAGACCATGAACAAGAATGTACCTGATCAACACTTCGAGTGGGCGAAGATAATCAACAACACCATATCCAAGCAGCTCCAATAACTCACCACAATGGGGAGGTTCTATATGAACTCCTACGTAGTTTATGTTGCAGCCTCAGAAAAGGATTATCCAGCATTGAGCCAATGCGGGGTTTGGCCTCAAGTGAAAATATATGAATACTATCCAGAGCTGAAGTTGGAAAACAGTATTTCACAATTCACAAAGATTAACGATGCTTTCTTCTATGGCATCGTCTACCTTTTGAGGCCCAACATGACTCACGGTTGAATGACCAAGAGCATTGTCACAGCAACAGAGAAGTGGGGGGCCTTGTCTACACACTTTCCCACCTTCACCTATCTCAGGGCGGCTAACTTCTTATGGAATCCCACCAAATTTCCGAGGTATGCTGGCCCCAAATTGATCCTGTTAGAGCTATCCAGACAGCTCGTAACGTATCATGAGAAGTGCTTAAAGAGTAAGAAGGGTGGAACTCCTTTTCCCCTCAAAGTGGGCAGATACACCTGCGTATCTCATCACAAATCCCGGGAAATGGTTGCTGAGCTAGAATTGCTCAATCTGAAGCACAACTTCCCGGTAAGGCCCACTTTTGATCCAAAGAATTACCTTCCCAAGGCAAAACTCGATCCAATCCACATTCCATAGATCGAATATATCTACATCAACCTGTACCATGAGGTCGAACTCAGAAGAAAGGACCATTCTCGCTTGGCCCTGGTAGAGATCATTTAGTATGGCGTGGCCATTGTCTCGAACGGTTATCAAACTACCGATCAAGAAGTTGATTAGGTATATCTTCACACGGACGGGGAAAATTTACAATTTACTGCAATTGACATAACCAAAGCGCCCAAAACCATTGAAGAAAGGGTCAAAGAAACTCTGTAGAGAACAGAGCACTGGGGTAGGATGAATGGCCTCATCTACCTCGGGGTATATTTCACTACATCTAGATTGGGCAACGCACCATCTAGGTCAAATAATCTGCCGAAAGTAAAAGGCAAGGACAAAGAGGGAGAACCAAGCTCTGCTTGAGAAGAAGCTCCTGAGAGTCCCCCTTCCGCCACACAAGAACATGTCGTGAGCCTGTTATCTCCAGAAGAAGAAGTGGCCAAAGGTGTTCTGATGGGTGCATCCATTCAGGGTGTTTCCACTACTACAACTGCTGAGGTCCCCTCTATTCTCTCTCCTTCTCCTCTTCCACCTCCTCTTGTGGCTCAAGCGACCATTCCTTTGGTCGTATCCTCTCCCCCATCTTCTACTATTCCCCCCTCCTCGTCATCCATTTTCTCTTCTCTTGCGGAGCTGTCCCCCACCATTTCCTCTCTCATCTCTCAACTCCCTTCCATATCCTCATCTTCCTCCCCTGCAGTATCCCTTCCTCCCTTGAGTACTTCGCTGGCCTCTTTGTCAATGCCGCCACCAAGTGTCTCTACTCACTTTCCCTCCACTACTGTAGCTGCTCCCTCTTCCACTTCTGGTCCTACTCCCATAAGTCCAGCATGGATCTCCCAGCATCTGAGCCAACAAAAGAGGAAGGTTCCTATCACACCGATGGACTTCTCCGTCATCCCAGTAAAGTGGGATAAGAAGCAAAAGCCTATAACCCACTTCTCTCAGAGTGCATTGGGAGAAAGAGTAATGGAGATTTTATATCCCAATCCTTTAAAGGATAAAAAAGATCTGTCTCTGACAGATTATACAGTGACCCAAGTCATAATGGGAACATCTTCTGAAAGCCTTCAGGGAGAGGCCCTATCTGCATTCGATGCCCTTTGTAAGAAGCTCCAGGAAGCAAAGGAAGAAAAGAGGCTGTTAAAGGAGCAAAATAAACATCTTCTCCAAGCACTACAGAAAATGGGTAGTGCACCTTCTATGACTGCCACCGAAACTCCTAAGACCCTAAGCCAGGATAAGATAAATGAATACGCCAAAATCGACGAGAAGGGTATGGCAGTATCCGCCTGGAGAGACCAAATCCTTAAGGAAAGTGAGGGAGTAATCGTCAAGTTCACCAAGTTGTATCAGAACATCAATCAGGCGAACAAGGCACTCCAGGCGATTGCGGGACCCATCTTCGAAGAGTTGGACCATGCTAGGCTACAACATGAGACCTTCTAGAAAATGCTCGACTGTTCAGTCGAAGATCTGGTCAAGTTCAGCGTCTTCGATCACCCTAGGGCCCCCAACAAAATCCTTTCTACTCTGGACTACCGGGTCGATCAGTTGGAGTTTGTCCTAGAAAAAATAGACAAAGTCAAGGAGAAGGCCTTAGAGGCTATGCACCAGATGGAGGAAATCATCCTGAGAATGTCCCCAGGCTTGCTCGCTCCTTCTTTCACCTCGAGGAAGGCAGACAAAACTATCCAGATCTTCAAAGAGATCCTCTCGCAAGGGTTAGGGACAAAAGCCATTTTTGACATCGAGTGTAACAACAACCTTCTGGCTTGCCGTGATTGTGTGGGGGTACCTGATAGAGGTAGGGAACGATTATTCCAAGCTCCCAGAAAAGCTCACAGATGAGCGGGAAACTTGCGAAGTTATCAGTGATCGTCACAAGGATCCTGCTCAGGATCAACTTCAGCCCATGATCGGCAAGTTCATGGAATATCGGGCCCAGTTCCATATCATCTCCCCTGAGCAACAACAAAAGAAGGATACCCCTTTTTAACCGCGAGACGATGATGAATAGTCTCCTTCCTCTCTATCTTCTTTTTGTAAATATCTAAGAGTATGTTGGCACAAATGATGACACCATCCATGTTGCATCATGGGATGATGTCATCCACCAAGTTGTCAAAAGTCAACAGTTGACTTTTAGATATTTTGTAGATATTTGTAATTAAGTTGTTGGTTTCTTTTTTTCCTTCTTTCATCTTCTTCTTCTATAAATACTTGAATACTTGTTGTATTCAGGGGGTGAATACTTTTCAGATGAAAAATAGAAGTAAGAAGAAAAGACTTTGAGCTTTTTGTAACAGAAGGAAATTTTAATACAATATTTAGACTTTGCACTGAATACCTGTGTTATACATTAGAGCTTTCTTATGTTAGATCTGAATGTTCATTCTGTTGAATCTACTTTTTCTTTATTGTTATTTATTCATCAGTATTGCTTTGTTCGTTTATGCAAGTAAGTTCGGCTCTGTTTACTACCAACCCAAAATGTAGACCCTCCGACCTTTATGCTTTGGAATTCATTTCTTTTCTCCCTTCAGATATTTTCTATCTCCCCACCTCATTTTTCCCCTTCTTCTAAAGTTGGAAGTACCTCTAACAGGATGAGATCCTAACCCCCAAAGGCAGAATATTGTGAGACTTGCACAGATTCCTGCTGGTAGAATAGCAATAAACCAGTTTCACTCTGCTGACTCAAAGAGGGGCTATGCCCTACACACTTTTGGCTCGTCTATCCATAGATCTGTCCACTCGAAATATTTTCGGACCAACAGTTTTTGGTGACTCTACTGGGGATCGAACAGATCTAACGGATCTATGGTAGTGGTATGTTTGAAAATCAGTAAAAATCAGAAAAATCACTACCTGTTTGCAAATTTTAACTTTTGTCTAAAATCCAATTGTTTTGCAAAAATACTCCAAACTAAAAATTTTCTTCAGAGATCCATAGATTGGGACTAGTTAGAGATCTTTAGTTTGCTGAATTTTTACAAAAATCAGTATTTTTCTGTAGATCTGAGTTTCTGACAGTTTACCAAAAATCTCAAACTCTTCAGAAAGTCAACTCTAGATCAGAAAATCAGCTTACTAAGTTTTACCATCATTTTATCCTCGTTGATATTTGGCATTAAAACTGCAATCGGTTGTTAAAAGAGGGATAAAATTAAATATTTAGAAAAGTACATGCTAATGATTTTTGTCAGAAAAATCAGAAAATCAGCAAGTACAATAAAAAAGATTTTTTAAATCTGCCAAAGTATTGTAGATCTGGAAGGTACACTGGCAGGTGAACCATTTACTCGTAGTAGGAGAGCTCGTGGAGAAGTTGATCCTACTTTCGATCTGCTTCAAAGGCACAACTTTAGTGTTACACCCAGCACGATTCTCATCACTAAGCTCAGCTGACCGGTTGTCCAGGAGTGTCTCACCTCCACGAAGGAAGCATCTCTCACCCGGGGTATCCTCATCACTTTGCAGTGCTTTTCTACTCAGTGGGACCATCCTCCCAGTACGTGTTCTATTTCCAGCTATTCAAATGGCGATGCCATGGGGAAATGCTATGGGCCCTTTGGCTTTTCCACATCCCGTTCACGTGCTCCCACATGGAAACTGAAAGAATTTTCCCAAATTTGATGGGAGTGGAAATCAAAGCATGGATTCACATATATCTGCATTCATCATGTCATGTAGTATCCTGGATGTGACTGAAGAAGATGTGTTAGTTCACCTTTTTCTGGAAACCTTACAAGGACCCACGGCTGAATGGTTTCAACATCTACCGGCCGGATCTATTACTAGTTGGGCCACCTTAAGAGCTGCATTTGAGGACAGGTATAAGCCTTTAGAGGATGCGTTCGCATTGCTGTCAAAGATCACTCACGTAAAGAAGGAGGTCAATGAAACTATGCATGACTTCATCACCCGTTTCAATTCACTGATCAACCGTGTTCCGCCTACCATGCTTCCAACACCGGAAAATCAGAAGTGTTTCTTCGTCAACGCCATGAGCTCAAAAGTGAGTTTCCTACTCTTACAAGAACAAGTTGCTACTTTAGTTCTCGCCCAAGCTGTTGCCATACGGATTGAAGACAACTTGCTTATATATGGTTAATTAAAAAGGGAACCATCCAAGCCCAAAGCTTCAAACCCTTCTCCCACCACTTCATCTGATCTGGCATTTCAAAAGATGGCGAATGACTTGCTCACATTAAAGAAGCAGTTAGCTCAAGCTTCCCCCAGTTCCTCATACCGGGATATTCCACGAAGAACTTTTGCTTCCAACAGTGCCCCGCAAAGGCCGCGCTTTCCTACAACCGCTCCGCAGTTGGCACTTGAGGCTCCTCTGGTCAACGCTTTAGCTGAGATCGTGGAAGAAGAGGAACAAAATTATGAAGAACCTTCATCGCCAGGTGAAGATGATCAAGATGTCGGCGAACCGACTGGCGACTCTACTATTGGGTATATGGAATTTGATGAGGAGGAATCCGATGAAGAAGAGGGTACCCAAGGGTATGCAAGTGGACAATCATATGTTGTTTTTACCCGCTCGCAAGGAAAAGAAGCGGAAGTTGCTGCCAGGATACAGAAAGAGAAGGCCGTGTCTAATATGCCTCCAACCATTGCAAAAAGAGGTAATCCCCTTCCTACTCAGCCTGTTACTAAGTCTTTTTCATAGAGAGCTTTTGCCCCTGTATCTCCTCCAAATCAGCCCTCTCATATTCCTATCAAGACCAGTAATCCTACTCTACCATCGCGAAGTGAGGGACTCATTCCTTCATCAGCGCAACCCTTGGCTGCATTTGACATCATTGATCATGCTAAAAATACCAAGATCCAAATGTCTGAAACCGAGTATCTTCAGTCAAACCCTGAGCATCTTGTAAGGTTAACTAAATACATTCAAAGTCAAGCTGTTATAACTCCCCAGGTTTCCCCGAAAGGAATCCTTTCTACTCCTCCTCCATCCTGCATAAATTTTTCCTCGACTTCCGCATCAGGCAAGATAGAACCTTTCTATCTCTCCCTTCTAATTAATGGCCACAAACTAAGCAACTGCATAATTGATTATGGGGCTTCTGATAATGTAATGCCAGTAAAAGTCACCAATGCCTTGGGCCTCACCCTTACCATGCCTTTTAGCAGATGTTATTCCTTGGAAACCAAGCAGGTTCCACTGATCAGTCAAATCAAGGACGCACAGTTTGCATTTGCAGCATTCCCAGAGAAGAGAGTAAAGATGACCGTCCTTGTTGGCGACATTCCAGCAACATATGGAATTCTTCTAGGAAGGATATTTTGCAGTGAAGTTGGTGGGGAAATTCATATGGATTGGTCTAAGGCTAGAATTCCCGTCAAAGGCATAATGCAAACATTGGAGCCGGAATCTCAACAGAAGTATTTAGTTACTGATTCTGATGATCCCAAAGCCCAAATCCTCTTCAAATCATCAGGGATGGGAAACTATTTCTTGTCTACTGAGTCTGAAAAAATGGATGTCCTCGTCCAAAAAGAAGATCTTAACAAGATCTAGACTTTGCAGTTTGATGGCAGCTGCGCGACTAGTGGGTGCGGCGCTGGAGTCGTGCTAATATCTCCCGAAGAGGAGATTATTCCCCTCTCTTTCAAGTTGCATTTTTTCAACATGAATAATACTGGTGAGTATGAATCTTTGCTACTTGGCATGCAAGCCACAAAGGAAAGAGGGATCAAGAATTTGAAAGTACAAGGTGATGCAGAGCTAGTTGTAAATCAAGTTAAAACGATATACCAAGTGAAGAATGAAAGGCTCAGACATTACCACAACATTGTATGGGATAGCATCGAAGAATTTGATGCTTTCTCAATAGGATCCATTCCTAGAGCTCAGAATGACATGGCCGACTCATTAGCCGTCTCAGCATCCCTCATGCTCCCTCACCTAAGTTTGAAAATAGAAAAATATACCATCGAAGTAGTTTTCCGCCCAAGCGTGCTGGACAATTCCCAACACTGGAAGGTATTCAATGATGACAATCAACTCATTTCCTTTCTTGAAAAAGTGGAGAATTTTAGTGAACTTCATTTTAAAGGATCTACTTCCACATGCCGTGAGTCTGTTACTGAGTAGAACGGAGAATCCGAAGGAAATGACGGCATATGTCAGCTCAAAGGAAATAAAATCCCGAAAGGCCTGGTTTCCCTAGAGCAGTTGTTCGACAGACATGATCATTTTGTCAAAAAGAAAAGATGAGATGATCCTAACTCCTCCCCATAAACTGAACCGGTCAATTTAGGTTCGGTAGAACATCCGCAGTTCGTGAACATTGGAAAATGTTGCACGCCCGAAGAGAAACGGAAATTTGTCAATTTTTTGAAGAAATACATGGATGTGTTGGCATGGTTCTATGCCGATCTAAAGTATTTCAAGCCAAAGGACGTCCAACATGACATCCCGTTGAAAGAGAATGTCAAACCCTTTCGCTAGAAGAAAAGGCACTACAATCCCAAGGTCTTGTGTACCATTCAAGCATAAATACAAAAAGTGTTGGATGCGAGGATCATTTTTCCTATCCATCACAATACCTGGGTGGTGAATATTGTACCAGTACGCAAGAAGAATGATGAAATACACATATGCGTAGACTTTCGCAACCTGAATCAGGCATCCTTAAAGGACAACTACCCACTTCCCATAATGGATCAAGTTCTGCAAGCAGTGACTGGATCAGAAATGTTGTCCATGCTTGATGGTTTTTTCTGACTACAATCAGATTGAAGTCTCGCCCGAAGACCAATTCAAAACAGCATTCACTACCCCTTGGGGTACATTCATCTACAACAGGATGCCCTTTGGCTTAACCAATGCTAGCGCTACCTTCCAACGAGCAATGGACCTTGTGTTCAAAGGTATGATGGGGAAAGTCATCGTGGTTTATTTAGATGACTTAACTGTGTTCTCTAAATAGCGGAATGATCATTATGATCATCTGGAGCAAGTATTAGCTAGATGCCGAGAACATGGGATCTCCCTGAATCTGAAAAAATCTATTTTCGGAGTCATGGAAGGAAAGTTGCTGGGGGCATGTAGTCAGCAAAGAAGGAACAAAGATAGATACCGAAAGACTTAAGGCCATTCAGAGCCTTACTTTACCTACAAGCAAGACCGGCGTTCACTTCCTTCGGAAAAGTGAATTTTCTCAGATGCTTTGTTCCTGATTTTGCTGAGAAGACTTGCCATATATCAAACATGATGAAAGGATCACCAACCTTCTGGTGGAGCGAAGAAGGAAATAATTCGTTCGAGGAGATAAAATCCTCTATCGCCCACGCACCGGTCTTGGTATGTCCTGATTTCTCCAAGGATTTTATCCTGTATAGCTATGCATCTGAACATACCGTGTCGGCCATCCTAATACAAAGGAATTCTGAAGATGTTGAATCCACGATTGTGTTTATGAGCTCTCCTCTCAAGCCTCATGAATTAAAGATTACTCAGTTGGAAAAGCATGCCTTCACTGTTGTCAAAGCAGTTAAGAACTTCAGGTACTACATTCTAAACTCTCATACGGTAGTTCTAGTTCCTGACACGGTAGTCAAGTCCATCTTAACTCAACAGGAATTAAAGAGTTTGTGAGGAAATTGGATTGCAAAAGTCCAAGAGTATGATCTCGATATAAAATCAACTAAGTTGGTAAGAGGCAAGGGCCTATGTTAGCTTATGGCTGAAAACCAAGATCCAGAAGATTCCAGAGGAAGAAATGATTGCATTGATGAAGCACAAGGCCAGCTGGAGAAAGCTGATTCTCTACCCATGGTTCTATTTGTCACCACCAGTGACGAATGGTATTCTGATATCACCTTCTTTCTCACTTATGGTGAGTGTCCATCTCATCTAACTACAAAAGGGAAGTGTGCTATAAAGCTCAGAGCAGCTAGATATGTCATCTGGGATGATGATTTATACAAACGCGGAATAGATGGCATCTTCTTGCGATGTGTTGACAAGCCACAGCAGATAAAGTTACTTGAGAGTTTTCATGATGCGGCCTGTGGTGGCCATTTCTCCTCTTCCATGATGGCACACAAGATCATCCGGGCCAGGTACTATTGGCCAATGCTTTTCCGAGATACAACCACCTGGGTAGCAAAATGTGAGCTCTGCCAACAATTTGTTGGCAAACCAAAATTGGCTGCTTTTCCCCTCAGGCCGGTCATTATCGATGAACCATTCAAGCAGTGGGGAATTGATTTTTATCAGGGCACTTAATCCCCAATCGAGTTCCAGACATAGTTACGTCCTAACAATAACGGATTACTTCACCAAGTGGGTAGAGGCCATACCTGTCAAGCATGCCACTTCCGAGGTTGTTTGCAGTTTCATCAAAGAGAATATCATTGTCAGGTTTGGCGTTCCAAAAAAAATTGTTGCTGACAACGCTTCTAACTTCTCCTCACCGAGAAGTTGTTGGTTTTTTTCTATGAACACGAGATAACCTTGGCCCACGCCTCAGATTATTACCCTCAGGGAAATGGTCAGGCAGAATCCAGTAATAAAAACTTAGTGACCATCATACGGAAGCTAGTTGATGAGAATCAGCGGATGTGGCACAAGTCATTGTATGATGCTTTGTGGGCAGACTACATTACTCCCAAGAGGTCTCTCAGCATGTCACCTTTTCAAGTGTTATATGGAATCGACGGCTGAACTTCCCATTTCTGTGGAACTTCCTGCCCTGCGCTTGGCACGAGTGATTGAAGATGAGACCTTCCAAAATTCTCTTGAAAAGAGGATCATGTATCTAGCAGAGCTCAAAGAAAAGAGAGTAAGAGTGGTTGATAGGATCACCGAACATCAAAATCAAGTCAAGAGACTGTTCGATAAAAAAGCTAAGCAGATAGAGTTCCAGTTGGGAGACCTCGTGCTTTTGTGGGAAAAACGGAGAGAGCTGAAGGGCATGCACAAAAAATTTGATTCCCTATGGAGAGGGCCTTTCAAGATCAAGCAGCTCAATGGAGGAAATAGCTTCTATCTCTTGTATCTAGATGGAACTGAGCTCCCACTTCCCTATAGCGGACAGCATCTGAAGATCTTCAGGAAGTAAAGCTTTCTCTCTTCTTTATACAGTTTGCTTCAGTTGTGTGTTTGTTTTTTTCGTGTGTTTGCTTTTGTTTGTTGTGTGTTTCCCCTTTCCAGTCGCCCTTGTTTTTGACTCTGTAACCCAATGGATAGGCACATGTAGATCTGGGATTCTCTACCCCTGAGTTTCACTTAGAGATAGTCCCTAGAAAGAGCTAGCTGTTAAGAGCCAGACAGCTTGTAACGTATCATGAGAAGTGCTTAAAGAGGAAGAAGGGTGGAACTCCTTTCCCCCTCACAGTGGGTAGGATACACCTGCGTATCTCATCACAAAGCCCGGGGAAATGGTTGCTGAGCTAGAACTGCTCAATCTAAAGCACAAATTCCCCGGCAAGGCCCACTTTTGATCCAAGGAATTACCTTCCCAAGGCAAAACTCGATCCAATCCACATTCCACAGATCGAGGATATCTACATCAACTTGTACCATGAGGTCAAACTCAGAAGAAAGGACCATTCTCACCTGGCCCTGGCAGAGATCATTCAGTACGGCCTTGGCCATTGTCCCGAAGGGTTATCAAACTACCGATCAAGAAGTTGATCAGGTATATCTTGACACGGACGGGGACAACTGGCCGTTTACTATAATTGACAGAACCAAAGCACCCCAAAACATCGAAGAAAGGGTCAAAGAAACTCTGCGGAGAACAGAGCACTGGTGCAGGATGAATGGCCTCATCTACCTCGGGGTAGATTTCAATACATCTCCATTGGGAAATGCACCATCTAGGCCAAAAAATCTACCGAAAGTAAAAGGAAAAGACAAAGAGGGAGAACCAAGCTCTACTCGAGAAGAATCTCCTCAGAGTCCCCCTTCTGCCGCACAAGAACAAGTCGTGAGCCCATTATCTCCAGAAGAAGAAGTGGCCAAAGGTGTTTTGATGGGCGCATCCATTTAGGGTGTTACCACTACTACAACTGCTAAGGTCCCCTCTATTCTCTCTCCTTCTCCTCTTCCACCTCCTCTCATGGCTCAAGAAACCATTCCTTTGGTCGTATCCTCTCCCCCATTTTCTACTGTTCCCCCCTCCTCGTCATCCATCTTCTCTTCTCTCGCGGAGCTGTCCCCCACCATTTCCTCTCTCATCTCTCAGCTCCCTTCCATATCCTCATCTTCCTCCCCTGCAGTACCCCTTCCTCCCTTGAGTACTTCACTAGCCTCTCTGTCAATTCTGCCACCAAGTATCTCTACGCACTTTCCCTCCACTACTGTAGCTGCTCCCTCTTCCACTTCTGGTCCCACTCCCATAAGTCCAACATAGATCTCCCAGCATCTGAGCCAGCAAAAGAGGAAGGTTTCTATCGCACCGATGGACTTCTCCGTCATCCCAGCAAAGGGGGCTAAGAAGAAAAAGCCTATAACCCGCTTCTCTCAGAGTGCATCAGGAGAAAGAGTAATGGAGATTGCATATCCCAATCCTCTAAAGGATAAACAAGATCTGTCTTCGACAGATTATACAGTGACCTAAGTCACAATGGGAACGTCTTCTGAAATCCTTCAGGGAGAGGCCCTATCTGCAGTCGATGCCCTTTACAAGAAGCTCCAGGAAGTAAAGGAAGAAAAGAGGCTGTTAAAGGAGTAAAATAAACATCTTCTCCAAGCACTGTAGAAAATGGGTAGTGCACCTTCTACGACTACCACCAAAACTCCTGAGCCCCTAAGCTAGGATAAGATAAATGAATACACCAAAATTGGTGAGCAGGGTATGGCAGTATCCGCCTGGAGAGACCAAATCCTCAAGGAAAGTGAGGGAGTAATCGTCAAGTTCACCGAGTTGTATCAGAACATCAATCAGGAAAACAAGGCACTCCAGGTGATTGTGGGACCCATCTCTGAAGAGTTGGACCATGCTAGGCTACAGCATGAGACCTTCCAGAAAATGCTCGACTATTCAGTCAAAGATCTGGTCAAGTTCAGCGTCTTTGATCACCCCAGGGCCCCCAACAAAATCCTTTCTACTCTGGACTACCGGGTCGATCAGTTGGAGTTTGTCCTAGAAAAAATAGACAAAGTCAAGGAGGAGGCCTTGGAGGCTATGCACCAGATGGAGAAAATCCTCCTGAGAATGTCCCCAGGCTTGCTTGCTCCTTCTTTCGCCCTGAGGAAGGCAGATGAAACTATCCGGATCTTCAAAGAGATCCTCTCACAAGGGTTAGGGCCAGAAGCCATTTTTGACACTGAGTGCATCAACAACCTTCTGGCTTGCCGTGATTTTGTGGGGTACCTGATAGAGGTAGGGAACAATTATTCCAAGCTCCCAGAAAAGTTCACAGATGAGCGGGGAAAATTGTGAAGTTATTAGTGATCGTCACAAGGATCCTGCTCAGGATCAACTTCAGCCCATGATCAGCAAGTTCATGGAATATCGGGCCCAGTTCCATATCACCATCTCCTGAGCAACAACAGAAGCAGGATACCCCTTTTCAACTGAGAGACGATGATGAATAGTCTCCTTCCTCTCTATCTTCTTTTTGTAAATATCTAAGAGTATGTTGGCACAAACGATGACACCATCCATGTTGCATCATGGGATGATGTCATCCACCAAGTTGCCAAAAGTCAATAGTTGACTTTTAGATATTTTGTAGATATTTGTAATTAAGTTGTTGGTTTCTTTTTTGCCTTCTTTCCTCTTCTTCTTCTATAAATACTTGAATACTTGTTGTATTCAGGGGGTGAATACTTTTCGGATGAAAAATAGAAGTAAGAAGAAAAGACTTTGAGCTTTTTGTAACAGAAAGAAATATTAATACAATATTTAGACTTTGCGTTGAATACCTGTGTTATACATCAGAGCTTTCTTATGTTAGATCTGAATGTTCGTTCTGTTGAATCTACTTTTTCTTTATTGTTATTTATTCATCAGTATTGCTTTGTTCATCTATGCGAGTAAGTTCAGATTTGTTTACTACCAACCCAAAACGTAGACCCTCCGACCTTTCTGCTTTGGAATTCATTTCTTTTCTCCCTTCAGATGTTTTCTATCTCCCCACCCTCATTTTTTTCCCTTCTTCTACAGTTGGAAGTACCTCTAACGGGATGAGATCCCAACCCTCGAAGGTAGAATATTGTGAGACTTGTACGATTCCTGCTGGTAGAATAGCAATAAACCAGTTTCATTTTTCTGACTCAAAGAGGGGCTATGACCTGCACACTGTTGGCTCGTCTATCCATAGATATGTCCACCCAATAGATTTTTGGACCAACATGTCTGGACTGCTTCTGCCCAAAACTTATCCTCCAACTTGGCGGTGGAGAGCATACAACGAGCCATCTCCATGACAGTCTTGTTGTGTCACTCGGAAATCCCATTCTGTTGGGGCATGTAGGGTGCAGTCAGATGTTGTCTTAACACCATGCTGCTTCAGGTATACTAAGAACTTATTCGATCCAAACTCCCCCCTCGATCTGAGCGGAGAAGAAGGAGAGGCTTCCTAAACTGCCTGGTGGCTTGCTGGTAAAAGGTTTAGAAATTGGTCAAATGCCTCACTCTTCTTCTGGAGGAAATATACCCACATTTTTCTATGAGTAATCATCAATGATGAGTTGGAAGTATTCAAAACCTTGGAAACTAGCAGGAAGGGGTCCGCACAGATCGGTGTGTACAACCTGAAGATGCTCCGTAGAATGATAAGAGCTCTTAATTTGAATGGACCTCTGTGTTGTTTACCCCGCAAGACATCCCGAGAAAACAGGTAAGGGAATGGGAGAGTGGAGGAATCCCTCTTACCATTTCCTTGGCACTGAGCTGATGCAGAGCCCCTTGTAGAAAGATGACCATATCAAAAGTGCCATAGTGCAATGGACTTCACTCATTAAAGTGGAGAGAGCAATGTTAGATGAAGTGACCGCATCCAGTGAAAATAGATGGCCCTTCATAAATGATCTGAGCAATAACTAAGTCTCCCTAGGAAATGATGCAGGACTTGACCCCTTTCTGAAAAAATAATTTGACCCGCATTTGATGATTAAGAAGTTGACTCACAGACAAGAAATTTGAGGTCAAACCTAGTTGAACATATAGCACCTTCGTGAGTGTACATCTTCGTGTCCCAAGAGGAATGATGACATCACCAATCTCCCGCCGCAATATACTCCTGATTATTTGAACGATGGTGATCCGATCTCCAGTGGGTTGGTCACTCAGGGTATGAAATAATCTTCTTATTACTAGTCATATGTTTGCTAGCACCTGAATCAATCAACCAGACACTTTCTGATGGCTGCGAAGTCTGTGAGACTAGGACAATGTCTGGATGAGTTACATGTCTGGAATCTTTTCATTAGAGGAGGCATCTTGCTAATAAGCAATATGACCCTTCTGCCTCTGATTACAAGCATGCCATTGGAATTTCTTAAAAAGTGAATATCCTTGACCAGAAGTGCTCCATAGCTTGTCACCAGAGGTTCTGTCATCACCAATCCGGCACTATGATAATTCTTCACTAGGAACTCCTCGTGCTATGATTATTTACTAATGCACAGCCTTTAGTTTGGTGGATGTAATCTGGAAACAAAACAACAACATAACACAAGAATACCATCAACCATGATAAGACGAAATGATGACAAATCTGAAATATCAAAGTAAATGATAATATTAACATGAAATTGTTACAATCTCACCCATGAGGTACTTCAAGTGTTATTGAATTCACTTGCCTTTCACCAAGACTATGGGAGAAACTTTACAATTACACCTCTTAATGGCTTCTTCAACACACCTTTAAACTGATGGCTTCCTTTGCACACTTCCTACAATATTTCTCACTACTTCCTTCTATGCTAAATGAGGGGGGTGGCCTCTCTATTTATAGAACTTCCAGGCTTATCCATCTTATCTCTAAGATAGGATAAGAAATCCACTCTGACGAATCATATTCCATACCTTAACTCTTATCTGTACATGTAAGCTTATCTTTTAAGATAAGATAAACCTTATCATTTTACATGGGTTCCACATTTTTAGAATTTTTACAAATAAAATACACAAAATATTTATGACCTCACTCCTTGTCCTTATTACCAATATAATATTTCTAATTCCTAATCATGTAGACCCTACTTCTCTAATTACCCAAACTTTGACATTTTAACATTACCAGACCACTTACGACAAATATTTAATTTTTACAACATTTCTATTGTACTTTGACTGTTACCGTACTCCACATTATTGGCGGCACCATACTGATGGCGCCGTTATCTTCTATCAGACGCTACTACTAATTATACTTAACAACATCCTATTCCTACATACATTAATGAAATAGAAATTGCGGAGGAAAATTTTAGTGTCGACATCTTCCCCCTTCCTAGCTTCTACTCCGTCCTCGGAGTAGACTATTCTGGTGCTTGGAAAATCGTCATACTTGTCGTGGTTGACCCATTTCGTAATGGGAGTGCCATCCAATTCCTCCAGTCGGTACGTACCATTTTCATGCACAGCTGCTATTTTGTAGGGCCCCATCCATTTTGGAAGAAATTTTCTCTGTCTTCTTTTTTTGTATCTGGAATCATATACTAGAACTAAGTCATTCACATGAAATGGAGACCAACGGATATTTTGATCAAAGTATTCCTTCTGCTTCATTTTCTTCTTATGGCTTGTATCCTTTGCTATTTCCCTCATTTCCTCTAGCAAATGAAGATGTACCAACCTTTCTTTTACTGAATCACTTTCATCCATCCTTTCATTTTTCATAACTCTCACAGTGGGAATATCAAACTCAATAGGAAGAACTGGATCAATGCCATAGGCCAACTGAAATAGAGAGTATCTTGTTGCTGACTTTGATGTTGCCCTATATGCCCACACTGCTGCATGAATCCTTTTATCCCATTTATGCACCTGCAAGGCTGCATCTTTTGCTAGAATTTGACACAACACAAAATTTGTTCGTTCCACTTGTCCATTTGTGCTTGGCTTGTATGTTGTTGCCTTCCTGTGCTTAATAGAAAACTTATTGACTAGGGCTTCTACCACCTCATTAATGAAGTGGCTTCCTTGATCTGTTACAATTTCTAATGGACAACCAAATCTGGTGACAATGCGTTCAGATATGAACCTTGCCACTTCATCCATGGAAGTTGTTTTCAATGGCCTAGCTTCAACCCACTTGGTTAAATAATCTGTGGCAACTACAATATACTTATTTTGGCATGAGGTAGTTGGAATTGGACCTCCGATGTCTATTCCCCACTTTTCAAAGGGACCAAGTGGAAGAATAGGGCATAATGGAGCTGATGAAGTCTTACGGTTACCATGTGTTTGACAAATATCACATGTCTTACAATAATTATAACAATCTTTAAGAAGAGTGGGCCAGTGATAACCTGCATCCAAGATCCTTCTTGTTGTAAGTTGTCCAGAGAAGTGCCCTCCACATGTACCATTGTGGAATTCTTCTAGCAGTTCCTTCCCTTGATCATGTCCAACTGCCCTCTTGTACTATCCATCAGGTCCTATTCGAAATAATACTCCATGCAGAATAGAATATGGACGACTGGCTTGAGTAATCTTTCTCTTAGTCTTTGGATTGGCACCATCAGGAAACTTGAATTCATTCAGATAATTCCTAAATATCTATGTATTCACTAGGGATTGTGTCAAGGGATAACAATGCTACATCGGGGAAATCATCATCATCACAAGATGATCCTAAACCATCATAGGCTCGAGAGAGTGCATCTGCATTGACATGCTTCTTTCCTGGCCTATCTATAATATCAAATTCAAATTCTTGTAGCAAAATTATCCATCTTGCTATCCTCCCTGATGGGTTAGGCTTATTTACAATATATTTTAGAGCCTGATGATCTGTTACAACTAGAAATTTTTTCCCTAGCAAGTAATTTCTAAACTTCTTTACAGCAAAAATGATAGCCAGAGCCTCTTTTTCAGTTACAGTATAATTTACCTCAGCACTGCTCATTTGTCTGCTCCCAAAGTAAATTGGATGTTCATTCCCATTTTCATCCTTTTGGCTCAAAGTACTTCCTAGTGCTGCATCTGAGGCATCAGTGTACACAATGAATGGCTTGCTCCAATCTGGATTCTTCAAAACAGGTGAAGACACCAGGGCTTCCTTCAGTTGTCCAAAAGCTTCATGCGCCTTATTTCCTGGTTCATAAGTAACATCCTTCTTCAAGAACTGGGTTAGTGGCTGTGCAATCTTTGAGAAATTCTTGATGAACCTTCTATAGTAACCCACATGGCCTAAAAATGATCTCAACTTACTTCTATTCATAGGAAATGGTAAATCTTTGATTTTTGAAACTTTATCAGGATCAGTACCAATACCATCTCTGGATACAACATGCCCTAACAAAACACCTTTAGAACATCCAAAGACACACTTTGTAGGGTTTAGTGAGGCTTGTGCTTCATCTAACCTTTGAAATGCTGTCTCCATCTGGTGTAGGTGGTCCAACTTGCTCCCATAGATGCAAAAATCATCCATAAATACTCTGATGAAGGTCCCAATGTAGGGTTCGAACACCCTATTCATCAAACGTTGGAATGTTGCTGGAGCATTACACAACCCAAAAGGCATAACTCTATAAGCAAACGTTCCCCAAGGAGTGGTGAACGTGGTCTTCAACTGATCTTTCTCTCCTATACGAACTTGGTTGTAGCCGCTATATCCATCAGCAAAACTATAGCACTCCTGGCCAGCTACTTCGTCCAAGATCTGATCTGAAATGGAAGAGGGTAATGATCCTTCTTTGTTGCCTTATTGAGCTTCCTGTAATCAACACAAATGCGTAGCTTCCCATTCTTTTTTATTGAGATCACAATGGGAGAAACCCATTCTGAATTCTCCACAGCAAATATGAATCCTGCATCAAGCAACTTATCTATTTCTTCTTTTACAGTCTTGGAAAAATTAGGATTCATTCTATATGGCATTTGCTTTATGGGCTTAGCACCATCTACCAGCTCAATAGAATGTTCTACCCAACTTACTTGACGGAGTTTCCTTGTAATCAAAAGTGAATATGTGTATGTACCTTCGAAAGAGCTGGAGGTAGGATTCCTTCTCACTCTCCATCACAGCATCACCAATCTTTATTTGTTGGAGACGATCATCAACTTCTTCTTCAGATAATTTTATGGGGTCATGAGTTGGTGTGACTGGAAGGATATCCATGACTGAAACATCAACCTCACTTTCTTCATCTTCAGTGTCCACTTCACTGGTACTAGAGTAATCAGAGGATGTCCAATCATCAGTTTCATCACTTGAATCCACAGGTTCTGCCTTATGATGTCGAGGGATCACGTTTATCTTCACCCTCTCTCTACCACATCCAAGTGTCATGAAACCTTCATTCCAGTAGTTTCTTGCATGAACTCTCCTTAGCCATGGTCTTCCCAGCAACATTGGGTACGCAACAGTACCATTTTTCATCACCTGAAAGTCTACCAAACATACAACACTCATAACAGATATTGCCACATTTGAAACTACACCTTCTGGTTTAGTTTTTTCCTTTATTTAATGACCTTAACATAAGTGTTGAAGGGTGATCAATTTTTAAACCCAACATATTCATTACAGACTCGGTAATTACATTAACTGCAGCACCTCCATCAACTAAGACATCATGAATTGAAATACCATTACATAATACCTCAGCTTGTGGAGCATAGGGATCTACCTCTGCCTCCAAAACAGGGACCTCAACCTCCTTTCTTCGTCGAGCATTGAGTCCACTTCGCAGCTCCTGCCTCTTCTCCGAAGACATAGCCAAGAGTTGACCATATGTAATATTTGTAGGTCTTTTGGAAAGATCTTCCAAGATGGAGTATGGTCCTTGCCCCTGTGAAATCAGAAAATCCTGCACACCCAACTTTCTTCTCCTATGTTTCTTACTAGTTTCTCCTTTCATCTTCTTAGGATCAATTCCATCTTGATTATCTTTTTCTTTCTTTCTTTTTGTTACAAACACATCTACTTCATTATTTATACTCTTATCTACTACATCAAGAGAATTCACAGGTGCTTTTCCTTTATCATTATCTCTTGTACCAGATGTAGAAGCTCTATCTGGACAATTATACTTATAATGACCCTTTTTATAACAACCATAACAAACAACTTCAGAAATATTTCTTTTTGGACCTCTATCTCCTCCCTGAGAACTAAATTCCTTTCCTTGAAGAAGATTAATAGTTAACTGACCCATCTTTTTTAGCAGATCTTCATACTCAGTAGATGTACTAGGAGAAATATTTGTGCTCACCGGGAGTGGTTGTGGATTCTGGACCAAAGGTGCTGGTGTAGGCTCTACTTTAGCAACAATTTCTTTGGGCTCCTCTTCCATACTTTCTTCTTGCCTTATTGCAATCTCCTTTGCTTGTTCAATGGTAGCTGGGCGGTCATACTTCACTCGTTGTCTGATCTCTGGATTCATCCCAAGAATGAAGTGCTTACAGAGGAGATTATCCACGCCATTCATCAACCCATCCGCTAGTCCTTCCTTCCGGATCTAGGCATCGAGCTTCCTCCTTAGCTCTAGAACACGAGCATGATAATCCCTTATCTTCTTCTTCTCTCCTTGGGATAGCTTTGTGATCTCGATCATGAGATCTGCATATTTCTGTTGTTCACCAAATTCTTCAAGAAAACTTTCAGTTAATAAATCCCATGAATTTTTCACATTATCACCTAGTGTTTCAAACCACCTAAGTGCTGAACCATCCAAAAAGGTAGGAAAAAATTCAGTCCATTGTTCCCTTCTTATAAGGCCATTACAAATACAAGATCGTTTAAAATATTGAATGAAAGAAGAAGCATCTTCATTAGATTGAGCTGAAAAAATAGGAATCTTTCCCATTTTCAAAAGTAACCACCGTGAAATACAACCAACAAGACTTATGTGCACAAATAATTGGAATCACTATACTAGAAAGTGACTTTACACCTTTCTACAGTAAAATAGAAATGACCACGGTAAACTATGGTAAAACTTGACTTACTGCGGTAAAAACTGACTTTACTGTAAAAAGTGAAGTTACTGCGGTAAATACTATTCACGGTAAAAAGTGAAGTTACTGCGGTAAATACTATTCCAGCAAAAATGACTTTACCATGGTAACTACTATTCATGGAAAAAATGACTTTACCATGGTAACTACTATGCACAGTAAAAACAAGGTTACCCTCCAATTGATTTTTCACTAAGTGGGAATATCTCTCCAGAAAATCCACGAACGAGGAATGGTCCCGGCAACGGAACCAAAATGTCATCACCAATCCGGCACTATGATAATTCTTCACCGGGAACTCCTCATGCTATGATTATTTACTAATGCACAACCTTTAGTTTGGTGGACGTAATCTGGAAACAAAACAACAACCGAACACAAGAATACCATAAACTATGATAAGACGGAATGATGACAAATCTGAAATATCAAAGTAAATTATAATATTAACATGAAATTGTTACAATCTCACCCATGAGGTACTTCAACAAGACTATGGGAGAAACTTTACAATTACACCTCTCGATGGCTTCTTCAACACACCTTTAACTGATGGCTTCCTTTGCACACTTCCTACAATATTTCTCACTACTTCTTTCTATGTTAAATGAGGGGGGTACCCTCTCTATTTATAGAACTTCCAGGCTTATCCATCTTATCTCTAAGATAGGATAAGAAATCCACTCTGACGAATCATATTCCATATCTTAACTCTTATCTGTACATGTAAGCTTATCTTCTAAGATAAGATAAACCTTATCATTTTACATGGGTTCCACATTTTTAGACTTTTTACAAATAAAATACAAAAAATATTTATGACCTTACTCCTTGTCCTTATTACCAATATAATATTTCTAATTCCTAATCACGTAGACCCTACTTCTCTAATTACCCAAACTTTGACATTTTAACATTACTGGACCACTTACGACAAATATTTACTTTTTACAACATTCCTATTGTACTTTGACTGTTACCATACTCCACATTATTGGCGGCACCGTACTAACGGCGTCGTTATCTTCTATCAGACGCTACTACTAATTATACTTAACAACATCATACATTAATGAAATAGAAATTACGGAGGAAAATTTTAGTGTCGACAGCACCATTGATCCGCCTTGTTTTTCTACTACTTCTGGGGTGGCTGCTATGGTGGCCACTGAGAAGGTTTCTACTATGGATGCTTCTTCTGATTCTGGGGGGTTGACTACCCTTTCTGAGGCTTGTTGTTATGCTTTTTCCACATGATGAGAGCCTTGTCTTCGAAGGCTTCTTGAACATTCTGAATGGCTTCTTCTTGTTGGAGATAATTCACCAGTGTGGTAAAACTCACCTCCTGTTAAGTGATGGTCAACATGGTGATCAATTTCTGAAACCAGGAAGGAAGAGATTGCAAGGTGAGTGGGACTAGCAACTTTTCGTCCACCGTTTCATCGAGAGCAGAAAGTTCTACGCGTAACTTGGCCACACGCCAAAAGAAGGCTTCGACTGATTTTCCATCATGAATACTCATCATGTGAAGCTTTGTCTGAAGATGCAGCATCGTCGTCAGATTATTGGCTTCATAGATGGTACACAACGCGGCCCATGCCATAGAGGAAATGGTTACTTCCTGAATGTGAGGTTGAACCTCATCAGAAAGGCTCAGAGTGATAAGCATTAATGATTTTACATCAACCTTTTCATACTTAGCCAACAGATTAGCGTCTGTGGGAGGGGTGTTCATGCTAGAAATGATCCCCCAAAGATCTTCGAACTGAAGAATCGTTCACATCTTGGTTTTCCATGTGGTGAAATTGGGCCCTTTTAGCAACTGGGCATCTGACAACAAAATGTGAGGTGCAGAAATTTCCAAAAACTCAAAATTTTATTTTATTTATTGATTGTTCAAAAACGGTTACAAATCCTTACTAAAGGAACCTGTCACAAAGCTGGGCTCTATAAGCTCATGTAGTGAGATGCAGACACTCCTGTGGGCATTCTACTTCATGTTCATCATCTGCATCATATCCACACTCCAATTCTTCGTGGATACAACGCGCTTGACAAAACACGTCGAACCAAAAATAGTCGAACAATCCTTGACGCACCAATTCATCAAATAATAAGTTGCCAGTATTCATCAATTCATTGAGCAAGGCAAAATAGATGCCGATGGTGTCCTCTTGGGATTTTAGAGGTGACCTCAGTGGAAGGGTTTCTCGCAACACTCCTCTCAGCATCGGAAATGTACGACATGTATGTGCCCTCTGGCACTCTACTGGGGGAATCACATTGGAAGGGTTTACACTTGGTTTTAGTGTCGACACGACCATGTGATCCGCCCTTGTTTTTCTCACCTACCCTTTACTGGGGTGGCTGTTGTGGTGGCCACTGAGAAGGTTGCTACTGTGGATGCTACTTTTGATTCTGGGGGGTTGACTGCCCTTTCCGAGGCTTGTTGCTATGCTTTTTCCACATGAATAGAGCTTTCTCTTCGAAGGCTTCTTGAACATTCTGAATGGCTTCTTCCTGCTGGAGATAATTCACCAGTGTGGTAAAACTCACCTCCTGTTGAGTGATGGTCAACGTGGTGATCAGTTTCCGAAACCAGGAAGGAAGAGCTTGCAAGGTGAGTGGGACTAGCAACTTGTCATCCACCATTTCACTGAGAGAAAAAATTTCTATGCGTAACTCGGCCACACGCCACAAGAAGGCTTCGAATGATTCACCATCATGAATACTCATCATGTGAAGCTTTTTCTGAAGATGCAACATCATCGTCAGATTCTTGGCTTCATAGATGGTACACAATGCGGCCCATGCCATAGAGGAAGTGGTTGCTTCCCGAATGTGAGGTTGAACCTCATCAGAAAGGCTCAGAGTGATAAGCATTAATGCTTTTGCATCGACCTTTTCATACTTAGCCAACAAATTAGCATCTGTGGGAGGGGTGTTCATGCCAGAAATGATCCCCAAAAGATCTTTGAACTGAAGAATCATTCGCATCTTGGTTTTCCATGCGGTGAAATTGGGCCCTTTTAGCAACTAGGCATCTGAGAACAAAATGCGAGGTGCAGACATTTCCAAAAACTCAAAATTTTATTTTATTTATTGATTGTTCAAAGATGGTTACAAATCCTTACTAAAGGAACCTGTCACGAAGCTGGGCTCTATAAGCTCATGCAATGAGACGCAGATGCTCCTGTGGGAATTCTACTTCATGTTCATCATCTGCATCATAGCCACGCTCCAATACTTCGTGGATTCGATGCGCTTGACAACACACATCGAACCAAATATATTCGAACAATCCTTGACGCACCAATTCATCAAATAATAAGTTACCGGTATTCATCAATTCATTGAGTAAGGAAAAATAGATGCCAGTGGTGTCCTCTTGGGCTTTTAGAGGTGACTCAGTGGAAGGGTTGCTTGCAACACTCTCAGCATCAGAAATGTATGAAATGTATGTGCCCTCTTGGCACTCTGCTAGGGAAATCACGTTGGAAGGGTTTACACTTGGCTCCTTGGTGTCTCTCTTCCCACGGCTCACCACAAAGCGCTTCCTTCCAAACGGCTCACCTCCTCCACGTAGCAGTTTAAATGATTATCCATGTAGGTATCTCTGGAAGTAGATTGCTCTAAGATAGGTTTTCAATGCCAATTTCTCTTTCAGTATTTTCAAATACGCGGATGAGGCCAAGTTATATAGCACCTTCCACTGGCAGGTCTGCACAAATTACTCCACAGTTTTCCTCTAAATGTGTCAAAAATCTGCACTGATTCACTACTATACAGGATCTATACGAACATGAAATAATTACTTTGAAGAAGATTACACATCTCAAGGTATTCAAGTTGCTGCGTAGGCTTAGAGGACTTTGGTTTCAATGTCGCATCTCCAATACTGTTGACACTCCTCTCCCTTGGTCGCTAGTCGTTGCTTCTGTAAAACACGTTCACGCCAAACAGGTTTCCAAACTGCATAGGGAAAACTTCCACGTAGGCCTCTTCCGCTGCTTCGCTCTGATCAAGAAATGTTGCTCTGATACCAATGATAGCAGAAGACAAAGAATGATTTATTTAATGTATTCAATGTGTAAAACAAAAGAGTAGAGCCCCAAATATAAAGGCTGCGGAAGAAGGAGAGAAAGGTGATAGTTATAACTGTCCACCAACAAATACATAACAAAAATGTATTATAAACTAAAATAATGCTAACATAGGTCTCATGGTTGAGGGTTAAGGGTTTAGGTCACAAAGTTTAGGGTTTAGGGTTTAGTGTTTAGGATTTAGGGCTTATGGTTTAGGGCTTAGGGCTCAAGCTTTAGGGTTTAGGATTCAGTGTTTAGGGTTTAGGGTTTATGGTTTATCATTTAAGGATCATGGTTCATGGTTTAGGGTTTAGGGTTTAGGGCTTAAAGCTCAAGGTTTAGGATTTAGGGCTCATGGGTAAGAGTTGAATATTTAAGGATTAGGGTTTATGGCTTAGGATTTAGGGTTTAAGGTTTATGGTTTAGGTTTTAGGGTTTAGGGATCATGGTTTAGGGTTTAAGGTTTAGGTTTAGGGCCTCCGGTTTAGGGTTTAAGGTTTAGGGTTTAGGGTTTTGATTGTAAAATTTAAATGCTAAAAGATTTAGGCTGAATTCTGAAATCCTAAAAATTACCTATGTACTGACTAGAGTATACAATAAAAAAATATCTCTTAAACCATGACTAATGGATCTATGAGACTAGTTCCATAAGGTGCAGAGTGACCCTAATTTCTTATCTTTACTAAAATAAATTTAAAGTATAAGAATTAATTTCTTAATTTCTTATATACAATGTTTATACTATACAGAACACGTACACATTATAACGCGTACGCATTTTGCATTTTCACTTTTTTCAAGCCATGCCTCAAGGCTTGGGATCTGGTTTGGAGTTGAAAAGGGAGAGATAAGAAAGAAAAGCTACAATATGAGCATAAATAACATATTTATTTATTTGGAGTTGAAAATGGAGAGATAAGCAAGTCTGAACTCTTCAATTCTCCTAAAATTTACATAAGGTGTGAATGTCATTCCAAAGAAGCATTCGAAAGATAATAGAGGGGAGATACAGAGGTATTGAAGTCATTGAACCCTAGAGATAGAAGTGAATGTAAGCCCTTGTCATTCAGTGCCTCCGATGTCAACTATTTCCTTATGGAAAGTAAGACCTTTCCATTTGTGTATTATCAGAGCACAAACCATTTAGAGAGGAAGTTTCTTGTGGTTTCCTCTTGAAATAGGAGGAATTGGAACATGTGAAGGGATATTAATCTCCCAAGAGGACAAATGTATTTTTTGAAGTGGACCACAACAAAAATTGGAGGCTTCGGAGGGGATAAGGAGTTGTGATAGATGATGTCAACAATATGCCTGATTGCACCAATGACTAGTCCAACTTCAACCCATAAATTTGTTGTAAGCATAATTTTTTGTTTTTTGCAAAGTAGAATTTTATGTTTAAGTTGATAATCATTGGTGTCTCCCAAAATGTTATGCCTAGTGATAGTAGCTATACACATTGCCACAGGAAGGTTAAATATTTGAGCATATGAAGGTTGTGATGGTTGACTAGTTCATTTCTTGCGAATAGATGTGGTCCTGAAGAGAAACCTTGAAGCTCTTCTTCTGATAGTTGTTTATCAGTCCGTGACATTAAGATTTTCCTATTTTCAATATGAGGAGAAGCTTCATGGCCATGAAGTAGAAGGTCACGAAATTTAATCTGTGCAAAGTTGACACCTTGTTGGAAAAATATTGTTCTAAGTGTGATGGATGTAGGAAAGCTTCTCCAAAGGTTGGCACCATATGAGTGACTTGCATATAAAGGAATATTTTTGATAGGAGGTAATTTCCCAAGGTCACCCATGAGAATTAGAGATCTATTACCAAAAGGTGTTGTTTTGAAATGAGGAAAATCCTCACAGAAGTGATAATCAACAGAAGAAATAAGCTTAGGTCCAATGAAACTCATTTCATCAATTAATATATATTGAACATGTTGCAAGGATTCCTAAAAGTTTGAAAAATCTTGTCCCTGCAATGGTTTAATTTCTGTGATAGGTATGTGAAAAGCATCATGTACTTTAGATGCAAAAATATTAAAGTTTGCGACATATGTTAGTGCAAGCAATAAAAGTGCTGATTTTGTTTCATTGTTTGTGGGAGAGAGTGTTGCTCTGATTGCATTAATGAGATACAATTTCCCTATTCCAGAAGTGCCATGAATTATTAATTTGAGAGGAGGTAGCTGGTCTCTATACATGTAATGGTGAAGTACAACATTAAAAGTAAGATTTTGTTTAGGTGAGAAAGTTGAAGTAGGGAGGGCGGTCAAAATTTGATTATTGGAGATGTTGCATACAACTCTCTTCTCCTTAATGAAGGAAGTAACAATATCCTGTAAGGTTGGAAAAACTAGATTTTTTTCCCAAATGTGGTTAATGTCAAATTCTTGATGCCCCAATATATATCAATTTAATTTAGGTTCATGGTATTATTGGGATGGAGATGATACAATAGCTCCCAGTCATATAAATGAGTAGGTAGATTTGTATTCTCTTCGTCATTGGAAGTTTCTTTTCCTGACGGTTCCTCAGAATCTAAGGGAGTACGAGTGACATGCCAACGATGATAATTATTTTTAAACAGTTCCCAATTTGGAATTATTTTCTCTGGAGAGGTGCTTATGTCCATTGCAATATTACAAAAAGGTTTGTATAGAAGGATCTCAGACCAACACAAGGTTTCAATATTTGATGACTCACGAGCAAGGATCTTAAAAAATCTGGGGAAGACACACACAACTGCATGCAATGTATGCATCCTCCATTTTTCCCCCTTGCATAACAAGCCTCACCTTATAGGCACCAAGGAGTTTAGATGAATCTTCAGAGTCAGTGTCAGATTGGAGGACCCTTCGTAAGACTTTCTACAGCTGCATAAAATAATAGGCAATTTGAGGAGCATCTGGAAAATTTCTCGTGCATTTATATCATGTTCAAAAACACTTTCAGTAAGTATTTTATGGAAGGAAAAAAGTGTCAGCTGGTCGTCACTGACATTGCTACAGATTCTATACAACATTTGATGGTATGTTTCAAAATGTCGTTATACTTTGGAATCATATTTTGCCACATACTTTACAACTGCATTATGAGAGAGTACTGGATGAAAATCAACATTGGCTCTCCATATCAATAACATCATTTGGCTATGGATGTTCAACCTGTCATCATTTCTGAGAGGAAGGTACTTTACTTTCCCATTTGCCTCTTGGGAAAGCGAAGATTCTTTCTGCATCTCCCAGGGGGCATTGTAATGACATTGTAAACCTGAATTTTTTTCCGTCAAATATGTTTGTTCTGAGAATTTGGTGTGTCGTTGAACATGATTGAGAATCTCTTCAAGATCAGAGAGAGGATTGGAGGAAAGTATTTTTGTTGTGTCTAAGAGACAAGGATCATCTTGTATGGGCTGATGTATATAATTTTACCATTGGTTAGCACATCGAGGGTTCCATATAGAAACATATTTATTGAAGTATTTTTTTGGGTCTCTACACTTTTTGGGTCATCCCGGTCCACTATTTCAATATTGGGTGCATTTTGAAGCCACAAAAAACCATGCACATGTGTGGAGCCTCTATGTTGCCATTCATATCTGTGAAAAAAAACATTGAGATTGAAAGGCATGAAAACAAATAAGGACAAGGGATAATGGTATGGATTTGTTTTTACTTGTACCGATAGTCAGTTACCCCAAGATGTTTCTAGAGGACCGCTTCATGAAATATTGTGAAGCATTGATGCAAGTAAGAAGAGAAATAATGAGGACTGAAAATAATGTTTAAGTTTCTCTATCATTGAGCATCTCTAGTGTCAGCTCTAGGGGTTTCCCAAGCATTGCATTATGAAGGTCCGACCATTTTGTGTTTGTTGTAATGAGAGTAAAGAACAAAGTAGGAGGTCCTAATTATTTTATCATATAAGAGATATCATCTCTACTGTGAGACCAAAAGGAACGTGTCCCATGAAGATTTTTGCCAAATTGCATCATACTATCTGGGAGGGCATCATTAGGAGAAGCATGAAGTCTAAGGTGTAGATCTATATTTGTTGTTGGTAGCCCATGGTCTAGGTCTTGTTTCATGAATACAAATGTTTTATCCTAACTCCTATGGCATATTATGATGTTAAGAAAAAAATATCTAAACCGTGGATGGGAACCAAACCGGTCATCATGATAGTGCATAAAATGTAACACGTATTCATGAAGTTGAACCTATTTCATGCGAGACTCTTTAAACATGGCATCTCCTGTAGGGAAAAAAGTTGGAAAGGCCATTGAGAACAACCCTTATGTGTTTTATTCATTTACCAGGGAAATCCCAAGCTCTGGCCAAGGCAATGTGATTGGGGTGTTTTGTTTAGCCATGAACAAGAAGCAACGAATCTCCTCTTGTTCAGTACATGTATTTGTAGTTGACGGAACAAAAGATGACGAAAGGCCAACAATATCTGGAAATGGATAAGGTTCCATGGTAGATAACTTTGAAGCATCTTCTTGGGGTTTAGGAATATCTAGTGTTATATTGTTCAACAAGGAGGAAAAATTTGTTGGGTCAAGAGGTAAAGAGGAAAGAGCACCACTATCCAAAAAAAAGTCTTTGTAGTACGGATCATGAGTTATTTTATACTGTAGTGCAACCCAAACATGTGCTCTGCTAACATAAAAGTCATAGTTTATGTGATGTGGACCATTTCGTTGTATAAGTAAGATGTCCAATTCTCTAAGGTGACGTGGATGGTATTTCACAATGGAGGAGATGTTTTGTGGAAAGATGATGGTGTGACCTATTTATTTGTATTGGCCTCAGCAAGCTTGACTAACCTGTGCAATAAGATTAACTCTTGCAATTAGAATTTATTCAACTTGGGTCTTGGACTTCAAGAAAGACAGTTGACATCCTGGGTCCATGTTGTTCCATGAGGATAAATGATGTCCATTTATTTTAAAATTACATCTACTGTAAGTATGCACACGTACAAAATTTCTTGTTTTCATGTCTGGGTAGTTTTCTAAACAAATGAAGCATGTATTGCTTGTGGACAGAAGATCAATTCTTTTATGAAACACATGTTGAGTTGCAGAAAATGATGTGTATAGTGAGCATGAGGGTTATTGCAGGGATTGGGAAATAATATGAGAGGACGGTCCTGGCTCCTGCGGAAGAGGAAAGTTAAATGGTTATGAGGAAAATGTGTTCAGATGGCCGATATTGTTGTTGTGAGGAACAAAAGAGGGTTGTACAAAGAAAGGCATTCTTAAAGAGTGGGAAACATTTGGAATGATGCAAACATCAAATATATTATGGTGGTTGTTATTTATAAGCTGCAGCGGGCTCGAAGAACAAGAGGCTGAAAAAGTGGCTAGTAGAAGGGGGTCTATTCAATAAATTCCATTCTTGTTGTAGGATATTTGAAGGTCAATGAGCAAGGGGTGCAGGGAGTTGAAATCAAGAATGCTAGTGGAAATTTTTCTATGGGTTATGAGCATGCAACGATTTCATTTTTAGGCTTCTTTACAAGCATGGTAATGACGACGACATTTTTCATTAATGCTTGCTCTATTGCAAGCGTAGTGATCATGCCTTTGCAACCTTTTCTTCTGGTCTGACATAGATGGTTTGGAATTGTTTGGCATTCGGTTCTCGCCAAAAAAAGGAAGTGGAATTGGCAAGGAAATGAGGACCTGTAGCAAAACGTACATGTGTAAGCATGTTAGTAGCAAAGGAACAAAACTAAATTTTTGAAACATAACAACCGACTAAAAAATTATTATTGAGATTTTTGCAACACAATCCAACTAAAATCCATTACATATGTATAAGTTTATGAAATCATTCAAATTTCATGATATAAAGAGACATTTTTTCCATATATAACAAGCAATGCATAATACAACTCTGACCACCACATAGAAGAGGAATACTTACTTCAACTTCCATGTGTATTTCTTCCAAAAACTACTTCAGCCACTTGGCTTCTTTGTTGTTTCCATTTTACTTCACTGCGTCAGTAGAATAAATGGAGATTGTTGGTTTCTTTTGTTGTTCTAAGTAATGGCACTTGCACCAGAAACTTGAACACAAATCCAGATGTATATTTTATATCCAACACAAAATCGGCATGGTTAAAGTCATAATATCCATATAGACATTATAATAAGCATAGTATAAATCATTATTGATTTTAGTTTTAACTATTTGTAAAAGTTAAACACTAGTTTTTTAAAAACTAACATAACAATATGCTTAAGAACTAACCATTTTAAAATATGCTGAAATTTTTTGACATACTATTCTTGTAAAATATATAGTAAATGAAATTGGTATTGGACGTCTCTAATACAAATGCAAGGGTGTCCCCAAGTGTCATTTGATATGCATATAGTAATATTTTAGTAATCACATACTAAGAAATGTTTTATCAAAAATATACATATCTTCATTATCTAAAGATTTAAAAATGAGATAAGACTTGATAGATAACATATCTGAACAAATAATCAAATCATACAAGAATAATCAAAGAATTCACAAAAAACATGACCCATTAACAATGGATATTTCCCATAGATTTAAGTGGAATTTTCTTCAAACAATGATCATGTAAGCACCTTTTAAACTCTAAACCCTAAACCATATTTTTACTACCTAGAACCTTAAGCCCTAAACCCTAAACCCAAAACCATGAGTGTTAAAACCTAAACCCTAAACCCTGAGCCCTAAACCCTACAACCTAAGCCTTAAATCCTAAATCCTATACCCTAAACCCTTAACCCTCAACCCTAAAACCTAAACCTTGAGCCCTAAACCCTAAACCTTGAGCCATAAACCCTAAACGCTAAGCCTTAAACCCTAATCCATAATCCCTAATCCTAAACCCTCAAACATGAACCCTTAACCATAAACCCTAAACACTAAACCCTAAACCCTTAACCCTCAACCCTCAACCCTAAAACCTCAACCATGAGCCCTAAACCCTAAACCCTTAGCCCTAAACCCTAAACCCTGAACCATGAGCCCTAAACCCTAAACCCTATACCCCGAACCTTGAGCCCAAAAACCTAAAACCTAAACCCTAAACACTAAATCCTAAACCCTAAACCCTAAAAACTAAATCCTAAACCCTAAACCCTTAGCACTAAACACTCAACCCTAATCTCTCAACCATGAGGCCTGAGCCCTAAACCCTAAACCCTAAACCTAAAACCTAAACCCTAAATAATGAGCCATAAAACCTAAACCTTAAACCCTAAACCCTAAACATTAAATCCCTAAACCCTAAACCTTAAACCCTAAATTCTAAACTATGAAACTTAAACCTTGAACCTTGAGAGCCCTAAACCCTAAATCCTAAACCCTCAAACCTTAATCCTGAGCTATAAGCCCTAAAATCTTAACCCTAAACCATAAACCGTGAAACCTAAACCATGAGCCCTAAACCCTAAACCCTAAAACCTGAACCATAAACCCTAAACACTAAACACTAAACCCTAAAACCTAAACCCTAAACCCTAAACTTTGAGTCCTGTTGTTACCCTAAAAATTCCCTCCTTTTTCAAAGACAAATTTCTGAAATTTTGAGTCAGTGTCCTTTAGAAGTGTTTTGGTAAAGAGAGAAATTCAAAAAGTTAGAAATTTTCATTCTTTGGAGTCATTTTTAGTGTTTTGTAGGCTAAGTCGGATATTTTTGTCCCATGTGTCCCAAGTGCCGCTAGGCCTCCAGTTCACCGATTTTCCACTTTCTCCGCACTACTCTGCTTGTTGGTTAACTCGGATATTTTTGTCCCATGTGTCCCAAGTGTCGTCGAGCCTCCAGTTCACCGATTTTCCGCTTTCTCCGCATTACTCTGCTTGTCAGTTAAGTCGGATATTTTCATCCCGCGAGTCCCAAGTACATGTTAGTGCAGAATCACAACACCCCCAAATGAGTTCTAAAAATCTTCTTTTCTAAGGTAGAATCATCTGGTGTGATTGCATAACATTGAACTTTCCCCAAGGTGTGGGTCCTTGAAAAAGTGGGAAAGCTCTCCAGAGAAAGTTGGTTCTTGTTCCTAAACTACCTGCCATGAGCTACTCTAGTGCAAGCAAAATAAATCTAACCTAATCTTACCATTCCAAGGAACCAAGGAGAGATAAAGAGGGGAAAAATAGAGCCTACACTAAAGCGGTGATACACCAGTAAAGGAAGCGAGATATTATGTTGAGGGAGAAAGAAATAGAAAATATGGAGATAAGGGAGGTTAGACAAAAGTAACACGGCCCAGATCTTCAAATTCACCATTAAACTCCATGAAACACAACATCCTGCACCTGCAAATGTGAAATACATGCACAGAAAAACAAATCTAGAAGGGAGAGGAATTGAGAAATAACAAATGATGCAAAGGGTTGAAGAACACCACAAAAACACGTTTTTATTGCTCTAGAAGGTGCACAGACCATTACATTTCTAGAATAGAGGCACAAATACATTTTCCAGGTGTAGAAGGTTCACTACTCAAAAATGGCTTCGAGAAAAAAATTTGACAGAGTTTCTCTATGCCCAGAATGTCTCCCTTTCTCAAACGAGAAGTGTTACAGTATATATAGAAAGAAAAGAGAGACAAGAGGGAAAAGATGGATCCTACTCCAACCACCATGAGATACGCATCGAATCCCACTTTGAAATTTCAACCACTGAATATCAATGCCTTCTGAAAATTCACCCACAATATGTCACTTCTGGTTCCCCAGCAGATTAAATCGAATCGGATCTGGAAGTTGAAGAGCAAGAAGATCCTGCATTAAAGGCCCGAAGACGTTTCTCCATTTTTCACCTACCAGGGCCATGCAGCAGCCTAGCACTCATTTGGGCTTCCCTTTTTGGATTCATCTTTGGAGAAGCATCACTAGGACATGTGGCTCTCTCTACTGGCTCTTCCATACTTAGTCGATTCTGGATTCTTTCCTGAACGGTTTTGAGCCCAAAGACCTTAAAACTTCACCGCTTCTTTTCCTTCTTGCTCCTAGGCTTCTCTACAACATTGCTCATTCATTTCTGAGCCCACATGTAACCTGTTTGTTGTCCTGGAATGTGAGCTCGTGGGTCTAAGTCATTCCCTTCATAATTTCCTTATGTGCAGGAGTTGTCTTGACCAAATTTTTCGGGGGGGCGAATTTGGGATAATAGTACACTTGGGCCTCTTGTTCGTCGATTCGCCATTTTTCCCGCATTACTCTGCTCATTGGATTTTTTGGGATTTTGCGTCCTTTGTGTCCCCACATCCCATGGACCGTTTGTGCTCTCTAGACCTGTATTTTCGGCACTCCTCTTAGATCAGGTATTTCGGCTTTGCATGCCCCTCATGTCCCAATGTCCCATGGACCGTCTGGGCCAATTTTTCTACTTTTTCTTCTTTTTAACTTTTTGAGTCGGTGTGAGGGCCATTTGTTGCGCATTCATTCCAACTCATGGCTATTTAAAGAGAGGTAACCATTCATTCATTTTCACACTTGCTCGCTCATTTCTCCCCTTGCTTGCGTTCATGCAAAGCAAGTCGTTGCTCGTGTCTGTACTTCTGTATTTTCTCTTGCAGGGATTATTTGAGATCTTGGTAATACTCCATTAAAGGTTATCTTCTCTCTACCTTTGTCAAGATGAAGATGCAGTATCAAGGGCACAAACACCTCTCCTCGTTGGAAACCTTTGTGCCTAACATCGGTGATAGTGAAGATCGACATCTAGACCTTGATGATTTTTGGATAAGACTTGGATGTGATAACCCTACTCCCATCATTCAAATGATAAAAAATAGTGGGATTAAATTTACAAGTGGTTTTCCTATCTCTATTCAGTGTGCTAATACCGTGCTCACTTGCGGGGATTGTTTCAATCCGGAATCCAAAGAAATTGTTAATGTACATGGTGAAGTAATTGCATGACTAGATTACAAAGCTATCTGTATTGCCCTGCGTATCCCAATGGTGGAAGGGGCCAATACCCTCACGCTTGCTCAAGCATAATCACTATTTGACCAGGATAGTGAGAGATATAAGGCTAGGGTAGTTAAATTATGGTTGCAGAACCCTAAAAAGGGAGCATCCAGACTTTCGAAATCATTGTTCAGGGTTGATTTCAACGAAGAGCTTTCAGACATCATCACCCTTCTTGCTAGAATCATGGGAATGCCCTCTACAAATGAGTTTCACTTTTGGATGTGTTCCTTTATCAACATCATTTGTGAGGGGAAGCATAATTTGAATTGGAGTGAGATTATTTGTGAAAACATAGCAGAGCAGCTGGTATATGTTCACAGAACCCAAACATTCTACATGTCATCCTACCTTTTGTACACCATTGCGGCATCCAGGAAATGGCTTGGTCTCACTTTCGTTGAAGATAGAAAGATGCCCCCATATATGAATACTACCCTCAGTTAACCCTCAAAGTCAACAATCATAATTTCAGGAGAGTTAATGATGCATTCACCATGTACATTGTGAGGCTCTTGGAAGGAAATATTGCTCAGAGATTTTCTGAGGAAGCAAAGACTTTGATATCTGACTATGGAAGCTTCTACACTCAATTCAGAAAATTCTCATATATCAGACTGGCTGGTTTCAAAGGTCCACCTCTAAAGCTTCCTATGTTCTATAATGATAAAATGGCTCTTGTTGAGATTTGAAGGCAATTGGATAAGCTCCACCGAACCTGCAGAGATAAGAAGATTACTAGCATTCATTTTCCTATCTCCCTGGGAAATTATACATGCAAGATAGCCCTGGATGCCTAGAACATTGATAGAACCATTGTTCCTCTCACTATCCATCACTTCAAATTCAGAACTTGCTTTGATATTAAAGGATACATTGCAAAGAATTTCAGGATGGTCTTCTATCACCTTGCTGTCACTGAAGATTATTGGGCTGATTACACAGATGATTTTGAGGCCAGGAGAAGGTACTTTGGCAGAATCTCTCTTCAACAAATCATAGAATTCAACGTTTATAAAGTACCTGGTGGGATCAAGGATGATGATGAGGACTTGCAATCTATTGAGTATGAGAGGTCTATTAAACACACTCCTCTAGAAACCATTGATTGGTTTGTAAAAGAGAGAGATGATTTGAAGGAAGTAATCAATCATGTTATTGTGAGAAAAAAACTCTGGTTTGATAGCAAGATGCAAGTCTTTAGGATGAACAAAGCCAAGTATTCTTCATATGAAACTTCTTCTCCTAGGAAGGAAGAACCTATTCCCAATATTGAGGTGCCCGAACAATCTAATCCATCCTCCTCAATAAAGTTGTACCTGAAGAAAAGTAAGGCCATCAAACAAGAGAAGGTTGAAGAAGAAGTTATTTTGGAGCAGCCAAAGGTCCTTGCAGGGCCAAAAAATATTGTTTTTTTGAGTGAGGATGACATTGAAGAGATGAAAGAAGAAGAAGAAATCCCTGTCATTACTGCTGAGATAGAAAATGAAGGTCAAATGACTGAACCTCTAGGTTTGATGGATACTCTTCTAAGGATCTTTATGAAATTATGCCAACTTCCCCATTGGAGACATCAGTAGTGTAGAAATTGAGTGCAATGATTTCACTTGCACTCAAATCTATTGATCCTTCTACCTCTTCCTCTTCATTTGCTTGGGTTCAACCTTTTGTTGATAACAAGAAAAGGAAGTCTTCTTCTCAAGTTGTAGTTCCCAATTTTAATGCTATGGCAGCCTTGCTCGGTACTACTCCTCCTCCTCCCTCGGCAAAGAAAGAAAATACCACCTCAAGACTGGTGTCAAATTCTCGGGGTCAATAGTTCATGGATATTGCAGAGCCTAAGGTGGATAAGGAGGAGAAATATATTTTGGTTTCTGATCTGGAGCTTACAAGAATTCCACATGGGGAGTCTACACCTAAAAGTGAGGTTCATAACCTCAAAGAAACTGTGACCAGAGTCATTGAACGAGTGGAGAAGGGTAAATAAACTATGGAGTAATTGGAAGAACATAATCAAGTTATTTCAAATTTTATAAAATCCCTATTGGCAAAAGATAAGGTCTTGGATCCGGCTCCACTAGCTGCTCTTCCACCTCCCATAGTTCTCAACAAAGATGAAGTCCATACCATCAAAGATATTCACAAATATACTACCAATGGAAAGGTCATGGAAGCACTGGTTGATGATATGAAAACAGATGGATTGAACTTCATTGAAGAGGCTTTCAAGTCATATGAGAAGGTGTCCAAGTTATAGCTAAAATTCACCACAATAATCAGTGGCTTGGAAAAAGAACTAAATCTTTGGTGTGAATGTATTCAAGATCTCCATTCAATGAGCCAGAGAAATGAGAAGATTTTATTGGCAAACAAAGTATTTGATCAAGCCAAGAACAATCTATCAAAATCCTGGGTTTTCAGTATTGATTGGAAGATCAAGGTTTTGGAGGAAGCAGTGGGAGAACTGAAGAATATGTGGCAGAAAGGGGAAGCTTTCAAGACATGTGTTTTGTCTGCCTTCCAATATATTCATTGTCAGATCCAGAATGAAGCCTCAGGTAATTAGTTTTCTATTCAGGAGACCAAGCCTCAATTCAACACTTTCATCAAGGAAGATCTTTTCAAAGAAGAGTCAATGTCTAAAGAGAAGATGAAAGATGTCTACTCTCTCCAATCAGATATCACCAAGGCAAACAAAGAGTTTCTGGAAAACACAGAGTTTGAGAAGGATATGGATAAGTTTCTTGGCATGTGGACTCATGCCACTTCCAACACTACCATCCCAAAGTGCATGGAGATAGCCGAATCATTGAAAAGATTTAGACATAGGATTCTTAAGACAGTTGGTCCCTCTAAACCTCATTCGGATGTTTCTGCTCCCGAGTCCTAAGTCACTTCTTTTATTTTCGGGTTTTAAAACCCATGATGTAATACTTGATTAAAGACATTCTATTAATGTATTTGTCAATTAGTCTTTAATCTTTAGATTAAAAGAAGTTGGAACTGAATGTAACTGTCTTTGTAAGCTATTTAATGGGCTCTCCATGCCATTGTTAGGGGTTGGACCCTGATACTCTTGAAATGTAATAGATTTGAAAGTAATCAATACAAAAGTTTTTCCCTTGTCTCTTATTTCCATCTGCTATCCTTTCTTCCCTTATCTGAAATTTGTGAATCATCAATCTTTCATGCTAAGAAACTTTGTGTTCTTGTGATATGATTTTTGGAACTTTGCATCTGTAGAATTGTATCTGATGATGCCCATGTGAATGATTCCATTCTGTATCTCTTTTGATAAAGTACACATAAGGTTATATTTTGCTATCTATATTACTTGAAAGTACTGTTGTGTTCTTCCCTTTCAATTTCCTTGTTCTTCTATTTCTATGTATTGATAATCTTTATTGGCATAAAACATTTCAAAGTATCAGGATTCCTTATTAATATGAAAGTTGTATATTTGTATATAAGCTTTGCTGCTCACTTTCAATAAGGGAACCTCTCCCATAAAGAGGATGGACTTGTTGTCCCCTAACTGTTGATTACTAAAGTATTAATTCAAAAACCAACAAGTCCTGAACCCTTAACCTTGAGCCCTAAACCCTAAACCCTAACCCAAAGGAAAGTCCTAATAAGATCATTTGGTGTTTTTCTGTGTGTGGGGAATAGTGTCTAAGGTGATCTATCAACTCATTTAGTTTTGATGAGAGACTACTTCCTCCGAAGGCCTAAAGTGAGGATCTCATTTTAGTAAGAAGTAGACAAGCATCATAAAGCTTATTCATGGTCACTAAAGTGAATTATGGACACAATTTAAAAATTAGTACCAATTCAAGTAGTGATAGGTTCAAAATCCAATCCAGAAGGTCAAAAAACCTACAAAACGACAATATATATGGCCTGAAAGTTTTAGGTCATCGCTAAAATTCTTAAAATGAGTAAGTACTGACCAAATTAGATTTTGAAAAACTATCTTCTAGATTATAACTTTTAGAGCTATATGACCACTTCCATCAGGTGCAAATTGGCCCTAACTTCTTATATTTACTAAAATAAATTTAAAGTATAATTTTATTTTAGTATATATGTCTCCTTCAGGCCCTCCTAAACTTCATATAGACCAAAACGTGTATGCGTTTCATAGCACTAGAAACGTGTACGTGTTATAGCGAGTGCACATTATAACATGCATGTGTTTTAGGCTCGTGAATTCCTAAGCCTAAGAAAATGTAACATGATCGCGTTATTACAGAACGTGTATGCATTACGTTCGTTTTCAGGTTTTTGTCCATTTTTTTGGCCCAAAAAAATGAAAAACATTTCTATTTTTGAATAAACTATAAAAAAATGAAGCAAAGTTTTACAGTACATATAAGCCATTTTGTGTATGTTTTCAGTTGTAGTTACTTCTAGTTCATTTTCACTAACCTGTTTGAGATCATTATGAAAGAAAAAACAACTCCTTCAACGGTATATAAAATAGAAGATATACTTTTCATTTAGAAGTAACAAAAGCAGTTTATAAAGCTATTATATTAGCACTATGATTATTCTCATCATCTTCATCTTGATTTATCAATTGAAAACTGATTAGAACCCATTTTCATAAAAATAAAATTAAATAATTAATGAAGATTTAAAAACAAGGTTAGTAAAAATCCCCTTGTCGTTGTTTAATCCTTGCAATAAAAAATTGATCAGTTTACGCCGAAAAAGAGGTCATGTTAAGCATATAATCTACACACGAATGCATTAGTATTATATTAATATTCAATTGAAATGTGAGTGAAACTTTTTTATTTTTCTATCCAAATGACGACGGCGATCTAGTCATCATGTCACAGAAAAATAACATTTCGAAAAAAAGATTACATTATTTTCACTATTTAAAAAAAAAAGAAACTTTATGATTATATTTAAGTTTTTGAAAAAGAAAAAATGATAATATTTTATATAAAAAAATTGGAGCTCTTGCTCCTTATATATTTGGAATCTATATCAACTCGGCCAAGTCTGGATATGCCACCGAGCCAAACTATTTAACAAATTGCAATTTTAAACAGAGGCACATTTATATTAAATACCAAATGCCAAAGATCAATGTTTAATGAAAATCATAATATATTTTCACTAAACCATATTTAATTGCCACATTAATCCCATAAACCATATTATAAACTTACAATTTATAACCAACAATGTCAACATTAAACTGATCTCGAAGGCGAGCTAAACATTGCGGTCGGGCTACATAGGAACCATGCAGAGCCATTAGCGACCCAGAGGACGAGCCACCTGGGCAAGCCAACGGACAAGCCTTATGGGCTTTCAACAAAAAAGAATATCAGTATGACTGAGGTCACACCACCATAGTTCATTGCAAAGGCTTTTAAAGCCATCCATTTCCCACGACCATCCCCATGTGGGACTAATTCTCCCATATAAAAATGCTTCGAGTTAAAAAAGGCACTTTAGGATGTGCATATTAATAGTTGGAAAATGTGTGGGCATTTTTGTAAAGTGTTCCATGCACTTTGACTCAGCCTTGGAATAATGTGAGGTGGCATTTGAACTTGCCCCCTTGGTTGGTTGTGATCCACCCATATCACTTCAATGCCAAACTAGCAAGTGCATAATGGTCTATGTTTCCACCAACCACCAATGAACCCAGTTACCCAACGCAATCCTTAAGGATAGTGATTAACAACCACATTCCATACCACGTGGCCGAATATTAGAATAGAGCCGACCAACAAGGAGGAAGGAGAGGAGTTTGACGACAGCTGGGGAACTAAAGCGAATGTGGCGGTGAAGGATAGGGCCGAAGGTGATATCAATAGGGCCAACGAAGTGGCGGCGATTGGAATGTGGGGAAGAGGGGAATGGGTCCGCCCCCTCTCCACATAAAAAACTGCGAAACAAATATATATTAGCCCGATCAAAATTATAAAGATGGGTTGCGATATATATAATATATTTTAAACAATACAATATATAGGATTTTTGTATAGTTTTAAAACTATTCAATATAATTTTTTAATATAAACTATAAGATTTAATAGTTTTATATATAAACTATATAGTATATATTCTTTTATTTTTATTTTTATAAATCATATTTTATAAACAAGATAGTTTTAAAGTATAGTATGGTTTATAAAGACAGGGAATAAACCCTTAAAAGGAGCCATAATGACATGAAAAAATAAAAATAAAAACTATACCAAAATTAATACACAAATTTATAGAGGGGACAATATTTTTCATGTTCCCTTGTGTTTGCACCTTTGAATAATTTGATCGCACATGAAAACTATATGAACCATAGAAAATATTTCAAAAATAAATAGTCTCACTAAATTGTATTCACAAGCTCTAATAACCTTTCACTAAATTGTATTCACGCGCTATGATAACTTTTCACCTGCACACACATCTCCAAAAAATCATTGACACGTCATGAGGGTACGGGGGTTAAATAGATTCCTAACCAACTACCCAATGGAAATGACATTTGGATTAATTAAATTATTTAGCCAATATTTAACCTTGTGTGGTACCATGTGAGGACGAGGGTTATAAAGTTACATTAACCATATTGAATTAATATTGGGTAAACATTAATGTGCATACATACATAAATAAATAAATAACAAGGTAAAATAATTAATAAAATAACACATTAACACATGCTATAACGTGAAAACCTCAATGGGGTATTGAGAAACTTTTTACTAGTCCAGACCTCCCTTCCTCACTCCTAAATTAATTGCATATCTCCCCAAGGGTTATAATAAACTTAATTAATAACTAATGAAAATTGAATTTATATTAAATAATAAAGAATAAATTATATTCTATATTATTTAATTATAAACTAAATATTATGAAGACTTTCTATTATGTTCTAACAATATATTTACTAAAATATGGAGCAAATATGATTAATGTATCCAATAACAAAGGTTTGCATAGGAGTTCCATGTTTTCTCCTTATAACCAATATAATACATTGCCCATTCAACATGATATTAATTTGTAAGAGCTTTTCTAATTCTACGTATGTTGCAACTTTTACTTGGATTACAAATTAGCTATTACTCTTACTAGGAGCAGCCTTCACACTTCTAAGATGCTCATGTACTTCCACATTCTATACTTGATATTGAGCATATTGGTTGTCATTCAACACATACGAGAGCTCTCTGGACAAGACATATAATGAAAAGAATGTATTTACCAAAAGCTGCCAAAATCACATATATAATGAAAAGAATTTATTTTCCTAGAACAGTAAGGATCCTTAATCCAGCCATGCCAAAATCACACATATAATGAAAATAATTTATTTTCCTATAGCAGGTTAAGGCTCCTTAATCCAGCCCCGCCAAAGTCACACACACACACACACACACACACACACAATTCCACTCAGCTGGTTGTTACTCAGGTAAAGTGTACAGTGAGATTGGAACAATTTCCAATGGAATTTGGTATGTTTCCACTAAGCTGATTTCCCCATAAACTAAGGATTTGCAAACTGGTAGGATTTGTACCAATTTCCCATGGAACATGGCCGCTTAACTGGTTCTGCTCTAAATATAATTCATTTAGTTTTGACATATTGGTTAAAGAAGGGGGAATGTTACCCGTAAGATTGTTTTCTCCCAAGTAAAGGTACTTCAATTTCGAGAGTAGACTGAGCTCAGGTGGAATGCTACCATGCAGTCTGTTATAATAGAGTGCCAGGTTAAACAAATTGTGACAAGCGGAGAGAGAGGGCGGAATGGTTCCCTGTAATTGATTTCCGTAGAGCCAGAGTAGTCGCAGATGGGAAAGATGACTGAGTTGAGGTGGGATTTGACCGTGTATGGCATTGTTAGAGAGATCGAGGTAGTGGAGAGAAGAAAGATTCCCAAGTAGAGGAGAAATGATGCCTTCTAAGCTCATAGAGGATAAATTGAGGGAAACAACAATAGATTGGGAAATAGGAGTGGTGTTGTAAGTGATTCTAGTCCAGTTGTAGAGGGGAGTATGAGAATTCCAGTTAGAGAGAGAGTTGTTGGGATCAAGTGTGATGCCAACTTTGAATCTCAACAGCCATTGTTGCTATTCAGACGCGGTAATATTACTGGGAAAAAGGGAAAACACCAGAAACGTCAACCAAAAAGATGCAGGCATGTTAGAATAGCAAAATGGAGGAGGGGGCAATACAGTCAGAAGGGCGAATGTTATTGAAGGGGGAATGGGGAATATATTGTAGGTATGTTTACTCGTGTTAATTGTGACTTGAGTTTAAAGTATGGACGAATGCGTGGAATATATGAAGTTTAGGAATATTTTAGGTAAGAGTTGTCTTCTGATACTAGCAATTGCACGTGAAGTGTGTGATGAAAACACCGAAACTAAAATAACGGAGTATGGCGAAGGAAACTGAAACATATAATAGAGTAAAAATGTAAATGTAGGTGGTAAAAAAAACTGTGGGAGGAATTTCTTGAAAACATTAAGGAGAAAAAAATTACGAGATGAAAAGCAACAGAGCAGCAAGAGAGGTAATGACCAATGTGGATTAAGAGGCGAGAGAGGAATGAAGGTGACGAAGATGATATTCCTCTTATAAGCATGACAAAAAGAGAGGTGTGGAGGACATTCTGGAGTAACGGCCGAATGAAAATGGAGTAGACATTCTAGGGGGAGAGAGTGAGGGATCTCTCGATATATCTGTAAAGGAAAGTCACTTGTTCTTTATGTGCCTGTAATGTTAATAGTTTCCCATTGCAGAGTTAGCCCTTGAGATTTGTGGATTGGAAATACCCAAGCCATTTTGAGCGTAATTTTTCTTCAGTTTCCTATGGAAATTGGTGGAATAGGAACATGGAGGGAATTATTGCATCCCAATCAAGTCCCATGTATCGATCAAACTTTACGACAAAGAAGAGAGTCAGAGAAGGTGAAGCAAAGGAGTACTTGTAAACAATGTCGACGATAGATCCGGTAACACCATTGACAAGACCTATATCCACCCATAAGTTAGCAGAAAGCATGACTTTCTAGTTCTTGTAGAGAAAAAATTTGTGTTGTAATTTATCATCATCAAGTACTCTTAAGTCAGCATGCGTGGTGTTTTGAGAAATTGATCTGATAATGGGTGAGTAAAGGGACTTCAACATTTGAAGGTTGTGGTTGTTGACCAGGTCGTTTTTAGCAAAAATATGGGGGACATCTTTAAACTCAATGATTTCTTGTTTAGAAAGTCAAGTATTTGTTCTTGACATGAGGAGCTCACAATCTTGCAATAGAGGGACAAAATTACGAATGTTGAGAAGAAAGTTCCGAAATGATACCTTTACAGGAGTGGAACCATGTTCCCTGAAGATAGCATTTAAGGAGATGGCAATGGTGAATTATTTCCAAAGGTTAACCTCATAGGAGTTACTGACATACAGAGGAATGTCCATGACAGGAGGAAGTTGACCAAGGTCCCCAACAAGGATGACAGATCTGTTTCCAAATTCAAGATGTATTGGAGTATGGGAAAGTTTCACGAAGGTGGTAGTCAATATTGTTGAGCAACTTTGGGCCGATGAAACTCATTTAATCAATTAGAATATATTGGATATGTTTAAGGAAGTCTTGAAAAGATGAAAAATCTTGACCCTCAAAGAGATTGAGTTCTTTGGTAGGCATGCGTAGGTTGGCATGTATATTAGAAGCAAAAATGTTGAAAGCTACAGCTCCATTTGGGGTGAGTAAAGGGAGAGGTGAAAGGCCTAGGGGCGACGCAGAGGAAAATGAGTACTTGATATTGTTAGTGAGGTATGATTTTCTAGTACCAATAGTGCCTTGAATAAGAAGCATCAGTAGAGGAAGGCTAGATTTGTATGCGAAGTGGTGGAGAATAGTATCCAAAGCCAATTGTTGTTCTAGAGATAAAGAAGAAGAGGCAAGGACACACTTCCTTGCATGCAAAATGAAACATGTGCGCCATTACTGTCCTCAATAAAATTTGGTGCAAGAGGTTGTAAAGAAGGCAAAAAATGATGGGCATTGCAATTGTGCAGGGTGTCAAATGCATGGAGTCCCAACATATGCAGGATGTCTAGCCTTGTTGTGTTGCCGAGCCGAAGGAAAGACAATAGATGTCATTCATTTAACATTGAATCCTGCCATCGTAGAAGGAACATGCCCAAACGGGCCCAGTGCATTTTGGAAAGCAGAAGAAAGTTTTCTTTGTGTTTTATGCTTCACTATTGGAGATGCCAGACACAAAAAAGGAAAATTGCAGCCGACACATAAATGTCAAAGCAATAACCAGGAAGGAAACAAATAAATAGGATCTTAAATATAACAGTGAAAATAATTTGAAGACATCATTTTCAAGATGTGAAAGAAATGCATAGAGAAAACATTAATGTGGGGAGCTACAAGATTTCAGTACGTCCATTACATATTTTATTACCATTCAAAAGCTTGCATGTATTCTAACTTTTGCAGTAAGTTTACAGGAAATGACCAAAATACTTGGGGTAAGTTATCACATAATACAATTTCACTGCAACAAGCTCCTACAAGATTGTCTTTTGATGTATGCTATGTTGTAGATGCTTTCATTTGTACTAGTCGTATTTGGAAGTTCATATAAATTAAAAAAATCATTCTTTCTTTAACACGTAAAAATAGAATAACTACATATAATGATATTTGTGGATTTAATATATTTGCATTCCTTGTTCATAGTATCCTTGAAACCTTTCATTTAATGGGTCAACATAAACACTGACATGGAATTAATTTTACCTTTTGAAAAAATATTAATAAGAATCTAAAGGAGGAAGAGTTGGATATTATATATATTTCTCTTTAATAAAATAACGTAATCATCAAGATAAGGCTAAGAATTAGAGAGTGAGAAAAATAATATTTCCATTCAAGTATTAAGTATAGAGTTGTCACATATAATGGATGGTATTCATGGAGATATATATTTGTTTACTTTCAAAATAATATCGTAAACCAAGATGTACTTACTCCAATTTAATGTGAATAACAATAACAAAAATATGCATTTAAATTATGGTATATTACCCTATAAACAAGTACGTAGAATAATGGTTTGAGGTTAAATCATAATATATTGTGAATTAATAGATATCTTATGGTTGATAAATTACATATACCATGGTTGTCCAAACCATTTCGAGGTGTAAAAATAGGGGATTCACAAAGGAATCCTACATCTGGAGTAAGAAATAATAATGAATCAGTATTAAGAATCTTTTGTAGCTAAATATAAAGAAACATGATGGTATTTTATGAAAGATGGATCAATGAAATAGGACAGGTCAGTTAATTATGTTTTGGTTCATCTTGCAGGCCTCTATGTTGTCATGGTAATAGCAGGAAAAACCATATGTTGTTTTACTGGAGTCAATGACCTAGGAGGATTAAATCTATGCACAGAAGCTGCACTAAATGTATGGCATACAAATAATTTGTATTGTTAGTTTGTATTCCAAGATCCGCCTTTCAGAAAATGTAGTACGGCATTGAAGAGCTTGGAAACCTAGTTCCAACAAGATAAACTTGATAATTTTTTGTCTAGCAGAACCATAACGACGAGGTGGGCAATCGATAGGAAAAAAGAAGTTGACATTCTTCATAACTTTGTGAGCGAAGAAGATATTTATTTTAACAGAGATGGACTGACGACTTAAGTCCCCCAACTTAATAGATATTTTCATTATAGCATGAGCAGGAATACTCAGTCACATCACATGATAGACTTTTCAATTTAAGGCTGAGGTTGTGCATCAACATACCAGTGGAAGTGGTGGTAAAGGAAAGGCCTTGGATTACTTTGGATTGGCACTGATATCTTACGTTGGAAATGTGCCAAGAGATTGAAGCCTATGTTGTTCCTGCAGTCCATAAAGATGCAAATACTTGATGCTAGTGGTCTTACATGGCTCGACCCCACGCGGTTCGAAAATTGTTGTGTCTTGTGTTATTGATGTGCTTACGACCTCTATATGTTGGAGGGGTCATTCCCAAAAAGATTAAATAATTTTTAAAATTTCTAACATTTTAAATTTCAAAAAACTATTTTTTAACCATAAACATGGAACCCTAATCCCAAATGTACCCAAAAAAACAATAGACAAAGTTTAAACCCATAAATTTCAGTAAATAAAGTTAAAATATTTAAATATTAATTATTTTTATATTATTATAATAGTCATTCCCCCGCTTTCCCCAAAATATTGGTATTTGTCACCATCTCAACAACCTCGTCCCCCTCCATTTTTTTGCCCCCCCCCCCCCCCCCCCACATCCCCAAGACATAGCTTACTGTGGGAAAAGGTCATGAGGGTAGTTTTTGATGATTTGTTTTTGGTTAGCACAAAAGAGATCTGTAATTCTTTGATTTTCTTTTCCTTTTTTGTTATTTTTTCAAATTTTGCTTATTTTCAATTTTCAACATTCATACTTTTGTTTTATGACAAAACAATTGTTCCAATTCTATTGGTTGGTTGTCTAAGATAACATGTCAAAGGCTTCTCTCTATGAGACCATCAAACATTATTATGGGATGACTACAAGAAAATAGGAGCCCATTTGGCGTATACTTGATTAGAGATGCTTAATCACTCCACCTAACCAATACATGCAACAAGGTACTACTTGACAAATAAAATTCTCATTATTCTTCTTTGTTGATAAGGAGGTTATGGCCGGTCTCAACCCATGCATAGAGAGGACGACATCTGAAAAACTTCTTAAAGATGAAATTCAAGATGAGTTGCAGCTTCCAAGTTTACAAGGGTGCAAAGAAAGACTTTTTCTTAGGCTTTATGTATTTGACAGAGAATAACCCAACATACATGTGACAAAATTAGGGTCATTTATCCGTATACTTCTTAATAAATGCAATTTTAGTTTACTTACAAATTATAACTACCCTATTTATAGATTCTTGATGGGAATATTATGGTGCTCAACATAACTCTTCAAAGGCTAGTCATCTGTGTCTTGTGTCATTTTGTAGCATTTTTGGGCATGAGTGCAATTGAAATTTGAAACTTGTTTGAGACCATTTACACCAAGAAGCACAACAAGTTGATGCAAGAGTGCGTCAATAACCTTGTCTTTGCACAATTCATTTTTTGCCTTCACATCAAACAAGTGTAGGGAAAGGAGCCTAATGGCGCAATTGACTTGGATGATATTGACCCATATGTTGACTAGATTTCCACCAATGTGGAACCCATGTTTACCAATGGGGAGGTCGGAAAATGGAGAGAGTAGAAACAACATTTAATGTAGCAAGAGTGATGGGGGATGACATACTTGATGATGGTTGTTATCATGAGAATGGTTTACCATCCACTTTCAATTTGACAGAGATGGGGAAGGGGAATAAAATGTTAATTTTTTGTGTGATTATTAATTTTTAGTGATGATAATCAATCATCATATGATAATAAGATATGCACTCTAATTTTTTCCATAAATCTAACAGAAAATAGGCTTGTGTTATTGAAGTTCATTTCTTATGTTTTGACAATATTTTACATGTTATTTAAGGTTATTATGATTGAATATATAGCTTATTTCTCTTTTTTTTGTCGAGTTTTCAACGAACATGAACCCAAGTAAAATTTTCCCTGTTGAGTTTTTGTTGAATATGAAATTTTGAACTATAGGTGCACCAACTGATTTGAAAAAAATTGTTACTGTTAATCTATATCTCCGCTACACAAAAACGGATCAAAAAAGTTGAAAAGTCAATCTTTAAGCAATCCTTGGAAACAAATTATGCTATTTCAAAATTATTCAAAAATGGATAAGAAAACTTGAAACATCAATTTCCCAAGAACCCTTGGAGACAAAACCACACAAACACATATATACAATAAATTATTAAGAATAGAAATACATACAAAAACATCTATACAATAAATTATTAAGAATATAAATACATACAAAAATGCATAATAGTCCTTTTAAGTCCATAAAATATACACTTATAATTCATGGCATTCATTAAAATCGAATACACTTTTTGATATGTTTTTGACTTGATTTGACTAATGAGGGGGTGGAGTTTATGGAAGTTTAGTTTACTTTTAGTTTTTCTTTGCTTCTATTTTTTTTTATAGTTTTTTCAAGCATTGAAAATGCCCAAATGCCTGCAATAATGCTTGTATTCCTTCCAAAAACACCCCACTAATGGGTGTGTTATTTTCGGGACATTTCTAATAGGCGTCTAAGTCATTTTGGCACTACCAAAACATTAACAATGCATTTCGAACCGGTAAATCACTTCAGAATAATTTCCTAGAACTTAGCTCCATATAGTAAAAATTAATACTGACTATGCACAGTAGTGTCACATATAATAAGAAGTGGGATAAGCAGCCCAACTTGATAACTAAGCATGTTGGTTATTATGGTTCATTTTAGTTTTTCGTTCTAGCAGTTGTCTAGTTGTACCATCATTGCTAAAGTAAAGGCAGATAAGGCAAGGTTCTTTCAAATTATCACATAAAGAGCTTTCACATCTTTTCCATTCTCTAAGATTTGTTATATTATTTTCCATCAATACAATCTCATAAGCTTGGTTAGCGTTTCCAAATTCAACGGATCTTCCATGACACCCAAGTGCCTGAACTTGAAGCTCAAAGCAAGAGGGCAAAAAATGGCAGATGAGAGTCTGGGACTGAAGGCTCCAATAAGCGCCATGGCCGATGGATTTCGGTAGTGTCAAGAGCTTTACAAATTTGCAGAAATGACCAAAAGTCATCTCCGATTTGTAATACCTGCAATTCATTAATGATTTGTAGCTCGAATTGTAATATTATTTTTGGTGATTTTTCATTCCAAAAGTAGAAAATTGCAATACCCACAGCTACGATTATGTGTACCCATCAAAACCTCCACGGCTAGCATTATGTTCCTTATCATCGGTTTTCCACATGCTCAGTTGGAGGGAGTGGCATACGTGGCCACACTTATTCTCAAAAAACTTGCAACCTTTGTATTATATAAATTCATGCCCCACTTCATTCATTTTACACTTGGTTTCATTGCTTGGATTTTTCCACTTTCCGTTACTATTTTTCTTCTGCAGAATAAGGAAGAACCCAAGGAAAAATGGATATAACTGCCACAAATTCACGGGTTGTTAGGCTTGTGTCTCATACTCAAAAGTCCTGATTTGTTTGACCAGAGACACACTGTGAAAGCTTACATTTACAGGACCTCTACCTTAAACGAATATCAAGCAGTTCAATGCCAAAATGACTTAGAGAAGAAGAAGAAGGAGGGTGGGAGTGAGGATTACCGTTTACTTTAAGTGAGTTATTGTTCTGGATCAATTGTTTTAAAATCATGAACTCACGTCTTGTGAGAAAGCTCCATTTCCCACATTTTCACCAGGTTTTCAACTGTTTCTTCTAGGGAACCCTCAGCTCATAACTGCATAAACATATTCCCAACCATATTAATCAAATTGTCCAAGTTGGAAATATCTGACTACCATAAAAAAAATAGACCTTCGTCCAGATGTTAAGAAAGAGGGCATTGACGTCTATATAAACAGGAGCTTGTTGCAGTGAAATTGTATTATGTGATAACTTACCCCAAGTATTTTGGTCATTTGTTGTAAACTTACTGAAAAAGTTAAGAATACATGCAAGCTTTTGAATGGTAATAAAATATGTAAATGGACGTACTGAAATCTACTAAAATCTTGTAGCTCCCCACATTAATGTTTTCTCTATGCATTTCTTTCACATCTTGAAAATGATGTCTTCAAATTATTTTCACTGTTATATTTAAGATCCTATTTATTTGTTTCCTTCCTGGTTATTGCTTTGAAATTTATGTGTCGGCTGCAATTTTCCTTTTTTGTGTCTGGCATCTCCAATAGTGAAGCATAAAACACAGAGAAAACTTTCTTCTGCTTTCCAAAATGCACTGGGCCTGTTTGGGCATGTTCCTTCTACGATGGCAGGATTCAATGTTAAATGAATGACATCTATTGTATTTCCTTTGGCTCGGCAACACAACAAGTCTAGACATCCTGCATATGTTGGGGACTCCATGCATTTGACACCCTGCACATGTTCCATGCATTTGACACCCTGCACAATTGCAATGCCCATCCTTTTTTGCCTTCTTTACAACCTCTTGCACCAAATTTTATTGAGGACAGTAATGGCGCACATGTTTCATTTTGCATGCAAGGAAGTGTGTCCTTGCCTCTTCTTATTTATCTCTAGAACAATAATTGGCTTTGGATACTATTCTCCACCACTTCGCATACAAATCTAACCTTCCTCTACTGATGCTTCTTATTCAAGGCACTATTGGTACTAGAAAATCATACCTCACTAACAATATCAAGTACTCATTTTCCTCTGTGTCACCCCTAGGCCTTTCACCTCTCCCTTTACTCACCCCAAATGGAGCTTTAGCTTTCAACATTTTTGCTTCTAATATACATGCCAACCTACGCATGCCTACCAAAGAACTCAATCTCTTTGAGGGTCAAGATTTTTCATCTTTTCAAGACTTCCTTAAACATATCCAATATATTCTAATTGATTAAATGAGTTTCATCGGCCCAAAGTTGCTCAACAATATTGACTACCACCTTCGTGAAACTTTCCCATACTCCAATACATCTAAATTTGGAAACAGATTTGTCATCCTTGTTGGGGACCTTGGTCAACTTCCTCCTGTCATGGACATTCCTCTGTATGTCAGTAACTCCTATGAGGTTAACCTCTGGAAAGAATTCACCATTTCCATCTCCTTAAATGCTATCTTCAGGGAACATGGTTCCACTCCTGTAAAGGTATCATTTCGGAACTTTCTTCTCAACATTCGTAATTTTGTCCCTCTATTGCAAGATTGTGAGCTCCTCATGTCAAGAACAAATACTTGACTTTCTAAACAAGAAATCATTGAGTTTAAAGATGTCCCCCATATTTTTTGCTAAAAATGACCTGGTCAACAACCACAACCTTCAAATGTTGAAGTCCCTTTACTCGCCCATTATCAGATCAATTTCTCAAAACACCACGCATGCTGACTCAGGAGTGCCTGATGACGATAAATTGCAACACAATTTTTTTCTCTGCAAGAACCAGAAAGTCATGTTTTTTCTTCTAACTTTTGGGTGGATATAGGTCTTGTCAATGGCATTACCGGATCTATCGTCAACATTTGTAATAGTACCTTGTACTCTCCCTCAGCCCTGAAAAAATGCAAAAAATTCAGAAAATTCAGTATGTGGGTATGCAAAACTAAGCTCATGGTTATGCAAGATATGAAATTAGAACACACGATCTCGAAAACAGACCAGATACACCTCTATTAATCAGAAGTCCATGTATACAACTTAAGGACACATATAGAAAGTGATTTCCAGAATGATCTTTGTAACTATGTTACATAGTTGCAATAGGTATTGTTAGGTATAAGGATAAAAACAGAGGTATGAGTCCCATAAATAGCAATAGGTAAAAACCAGGTGCAATCATAAAAACCATGTATTTTGTTTACAAAATTTGCACTTAAAAACTTGGGATGCCGGCGGATTCAAATTTAGAACACAATTGATAGTATTCGAGCTGGTCAAAATAAGAATTTAGTAATGTAAAAAATAACAGAGCAAAATTACCAGTAAGACGAACATGATGGATTATGCCAGAGGTGTAGTTTTGCAAACAAGTGAAGGGATAAAGATGGGAGTAAACCAATGAATACCCACTCGCTGCATTTCTCTAATTGTCTTCTGAAGCATTTAACGGCTTCACATCAGTACCAATTTAGAACTCTCCTGGCCATATTAATACATGCCACCAAATTTAGGCAAGGCGCTATTTTGGACACACAAGATAAATTAAAAGTCTGTAAAATTGATTATTACCTGTGATCCAAGAGATCCAAATGGAATGGGGAGTGGAGAGGGACAAAGAAATCTACTCGGGAAAGATTTTGGTGACCCGTCTCTTGAGGCGGGGGTCGTCAGAAAACAAATTTGCAGATGGGTGTGTGCCCCTGTGGCCGTCATGAAACGGAACAGTGACGGAATTGAAAGGTCCGTCTAGTGTCGTGAGAACGAGTGTCCCGTGAAGAGATGGAAGAATGTACAGGAGCAGTAATATGTTGTTGCCAAGTATAAGGCTGGGAAAATTGTCGTGCGTCGTCGACCAAATCATCGCAGCCATCGCTGTCATTGTCGATGTTAGATAGAGGGAGCCTTTTCCCATAGAGAACATGCCTTTCGGCTTAAAAATTGTAGTGAGGTATATCCAATTCTTAGCTTCCACATTAAAATTTTTTTTTAATCAAATTCAACCATCCAAAGTACGTCGTGTTAAATTTGTATATTAGAGTGGTGCCACACCATCCTAAAATATCCACATTTCTGATGTTCCAATGTTTCATGATCCATTTTGATTTTATTCATTCAATCGTAAATATCTTCACATTGGGAAAATAAATGATTTATATTATTATTTGTTTTGGGTGACAACAATAATACTTGGATAAAACACCATTTATGGGGATAACGTGTTCCGTCAATTTGAAATTTTGTGCGTTGTGTACGTGGAAGTTTTATTGTAGTGTCCACTTGGCATCTCAACTGGGCTTTTCACGTAGTCCCAACAGTGCCACGCATCCATCACCTCTAAATCCTTCTAAATATGCACCATTATTATCCATAGCGAAGAAGCATGAATCCAACTACTCTATCATTAAAAACACTACTCCATAGAGCAACTCAGCCACCTGCTCATCTTTCATTAACAAGAAACTACAGTGCACGAGTATCAATTTCCTACATTTGTTTGTAATTGTCATATATGTTATGTATATATATGTAATTAGGGTTTGTAATTGTAATATGTTATGTATATATATATATATATCTGATTAGGTTTTGTGTAGCAGCGAGGAACAAGTGATATCAAGCAGGCGGCCAAGCCTGAAAATAATAAGAATGCAAAGAAAAAAGAAGAGGGGTCTTCAGTGTTGGAAGGTGCCAAGAAGCATTTGGAGAAGGAGATCAAAATGGCCAAAGAAATGGTGAAAGATGTTCCTGAAAAGGTGAAACAGACGACAGAGGAACTTAAAGATTTGGGCGGGCTCGCTGCCGAGGCTGCTAAGAAAGATTTGTGTAAAATTGCAGTGAAGATCGGCCTTGTGAAGGAAAAAGATTCAATGGGGGTTTACTGTAGAGTGTTTTAAACTGAGGCTGTGTTGCATATAGCATGTTTTTATGTTGGGATTTTTTGGTTATATTGTTACCTGCATCCAGATTTTCAAGCTGTAGATACATCTTTGTAAGTATATTGATGATTTAATAATAGTGGCTTCTTATACGACCCCGGACCTGCCATTTCTAACCGGCTCACTGTTGCATGCTGGAAAACTACCAAGTGTAAGGTTGGAAAACTGCCGTGCGTCGTCGACCAAATCATCGCAGCCATCGCTGTCGCTGTTGATGTCAGAGAGGGGGAGCCTTTTCCCATAGAGAACACGCCTTTCGGCGTAATAAAGCCTTTTTAGAGTAAGTAAATTTATTTATTTATTTTTCTTTTTGGTAGAAGATGTTTGCAAATGCTATATTTTAATTTTTTAATATAAAATTGAAATAATTTTATTTATTTATAATTTAATATTTAATAATATATCTTTTACAAAATTAGAGAGTGTATGAAAAATTTGGAATTTGTCTTACAAGGTTATCTCCTCAAACTCTCTTCCTAAATATTTGTTGCTTCTTAAATTTGACGGTTTAACGGCCTTAAATTTGATGGTTTGACAGCCTTAAATTTGATGGTTTGACGGTTTGGTTGTCTTAAATTTGACGGTTGACGGCCGTCTAGACGTTTTTGATGTTTAATATTTCTTTGGGACACTCATTGAATTTTATGCAGCATTGGAGAATGCATGATTAAGTGCGCTCAGGATCCAGAAAAGCCTCCATACGTGGCGAGAATAGAGAAAATCAAAGTTAATGTTGATAGCAATAAGAAGAAGAATGTGAAGGTGCAGGTTCGGTGGTATTGCTGGCCGGAGGAATTGATTGGTGGTCGAAGGCAGTTTCACGGAGTGAAGGAGTTGTTCTTGTCAGATCATTACGATGTGCATAGCACAGATACGATCGAAGGAAAGTGTACAGTACATACTTTCAAGAATTACACCAAGCTGGAGTCTTTCGGCTCTGAGGATTATTTCTGTCGCTTTGAGTACAAGGCCGCTACGGGAGGCTTCACCCCATATAGAGTTGCTGTGTGAGTTTCTTTTTCTTTCTTCTTTTTCCTTGCCTAGGTGGCCTAGTACTGTATGGTGCACACTTATTTCCTGGTGTTGCTTGCTAGTTCCATAGACTTTCATTTCATTTAATTTGATTTATTTTTGGGTTTGAACCATGGTCGCTTTGATTTAAAGACTTTGAGCTGTTCACATTCCATAATGGTAGATGAAGCAAAGTTGTAGATAAAAATCACAACTTTGAAGGTTTAAGAAGGGATTTAACAACTTAAGTTAGACACACATAGTCCTTGTTTTTAGTAAATTCATTTAGCAGTTAGACTAGAAACACTAATCTTATCTCATAACAAACATGTGGAGAGCCAATTGATCGGTGTTTTAGGCCACTATTAAAAAATCAAGTTTCTTCTGCAAAGATTTTAAGACATAAATTTCCAATAAACACGTTAAATATAGATCATTTTTTTCGGAAATGGTGGGGTGAAAAGCCAATTAAATTTTACTCGTCCACAAATTCGGCTCTAATATCTTCAAAACAATTGGAAAAAGGTCTCAGATTTATCAACAATTTGGCTCAAAATAACACGAGAGAGCGCAACAAAACAAATCTTTCTCACCTTTAACGACCTTGTTTGTGCCCTTTATTGTGCAAGATTGTAATACTTTGCTGGCGGATTTGGATTTTTCCATCAAACCCTAACCCTTTCTTAACATTTATTTAACTGTGAGCAAAACCACCCAAAGAAATTTAGAGCAGGAATGTGAGAGAATGAAAGAGCCCTAAACTTTCGGGTCGTGATTTCATTTCACCAGCCCGTGCAGTTTAACATGGTGTGTTGGTTCGAAACACCACGTGGATGGGCTGGCTATCTTTGGTATATTTTCTTTTACCATGGAGATGTGAAATAATTGTAGTGACTTTTAAATTTTGATGATTTAACCCGAATATTGATCTTTTGGAATAGTATCTTTGTATTTTTTTTAATAATTTAGAGGAAATTGAGGAATGTGGAAAATAGGACATGGAGTATTAGTAGCACGCCACAGAGGCCTCTTAATCCTAAATCTAAACCATACTGCCATGATTGTATATCTGATTGGAACTTGACAGGGTATGATGGGAATGTGGTTTTGGTGTACACCAGATATCTGCACTTGTGGAAGTTAGATAAAAATAATAATTCATGGGCAGAGGCAAATCCATTTCTTGAAAGTTTGTGTTTGGGAATGTCGTATACGGGAATGAAGTATTATTCTCCACTGGTTTTAGTGAACAGCTGTGGGTGGATTTTAGTACACCTGCCTGACCTCAGTTTGGTTGCTATGGACTCACAAGGAAAAATGATTCACGCCATTGAAGCTACATCAATCAATGCGCCAAGGGGATTCACCTATGAAATTAATAATGTTTTATACCCTTAGAAAAACATTGTGTTTGAGTTTGTACAATTTTGTTGTCAAGATTTGAGGGTTTTGAGTTTGTAATCAAAGTTTGTAAAGGTTTAACCTATTTGGAATTTTTTGGGTTTATTACTATTTTAGTCTTTTTATCTTTTATTTATGAGCATTTCATGAGATTTATATTTTTGATAGATGACAACACGATATCTTTTAGACTAAATTACTTAATGAGGTTATACAATTTAAATAGAAACCAATACACTTCATAGCTGGGTAGATTTGATGACTAAACCCTCTATCACAAGCCAATTTATGGGCTCTCCAAAGAGGTTGACCTTTGTAACAACGATTTCGGAGGTACTACATATGGGGAACACAAAGAGAAATGAATGGGCCATGGTTCATGCAGAAATCAAAAATATCAACATGGACAACTTCTTTTACAAGGCATGTCCTCTTCAAAAACGTGACAAACAATGCAGGAAAAAGGTGAGAGAGAATGGTAATGGTTCATGGTTATGTTCGAGTTGCAACAGACAAGTTCAAAACTATGATTATAGATATGCACTGAGGATCGATCTAAAGGACCCAACAGGAGAACTTCCATAACCTTTACGCAAGGATTTCCAACCCACCCATCCCTTCAAACATTACACCCTCACCCATCCCATTCTATACTTTGAACTATCACCGCTATGTTTCTTATTTCATATCTATGTTTCATTTTTTTCCTTGCTTCAAAAGAAAACTGTTGTATTCCCTTATACACTGACATACTATTGTCTCCTGCTACTATGTGGATTGTTAGTACTTTTAAGCATCAAATAAATATAAAATGAAAACATGCACTTTTGTTATGTACGTATTTACATCCTTGTGTACTATGTGAACACATTGTATGTTTCAAAAGTATGTATCTAATACGTGCCACTTTTCCTTCAAAACAAGAAAAAATGATCCCAGAGTTTCTCGATACTCAAATTGTTAGGTCAATCTTCTTATGTGTATTTCCCATTGGAACTCCACATGCATTATTCTCCTGTAATTGAATTTAGTTTTATATTTTGACTTATTTCTAAAAGCCATTTGGCTATGTCATCAAACTATGTATCGGTTCCAAGGATTGATAACCTGACATGATCTTTATCCAATAGGTGGTACTCCATAATCTTTGGTCCGTGACTTCCTTTTGGTGCAATCATGTCGACTCCTGCAAAATGAGGATCTAAACCCTCCCAATCAGAGGAAGAGATAACTACGTCCCCACACAAAAAATAAAGTACACATAACTACTGAGCAACGACGAAAATAAATATATAATACATGCACTTTTGTTAAATTAGAGGAACACATTGTAGAACAACTCTTTTCCTTAAGAAAAAAAATCTCTAATATCTTTCAACAATTGAATTTAGTTTTTATATTTTACAATGACCAACAACCTACGATCCCCATGACATTCCAATGACTTAAAAAAACGAGCCCATCAAATACAACTACTGAAGAATTAGAGGATAAAACCAACTCTAAACATTCCGCATGTAACTTCCATGGAAATAAAACTTTCAAGAGCATACCACTTCCTTTCGTATGAACCCATCTTTGCTAACAACTGTCACTTTTCCCCAAATATCTGGGATGCCACATGAAACTATCTCAAGTACCAACCTTTCTTCAGTTCATCGCACATATACAAATAGTTTCTCCTCTCCTTCTGAATGCTTTCCACCTTGCAATCCACAAACGAATCAAACAAAACACCCCACCCCTTCCAATACACAGAGATTTCCCATATTCCTACCCTCGATGCTGACTATTGAAGCCCAATGTCTGTTTCACAAAAGAATAGATTTGCTGGCGAACATCCAAACTTGCTCAATCTTCTTGGAAAATTACCCAGGAATTAAAAAAATTTCCTTTGAAGGCTTTCCCTCCTGTAACAGATGCAAAAGTGTAAAACAAGGCCACCACTTCTCTTCATGGAACAACATGGACCCTGAAAAGTAGCCTACCATTCTTGTGTCTTTAACCCAAATTGAGGAGATGCTTATCACATGAGTTAATCCATTCATGCAAGTCACCCAAGTACGTGGTGGGAAATACAAATACTCAGGACACACCATAAGTTTCCCGCAAAACATTACTTCAATAGCAAAGACTCTACCCCACCGCCTTGGAGATTTGGACATAGTTCTCATACAAAGGGAAGGATCTAATTTTAAAAATTATGATTTCTACGTCAGTAGATCTCGTGTTTGTGCAGCCTTGCAATATAAAATCCAACATGATCCCTATCACAAAGATGTCTTAATCGATGATGATGCCCTTTCCTCACTACCATCCGATTCATCAAATGTTCCCTCCTCTCTCAACACAACCACAATGGAACTGCCCCAAATGCAAACTTGCTCTACAACTCATGGTATTGGTGTTCCCACGCACTTTGATGAAACATATGAACACTCATCATCTTTCGTGTCAACACCTCACAATACAAGAACAAAAGAAGAGGAAATTGAACAGTTCTTTCTCAACCACGATGGTAACACTCCATTTACCATACCATGGCCAGAGCTTGGGATTTTTCCAATAAATGATTACAATACGGAAGACCTGTTCTTAATGGCTTTCCCAACTTAATTTCCGACAGGAAAATCAATGTGGCAAAAACCTCACATTAAAGAAGTTCCAATGCATTAATACGCTCTTCATTTAATGCGTTACCATGATGGTGCTTTGGTTCCCACCCAAGATTTTGTTACTTCCTTCTAAACTTCATAATGCGACACAGAAGCCAGTCCACAGTAGCAGCTTTTATGAAACAAAATGTTGAATTTGGAATCCCTCCGACAATTAGAGAGCTATGAAAGACAACTACTGGAATGCCCCAAAGACAACCTCCCAGACAACTTAATGTGCTTTGGATTGATCCTTCAAGGGACACGTTCATTCTAGGCAAAAAGTAGAAGCGAGCTTTCAAATATGGTGGAACAATTGGGGACACCAACCTTATTCTTCACTCTAAGTGTTGTAGACACTAAATGGCCAGATCTCCATAATATTATACCTGGTGAATGCCCACTAGAACCTCAAGCCAAACAACATTGGAGAACACTTAACATTGTCTCTAACCCTCATCGAGTATCAACATAATTGCATCATAGTTTCACAATATTTCGGGAAGAAATATTGTAGAAGGAACTTGGAGCAGTAGAATTTTGGTACAGGTAATCCAATCTACTTATTTCAAAGTTTTTTCCAAACTACATATCTAATATTTATGTTCCCTTGTCTCGCAGGTATGAATGGTAACATAGAGGCTCCACACATGTCCATGATTTATTGTGGCTCGAGAATGCGCCAAAAGTTGACGAAATGGACTGGGAGGATATAACAACTATTAAGGTGATAAAACAATACTTTGATAAGATCGTGTCTACTTGGAACCCCCCCTGACTTGTAACCACTTGGATTTTGTTCGCAGTTCACTCCTAGATGACCCTTGCTTGCTAAATACAACACAAATTCTATCCACCTCCCCGCATGTAGACCTTGAAGAACTACATAATCGATTTCAGTGCTACACTAAATGTTCAGAGTAGACATGCCTACATAGAAAGCAATCACAGCTACAGTGCGGGTACAACGCCCCTGGGCCACATGCAACCTACTTCTTCCTTGCACATTGAAAGTGATGGGAAAATTAAATACCTCCCTTCCAAAAACAATGACATATTAAAATGGCCTAGGGATTAACTATCCACAAGTCATAAGGAATTACTTTACACAGAGCAACCATCGACATTGTAACCACTGAAAGGAAGGGTCTGACATTCACAACTTTCTCTAGAGTTCCCTCACTTGCAAATCTACGCATTTCACCTACTTTTTCATTTGAGTTATACTCAAATATGGCACATGTACTATCACTCGGAGCAAGAAGAAAGGAGGAAGCAAGAATACTATCACTCAACCCATCATAAATACTACCCTCTGCTTTGATAACACCTCCACTACTACTATACTCAACACTTCTTCTATCCAAACCAACACTGTCATTCAAGGGGTATCAAATGTAATCATGATTATTGAAACTAAAATTTCCCACTAAAGGCTACCATTCATGATATAAATACTGCAAATGTATACATGTATCATTATGTGTACGTATATATCTTCATTTATTTGATGTTTTCAAATATGAAAAGCAACTTTAAATGTACGAATCTGTAACATAATTAAATGTACACATAAAACATTTCAATGTAATGTTTCAACTAAATTCCTACACTACAACTTTCAATCACACACATTATCAACTGTACAATAAATGTTTTTCCAACAAAACACCAACCGAACAATCAATGCACAACTAACACAATAAAGTTGAATTAAATACATAAAACATCAACTATAAAATAAATTAACTATTGAAAATGTGTTATCCTACAAAATTGACAAGGGCAATTTGTAGGTAACCATACCAAAATTTCCATTTTGTCCCCAAGGGGAGTTTGACAACTTTCGAAATGGCCCAAAACTTCCTTTCAAAAAATTTGGATGTTGTGAAACTTAGTCAATTTTGTTAATCCTTCAGCGCACCCATCTTCATGTCGACATGACTGAAGTTGCGCCCCTTTTTACACAAGGTGTAATTTTCCTTGTGTCGACATATCAAAATCTGTGCCCACTCTTATAATCCTTGGCGCACTCATTATTATGTTAACATCACAAAAGTTACACCCCTTTGGCCCTTTCGCGTTGGAAATATCATGTTGCCATCATAAAATGTGCGCTAAGGTGTTGTTAATGTTGTGTTGATGTCCTTGAAGTTGCGCTAAGGTGCACTTTTTATCGTGTCGACGCTCTAAAAGTCGCACCAAAAGAAGTTGGTGAAGTAATAAACGCCAGTTTTCTTATAAATAGGTGCCCGACACCTGTCATTTTCATGAATTGAAAATTGAAAAAAGTGTTTTCACTACTCCTGTCAACCATCCTTGTCCCCCCCACGTGCCATTTTTTGAGCTTGTGGATCCCACGTCATTCCTCATCTTTTATAAATCCGGGTAATTGGCTCCTCTCCTTGTTATTGTTATTGTTTTTGTTGTGTTAGGTATTATGATGGTGTAAAAGATAAAAATTAAAAGAAACATGCACCTAACACAATCTACAAGCCAGCTGAAGCCATTTTCTAGATCTACAAATCTAGAAGACCCCTGCCTCCGAAGAAACCAAAAACTCATCTTTTCCTACCTGCTTCCTTGCCAAACCAACCCTCTCTTTACCATCTGAGATATCCAAAAGAGAGAGAGAGAGAGATAAATCAAGAAAATAAAGCCAAGACTATTAAACTGATTAAATCATGGCACATTGTTTTGTCTTGCAACATCTTCCAAACTTGCGCCTTGGTGCACTTTACCCTCTTGCAGCATAACCCTAACCCGTGCTGAGTTGAAATAACACTTAGCAGCTTTTGTGGGGCGTAGGTGCAATCTGCACAATAGCAACATAAGATGTTGTGTGCTTCAAAATTGTGCCATGCACTTTTTCCCTTGGCACACTGTTTTGTCTTGCAACATATTTCAAAGTTGGGCCTTGGTGCACTCTAAACCCATGCAACACAAACATTTTCAGCGCCCAAACCAAGCAGATTTTTCCCAAGGCACAGGCACAACCTCCTTAACACCAACATAAGATGTTGCATGTTACAAACCCATGCCCTGTGCTTTACCCTTTGGCACTACATTTTGTTATTCAACACCTCTCAAAAGTGTGCCATTTCTAAACTTGGTGCAACTTTTATAATGTCAACACTGGCACAAATTTTCTCATGTCGACATCCTCCCAAGTGCACCTAGCAATAAAAAGTCTCTGCAGCATGCTGTGAACCTGCGCCTTGCGCCCTAAGCGTTGTAATTGCTAGTTCTTCATTCTGCAAGCTTTTATTATGAATAACATGACGGTTGACATGGCTCTTCTGTGTTGGACCTCCTTGATTCTTCTTGCAGAACAAAAACATCCATCTTTGAGCTCACACATGTCTTCATCAAGTAAGAAACCAACTAAAGCTAAATCTAAAGCTAAGCAGTCGGAACAAGAGATGAAGTACAAGTATCAAAAAGTTAGGATGCCTAAATCATATGCACAGTGCAGCCTTGACATTAGAGATTCTGAGCTAGGCCATATTGACATGGATGACTTTTGGGCAAGGACCAACCAGGCAAGTAGTGGCCTTTGGATGAACAAACTAGTGGGCAGCTGATTGCACTTTGTAGTTGGGCTGCCAGTAAGTGCCGTAAATAATGAATTTATTATGTTGGTTGCCCAGTGCTATAACAAAGACAATAGATGTGTCGAAAATAAAGAACAACATCCCATCATAGAACTCATAGCTCATCACTTTGAAATTATCCTGGGCATTCCTCGTCATACGAAATATGTAGAGATAAGTCTCGAAGAATGCAAGAAGGCCTGGGACGATAATGAGGATAAATACATGCAAATGATGAATGAGCTTTATATAAAGAACAAGAATTCGTTGAGCAGATGGCCACAAACCATCCACCTTAGTGACTTCAATGAGGAGTTGAGTGATATAATTACCTTCTTAAATAGAGTATTTGGGCTCCTTGATGCCCGTTATTTCCACAAATAGATGCTGAGGTATCTGGAAACCATGAACAAGAATGTGCCTGATTAGTGTTTTAGTTGGGGAGAAATCATCAATGACACCATCTCCCAGCAGCTCCAATAAGTTCTAACAACTGGGAAGTTCTATATGAATTCCTACATTGTATACACTATTGCGGCAGCAAGGGATTTCACAGGCTTATCTCGAAATGGGGTATGGCCCTCAGGTCGAAATATATGAATTCTACCTAGATCTAAAGCTCGAGGCCAGCATCTCCTAGTTCTCCAAAATTAATGATGCCTTCTTCTATGAGGTAATCTGCTTGCTAAGGCCAAACATGAGACACGGTCAGACAAGCCCGAGTGTGATTGCTGCTACAAAGAAATGGGGAGCATTGTTCACACAATTCCCCACATTCACATACCTCAGAGCTGTGAATTTCAAAGGAGAGCCAACAAAGATACCAAGGTATGCAGGGCTGAAGCTAATCCTATTGGAATTATCAAGGCAGCTAATCACTTACCATGAGAAGTGCATGAAGAGAAAGAAAGGAGGAACTCCATTCCCCCTTACAGTTGGCCGATACACCTGCCCCACACTTGCAAAAGCACAGGAGATGTATGCTGAGCTGGAGCTACATAAATTTGAAGCATAACTTCCCAGCAAGGCCAACCTTTGACTGTCGGGGTTGCCTCCCAAAGGAAAAAATTGATCCCATCCATGTTCCTAAGATTGAGGACATTTGGATCAACCTAACACATGAGATAGACATCAGGAAAAATGATCACTCCTAGTTGGCTCTGGAGGAGATCATCCACTATGGTGTAGCCATCGTCCCAAAGGAATTCCAAGAGACTGATCAAGAAATTGATCAGGTTTACCTTTGTTATGTTTGTGGAGCCTATTTTCATGTTAGAGTGTAGTACACCTTCTATGTGTTACACTCGGGTATTTTTATGGCGGTCCCACTCGCCGGTGAGCGGGTCAGGGGGATTCGGGGGTGAAGCCCCCGAAGCAAATCTTGCATGGGTGTTTTATTAACCTATGGGTAATGGGTAACCGTTATGGGCTGTTTTTGGGCCCATGTTTTTTTTCGGTACCCATTGTTTTGTAAAACCGCCTCTTCGGCTACCCATAGGTTTATGGGACGGTTTCTGTTTTTTGCCCATTGTTTTGATACCCATGGTTTTGTATCAAACTGCTTAAGCAGTCGTCTATTTATATGGTCTTATGCATATGCTAGAAATACAAGTAAATGTATTCCAGATGTATTTTGAATTTGGGTGTGAATTCTGTAGAATTTGTTGAGCATAGATCCAAATGGATCTGGGTATTGTATTGAGAGAGTGGAGGCTTGTAATAAAATCTAAGCAAGTGATTCTTCGTGGATGTAGCCCAAATTGGGGTGAACCATGTTAAATATTGTCTCTCTGTGTTGTGTTATTTATTCTACACTTTTATTTGAGATCTGTAATATTTTCTGCATATTAGTTTCTACTGTTACGATTTTGTAAGGGATTATTCCGCATATTTTATCTCTTATTTCCTAACAATTGGTATTAGAGCCTGGTTTGGTTTGCTGAAGTGTTGAATCGCAGGGAAAGTTTTTTATCTTGAGTGGGAGTTATGGCAGATGATGGAAGATCTAGGGTTGAAAAATTCAACGGGCATAATTTTTGTCTTTGGAAGATGCAAATGGAAGATTATCTTTATCAAAAGGATCTTTATACTCTGTTGTCTAAAAAGGTGAACAAACCCTCGAGTATGACAGATGCGGAATGGGATTTGTTAGATCGGAAGGCACTTGGAATGATCCGGCTATGTGTTTCATCTTCGGTATTATTTAATGTTTCAAAGGAAAAGACTACAAAAGATCTAATGGATGCATTAGGAAAGTTGTATGAAAAACTCTCTGCCTCTAACAAGATATTTTTAATGAAAAAGTTGTTTAATATGAAGATGTCTTAGAATAGTTTAGTAGCATATCATTTAAATGATTTCAATACGGTTGTGAATATGCTAGCTTCGGTTATAATAGAATTTTATGAAGAAGTTAGGGCTTTATTAATTATGTGCTATTTACCTGAAAGTTGGAATAGCCTAGTAGTGGCGGTAAACAACTCAGTTCCAACTAACTTGAAGTTGAAGTTTGAGGATGTTGTAGGGGTGATTCTAAGCGAGGAAATGTGAAGAAAAAGCTCCAGCGAATCTTCAAATTCAGAGAATGCTTTGATAGTGGAAACTAGAGGGAGACAGAAGAATAGAGCAAACTGTGGAAAATCAAAAGATCAGGCAAGGTCAAAATCCAAGAGCAAGATTGTATGTTGGAACTGTGGAAAGTTTGGGCATGCAAAGAAGGATTATTGGGAGCTTTCCGGGACAAGAAGAAACAACATGAAGGAAACAATGAGGCAAATGTGGCATCGGGTAATGTATGTTAGGATGCTTTGATTCTTTCTTTGCATAATATTACTGAATCTTGGGTTTTAGATTCAGGTGGCTTCTTTTCATGCTACTCCACATAGGCATTATTTTGTTGATTATGTTCAAGGGGATTTTGGGCATGTTTTTCTTGGTGATGATGAGCCTTGCAGTATAGTTGGAAAAGGTTTTGTTCAGGTTAAGATGCAGAATGGGAATACATGGCTATTGAAGGATGTCAGACATGTGCCTACATTAAGGAGAAATTTGATATCGGCGGGGCAATTGGGAAGTGATGGTTGTACTGTGATATTTACAGCTGACTCTTGGAAGGTTACCAAGGGTGCTCTTGTGGTGGCAAGAGGTAAGAAGGTTGGAACCTTGTATTTAACCACTGATAGTACTAATGATTGTAATCTTGTGGCTTCAGATGTAGATACAACATTATGGCACTATAGGCTTAGTCATATGAGCCATAAGGGCATGAACATCATAAAGAAGAATTTTCCTAGATATACAGAAACAGGTTTGGAGTTCTGTGAGAACTGCATATATGGGAAACAGAAGCGAGTAAGGTTTCTCAAGGTTGGACCTACGAAGAAAGAGAGTAAGTTAGAGATGGTACATTCTGATGTGTGGGGTCTGGCTCAGGTATCATCTCTTGGGGGTTCAAGTTATTATGTTACTTTTATTGATGATGCAACAAAGAAAGTTTAGGTTTATTGTATTAGAAACCTGCCAAATCTGATGTATTTGAAACTTTTGTTAAATTGAAAGCCTTGGTAGAGAATGAAACAGGTGTTAAACTAAAATGTCTCAGGTCAGATAATGGAGGGTGTGGAGTATTGCAGCAATGAATTTGCACATGATTACTGTTCTAATAATCTAGGAATCCGCAGGACAAAATATGGTTCCAGGAACTCCACAGTGAGAATGGAGTATCAGAAAGGATGAACATAACAATAATGGAAGGTGCTAGGAGCATGAGGTTACATGCAGGGGAAGACTGCCTCTTTCTTTTTGGGTAGAAGTGGTGAGCACAGCTGTGTACTTGATAAACAAAGGACCCTCAAGTGCCTTGGATGGAGGCATACCTGAGGAGGCTTTGGTATGGTAAGAAACCTCCCTTGATTAGCTGCATTTCTTAGAGTCTTTGGATGTGAGGTGTTTGTTCATATAGGGACAAGGATGATAGGACCAAGCTAGAGGCTAAATCAGAAAAATGTACTTTTATTGGTTATGGTGGTGATGACTTTGGGTTTAAGTGTTGGAGCAGATTAAAGACAAGAAAATCCATGCCTGGCTTCTAGGGATGTGCACTCCCAACCACCAAATGAGCAAAGGCTACTGTCATATGAAGCCAGCCACAGTTGCATGAAAATAAAGAATCAATCCTAATAAAATCTAGAATTTATTTAGTGGTTTGGATCTTCTCATGAGCCACAATTCCAACAGTACCATGAATCAGTGTGATTTTGTTGGAAATGCAAAAGTTAGCCTTCTGAGTGCGGGCAGCTATTTCTCATAGGTCTGGAGGCGTTTTCTGTCACTTGACGGGAATGAGCATTAACTGATTGGAGCCGAATATTTTTACTTTTATTTAAATATATCTACCCTCATTAAAAATCCGGCTCAGGTATCCAGTCTTTTGTAGAGGACGTTCGTGCTATTATGTTAGAAAGTCTAATTGATGATGAAAATCGGAGCTCGGAGTCAAAAGTTATGGGTTTATTGAAGTTTCACGGGCCCAAATCATGATGTACTTTGACACTCTTTGCCTTCGGCTAGCTTCAGCCTTGGTTGCGTCCCTCGCATCCCGCGTCTTAAGCTAAAATGTCCCAGCTGTCCCGGATGATGGACTCTTGCTGTATTGCAACAATGAATCGGGCTTCCTTGTTCCTTTTTCTCAGTGATGGACATCCATAGGCGAGATTCCATGGTTGCTCTCGAACTCTTTCATAGCTTTCGCATCCCACGCGTACTTTTGGCAGAAAGGATGAACTCCACAATAACTGGCTCGTATTTGAGGAGTCATCCTATGTTACATGCAGGATTTTCGGCCGGTTTCGTTCTTAGGCAGAATTTTGAGCCAACTGTGTACTGTTGGGACAAATATCTCCGTTTGGACCGCCCGAAGATGCATTGACTTGGCCAATACGGTCGATCTGGCTACCGTGTAGGATGGCCCATGTCCCAAACCATGGTAAGGAAAGACTTTGACTATTCATTTCTTAGAGTCTTTCAGCCGATGTGAGCTGTTTGTCTCACGCGTCCTGACATCCCCAGGATGATAGCAGACACTTGGACTAGGACTTAAATCCAAGGGTGCTTCTTTCATTGGTTAAGCTTGGTACGACGAACCTCAGTTCAACCCGAACTTGTATTTAAGCCCTTGACCTGGAGTGCCTAAGGACAGTCCTGAAAATCTTGTGGCTTCAGATGTAGATACAACATTATGGCACTATAGGCTCAGTCATATGAGCCATAAGGGCATGAACATCATAAAAAAGAATTTTCCTGGATATACAGAAACAGGTTTGGATGAATTATGTGAGAACGTGTTATATATGGGAAACAGAAGTGAGTAAGGTTTCTCAAGGTTGGACCTACGAAGAAAGAGAGTAAGTTAGAGCTGGTACATTCTGATGTGTGGGGGCCGGCTCAGGTATCATCTCTTGGGGGTTCAAGTTATTATGTCACTTTTATTGATGATGCAACAAGGAAAGTTTAGGTTTATTGTATTAGAAATAAATCTGATGTATTTGACACTTTTGTTAAATGGAAAGCCTTGGTAGAGAATGAAACAGGTCTTAAACTAAAATGTCTCAGGTCAGATAATGGAGGGGAGTATTGCAGCAATGAATTTGATGATTACTGTTCTAAGAATGGAATCCGCAGGAAAAAGATGGTTCCAGGAACTCCGCAGTAGAATGGAGTATCAGAAAGGATGAACAGAACAATAATGGAACGTGCTAGGAGCATGAGGTTACATGCAGGACTGCCTCTTTCTTTTTGGGCAGAAGTGGTGAGCACAGCTGTGTACTTGATAAACAGAGGACCCTCAAGTGCCTTAGATGGAGGCATACCTGAGGAGGCTTGGTACGGTAAGAAAGTTGATTACTCATTTCTTAGAGTCTTTGGATGTGAGGTGTTTGTTCATATTGACAAGGATGATAGGACCAAGCTAGAGGCTAAATCAGAAAAATGCACTTTTATTGGTTATGGTGGTGATGACTTTGGATTTAAATGTTGGAGTATTAAAGACAAGAAAATCATTTGGTCTAGGGATGTGGTCTTTAATGAGAAAGTCATGTATAAGCAACAGTTGTAGGAAAACAGGGAAGAATCCAAGAAAGAATATGCAGTGGTAGAGGATCTTCCGGATGGGAAAGTGACCCATGAATCAGTTCAGGAACCTACTCAACAGGAACCCCAAACTCCTATAGTCAGGAGGTCTTCTAGGGTAAGAAAAGAACCTGAATGTTTTTCTCCTTCTCTTTATTATTTATTACTCACTGATAGTGGAGAGCCAGAGAGCTTTGATGAAGCAATGCAGGTAGATGCCAGTAAGAAGTGGGAGTAAGCCATGGATGAGGAGCATAAGTCTCTCATGGAGAACCAGACTTGGGATTTGGTGAAGCTACCGGAAGGCAAAAGAGCATTGTAGAACAAGTGGGTGTACAGAGTTAAAGACGAAGAAGGAGGAAATAAAATATATAAGGCCCGGTTGGTGGTCAAGGGGTTTGCACAGAAACAAGGTATAGATTTTGATGAGATATTTTCTCCTGTAGTAAAAATGACTTCTATTAGAACTGTTCTTGGAATAGTGGCAGTAGAAGACTTGCACTTAGAACAGTTAGATGTAAAGACTGCATTTCTCCATGGTGATTTGGAGGAGGAACTATATATGCAGCAACCAGAGGGATATGAAGTCAAAGGTAAAGAGGAGATGGTGTGCAAACTGAAGAAGAGCTTGTATGGCCTGAAACAAGCTCCACGTCAATGGTATAAGAAGTTTGATAGCTTCATGATGGAGCAAGGTTATATTAGATGTCATTCTGAACCATTGTCGTGTATACAAAGAAATTTGAGGATGGAAGTTATATTATCCTGTGTTTGTATGTTGATGACATGTTGGTTGCAGGTAAAAACATGCAGGAAATAAAAGTACTCAAGAAACAACTAAGTGAATCCTTTGATATGAAGGATTTGGGGGCAGCCAGACAAATCCTTGGTATGAGGATAACTCGGGATAGGAAGGAATGGAAGTTGACTTTATCTCAGGAAGAGTACATTAAGAAGGTATTGGATAGGTTTAACATGCAGGATGCTAAACCGGTTGGGACTCCTTTGGCAAGCCATTTTAAGTTATCAAAGGAGCAGTGTCCCAAGATAGAGCAGGAAAGAAACCAGATGTCCAAGGTACCTTACTCATCAGCAGTTGGCAATTTGATGTATGCTATGGTGTGCACTAGGCCTGATATTGCCCATGCAGTGGGAGCTGTGAGTAGATTTATGAGTGATCCAGGTAAAGAGCATTGGCAAGCAGTAAAGTGGATCCTTCGGTATTTGAGAGGGACCATGGGGACAGTTTTGTGCTACAGTGGATCAGACACCACTTTACATGGTTATGTAGATTCAGACATGGCTGGAGATGTAGACAGCAGGAGGAGCATGACAGGTTATATTTACACTGTAGGTGGGACAACAGTGAGTCTGGATTTCACGACTACAGAAGCTGGTGGCTTTGTCAACCACAGAGGCTGAGTATGTTTCTGCCACAGAGGCAAGCAAAGAGATGATTTGGTTACAACAATTGCTTGAGGAGTTGGGGCATAAGCAGGAGGAATGTAAGCTGCATAGTGATAGTCAGAGTGCTATACACCTAGCTAAGAACTCTGCTTTCCACTCTAGGATGAAGCATATACAGTTGAGATATCACTTCATCAAGACAGCTTTGGAGGAAGATAAGTTGAAGTTGGAGAAGATTCATACCAGTCAGAATCCTGCAAACATGATGACCAAGGTGGTCACAAGGGATAAACTAAAGCTATGTTCAGCTTTGGTTGGCCTTCGCGGATGACTAGTGAAGGGTTGAGAAGCTTGCTCAGTGAAAATCAGTCTCCAAGTGGGAGATTGTTATGTTTGTGGAGCCTATTTTCATGTTAGAGTGTGGTACACCTTCTATGTGTTACACTAAGGGTATTTTTACGGTGGTCCCACTCACCGGTGAGCGGGTCAGGGGGGTTCGGGGGCGAAGCCCCCGAAGCAAATTTTCATGGGTGGTTTATTAACCCATGGGTAATGGGTAACCGTTATGGGCTATTTTTGGGCCCATGGTTTTTCGGTACCCATTGTTTTGTAAAACCGCCTCTTCGGCTACCCATAGGTTTATGGGACGGTTTTGGTTTTTTTGCCCATTGTTTTGATACCCACGGTTTTGTATCAAACTGCTTAAGCAGTTGTCTATTTATATGGTCTTATGCATATGATAGATGTACAAGCAAATGTATTACAGATGTGTTTTGAATTCGGGTGTGAATTCTGTAGAGTTTGTTGAGCATAGCTCCAAACGGATCTGGGTATTGTATTGAGAGAGTGAAGGCTTGTAATAAAATATGAGCAAGTGATTCTTGGTGGACGTAGCCCAAATTGGGTGAACCATGTTAAATATTGTCTCTTTATGTTGTGTTATTTTATTCTGCAATTTTATTTGAGATCTGTAATAATTTCTGCATATTAGTTTCTACTGTTGCGATTCTGTGAGGGATTATTCCGCATATTTTATCTACTTATTTCCTAACAACCTTGTACACGGAAAAAGATGATTGGACAACATTCGAATGGGGAGTGCAAGAGAGCCAGGTTGCACCAAAAACCGTTCAGGAAAGGTAAGTTAAGCCTACCAAGTCCAAGTAGCGTATTCTAGAGAAGATGTGTGGGAAGAGAATGGTCCTCATCTCATAAGTCCTTGGAGTTGATTTTAGGGACTTAGAATCCTTCAAATTGGGGAGGTATAATCCAAAAATTGGATCCAAAAATGCCCAATTTTGAAAAGGGAATTATCCTTATTGAGACTTGAGAAAACAAGAAGAATACCCTCATCATGCCTTCATTCTACTTCTAGGAAAATGGTGGTTAGGTTGACAGTGAGTCAGACACCTTCGTAATTAGAAAAAGAGACAACATTTCTTGTTCTATTATGTGTATTACATTGTGTGACCCTGTTGTATGAATTGTCACGACTTCAACTGAGTAAAGGTACACAGTGTAACTGCTGCGCAATTTCTGTCTCCAATAGCTCCCAAAATGAGGAATCTAAATAGATGTGTAAACATTTGAGCTTCTCAAAATGGTCCTCCCCTTCGCATCTCCCATCCATCTGGGAAGAGAAAATATAAATATAAGTGCATTTATTCAATCTAAGCAAGTGATTTGAGTGAATTCAAGTGTGAGAAAAGGAGGAAGATGAAAGTGTTCTTTTTCTTCTCACAAAGTAGTAACTCCAAGTTCCATAAGCAGCGGTGCGTTGAGGACTCCTGTAAGCAAGTAATGCCACCACCGTAGGAGTTTCAACATTATTCCATGAAGGATTCTATAATTTTGACAGTCTCACTCCAGTATAGTATTGAAGATTTACTCTAGTCCCAGGGAAGCAATAAGTTTTACCTAGTTTGAGTTTTTTCCCACATCTGGGTTTCTCAGCATATGATAAAGGTTCCCATTGCACTCATTTATCTTGCATCTTTCATTTTCGAAAGTACCGTGTGACCCAATAATTATTGAAAGTGATAACTCACTTGATATCTAAGAGCACTTATGGGGGAAATTGTTCATGGAGATTGCTCACAACATAGAATCCAGTTTATTGTTTAAAAGAGACAGGATTTACGGATCCGAGAATACTTCATAGAGACTAATATTTGCATTAGTTTGTGGAACTTCATGTTTATAGCCTGTTATAGGATAATGTTTTGGCTGTTATTTATATTATCTATACAGATCACTTCATATCAATATGCCGAACATGATGGGGACCATAACTACTCAAAGCAACTTAGGTGAGTGTGTTAAGGTTTCCTACCTTAGTATGATATGTCGATGATAATGGCTCACGCTCCTCCTGTGGCTGCCCCGCCGATACCCAATGAAGGTTTTTGCGCAGTCTAAGCATAAAATCAATGGTGAAAACTAGATGCACAAGATTGGTGTTACTTTTGTATTTTTTCCTCGTGTTTTCTTCCTTATGCAATCATATGCGCATTCATTCTTGTGTCTTAGGGTATGGTCCATGAAATGAGTTTTGGGGAATTCGACAGTGCTTGATTTCAGGATATATCTGCAAGCATTGTAGCATCCTAGGAGCTACTAGCAGTACCAGGTTCCCTCTTCGAGGACCAAGATAACTCCTTTTTCTCTCCATGAAACATTTCAAGCCATGGTTGACATAATCAACTTTTTATTGCACCAATTGAAGGTTTGAATTGATTCTCCTTCTCGTTCTCATTACACATTTCTCATTGCATGTCATCTCTACCGGGTTGATCAAATGGAATACCTCCCAAAAGAGCATAGATAAAATCAAGGATGAAGCCTCTTGTATTCATTCCTCTTGAGAACATGGCTCTCAGACAGTTACCACGATGTCTCTAGAATATACATCTTCAGTGAACTCTCTAAACACTTGAGGGATTCATATGATACATCTCCATGTGGTCTTCAAGGCTATAACTTCCAGTCAAGGTTCCTTTCACCATTAAGCTCACTTTCGACTGAATCAATCCTTAAGCATTTTTCGCCATTGTTGTGACTTAATTACACTTCTTAAACCAAATCGTCTTGGTGTCAAATTTTGACGAGTTACCATGCACAAGCTAACATGACTCCCTTAGTCAATATAATCTTAGGGATGTCATTGGTTCGATTATTTCTCATGTTCTTTACCCATTTTTCTGACATTAGAGAACAAGCACTGATCAGCAAGTTTACCTGGAATGTTTGAGCATAGTGTTACTAGTCTTCTCTCACAAATCTCTCAATTCTCCCCCCAAGTATTGCTAGCATTGCTCTAATACCAGGACATAGTTTCTCCTCTTGTGATATGCTTTGTTCATTATGGGAAAGGCTGATTTAAACATCTTGCTGGCATAGTACATAGTAGACATCATCACATGTTACATCATTGGATTTCTATTGATTTCCAAGGCCTTTTCGGCATCTATAAGTAATAGTGCTCAACTATGGAGCTATTTTGTACACATCTTTGTATTGAGATTTTGTAGACTAGTGGTATAGTTTGCTTATGGTCTTTATCCTTCTTCTAGAGTTTTTTTTATACTTGAATACTTTCTTGTTTTCGAGAGGGAAATTTTTCTCCTTGAAAAAAACTTAGTCATCCGACAAAGAATACTCAACTATCATGTAACTTTCAAGATGGATTAATATTCGTAATCAGGCTTTGTGCTCCATATGCCCCTTAAAATTTGCATCAAATCTTTCTTAAGTTAGATATATCTCTAAACTACCATGGATTCATCCCCTACTAGTTTTCCTTATGCCTCATTCAGTATTGCTAATAGTTGTTCTATGCATAGTAGAGTTTACCATCCTGTTTTCTACCAGCCCAATGCTTTTTAGACACCTCATCATGTCACTTTCACTGTCTTTGGTAATTTATGTGTATATGGGTAGTTGGCCTTCAGATCTACCTATCCTTTTTTCACCTCCTTGACATGTTTTTTCATATTAGCCAACTTCATCTAATGGGATGAGATCTAATACATGCACATTGAAGTCTAGATATTAGTGTACTCAATAACAACACATTCCTTATTGCACTCACCACTTCTTTGCAATACAACCAGCTGTCACACTCCTGTCTCAAAGAGGGGTTATGTGCATGCTTTACTATTGGCCTGTTTCCCTTACGCACTCTGCCTATCATGTACAGTCCATTTGGATCAATTGTTTTTGCAGAGTCTACTGGGGATTGAACTAAATTAAATCACTAAAAACTGTCAAGATCAATAACAGATTGCAAATTTTAACTTCTTTGTTAAAAATTTACTCTATTTGCAGAAGTTTTCTTTAACTAAAGCTTTTCAGGGCTTGTAACGAGCAATCCATAGAATCCTTCATTCCTTATAGGAGCTTCTCTAGTTCACTGAATCTTGTTTATGTACAAATCATACAATGCTTAATAAGATCTTGAGATTACTGATATCATCACAGTTATTTTCAATAACCATCTAACCTTTTTCACCCCAATTAATTATTCACTAGCAACTAATCAGACTTACCTTAAACCAAACAACTATGGACCCTTTGCCTCCAATTAGCACTTCTCAGAAATCTATAACCTGTTGTCATAGTAAACCTAGGGTATTATATTATCCATCATCTGCTTTGAATGAAAAGTACAGACAAATGATTAACAAACTCATTATAAGCTTAAAATTACCCTGTGTTAGCTCTTGAGAGCAAGTCCATGGAAGTCTTCATGGTTGGGCACATCTGAATGGTACACTCACTGGCAAACTAAACACATCTTACTAACACCCTTTTAGAAGTGCTGCAAGGTGAAGTTGGTCCAATCTTGTGTTCTACCTCCCTTGTTAAGATACAATTTCCACCATATCACTCCACTTACTATGATTCAGCATCTTACTAGCCCACTCAACATGGTCGATCAGCAAGAAGTGCCTCATCTTCATGAAAGAGCCAGATTTCACAGGGTGCCTCGAAAACAACTCTGCAACGCACTATTTGGTAACTGGAACCGCACTCCCTGCTCGCGTTCCAATTCACCTGATTTACAAATGGAAGTTCATTTGGCATAAACTATAAGCTCAGACGCAACTGAGTCCTTATAGTTATTGCCACCTTCCATATTACCCCCTCCCCAGTGGAACTGTAGAAGGGTTTCTCGTGTAAAATGTTGATTAGGAGCAGATCTCAAAGCACTTACGCGCAAATAGCTAAATGCTAATTATCTCTATGCATCCTATTATGGAGGGTTGGCTCATGGTGACGTATCGGTCCATCTCTTTCAAACCAAAAATCACTGATTTAAGGGCCTTCTATACTTGGAATTAGGTCAAACCCTAACATGTTACCAGTTGTTATCCAGCACCGAGTTGGACTTATTTACTTAGGACTTCATTTGATAGACAGATCTCAAGACTTCAGAAGACACATTCAAAAGATCTGTTTTACGATTGCACTCAAAGTTTTGAAGTTACCAGTAAGCCAATGAAACAATGCACAAGATAATCACCTAATTCACATTCAATAATTGACCGTGTGCCACTTGCCACGATGCCAAAAGTAGGTTATGAAACCCTCATTTCTCCTTGAATGCCATGAGTTCGAAAGTAAGTTTAGATAATTTTATAGGAACAGAAACCTTTAACATTTGTTTCAAACACCATTGCTCAAGCTATGGACATTCGGATAAAGATATCAAGCTTCTTCACACACTTATCATAATGACCAATAAGACAAGATTAGTTCATGCCTATGGAAGCACAGGCTTCATACTTCTGGTACTGCATGACTACCTCCTAAAGTAACCAACTCACTTCAAGAACAATGGTCAATGACTTGCTCATCGATTCAAGAAGCAACTGGCTCAAACAGCATCTACTGCTCCTTCACCAACAAGATATCCCACGGATAAAAGTCTCACTCATCAAGGATACACCCTGATTACAGGCCAAGATTTTGTGTGAAACTACAGTTCTACAAGGTCCTAGCAATTGAAGCCCATGTGCATTAGTTCTAAAGGAAGAAATCGAATACATTTTTATCTATATCCCCATCAATCTTCTCTGAAATGTTTCAACTAAATCTGCATAAGACCCATCAAGATGTCGGTGAACTGAATGGCGATTCTACTATTGGGTCACAATGAAACTAAAAATCTCAGGAATTTGCAATAAGAAAATGGATCACCCATTTGTATGCAAGTGGACAATCGTCTGCAGTTTTCACTCAATCGCAAGGAAACTAAGAAAATATTACTGCTAAAAAACAAAATGGAAATGGTTCCTCTTTCCATCATCCTCCAAGTCTTCGAGGAATGACCTCTAAACTAGGTTTTCCATTCAAGCTTTTATCCTATTCAACCTCCTATTAAACCTTTTGTAAACAAATATTTTCCTCCTATTTCTCCTCCAAATCAGCTTTCCTCTAATCCCATAAAGACCAGTAATCCTCCTCCACAATTGCGGAATGAGAGACTCAGTTCCTTCGTTAGCACAACCCTTGTTCACCTTCGACATAATCGATCACGCCACAAATACCAAGATCCAGATGTCTGAATTTGAATACCTTCAGTCCAACTCAGATAAGCTTATAAGATTAACTAAGTATATCCAAAACCAGGCTTCCATCCTTCCTCCTATTTCCCCAAAAGGAATTCTTCTGAAGCCTCCTACATCTCACGTAAACATTACCTCGACTTCTGCATCAGGGAAAATTGAACCTTTTTACCTATCTCTCCTTATCAATGGTCGTAAACCAAGCAACTGTATAATTGACTCTGGAGCTTCTGATAATGTTATGCCAACAAAAGTCACCCACGTTTTGGGCCTCACATTTACTAAACCTTTTGGCAGATGCTACTCCATGGAAACCAAACAAGTACCATTGATTGGTCAGATCAAGGATGCATAGTTTGCATTCGCGACATTTCTTGAGAAAAGGGTAAAAATGACTATTCTCGTAGCTGATATTCTAGCTGCATATGAGATATTGCTAGGGAGGAGATTTTGTAAAGAAGTTGGTTGGGAAATTCAAATGGACTGGTCTAAAGCCAGGATCCCTAGTCAAAGGGGTGATGTAGGACGTTGGAACAAGAATCACAAAAGAAATATCTAGTCACCAATTCTGATGACCCTAAGGCTCAGATTCTTTTTGAATCTTCAAGGATGGGGAACTACTTCCTGTCCTCTGACTTAGATAGAATGGACATTCTCGTCCAAAATGAGGATCTCAACAAAGTATGGACATTGCAGTTTGATGGCAGTTGTGCGACAAGTGGATGCGGTGCTAGGGCTGTTCTAATATCTTCTGAAGAGGAAATTTTCTCTTTTTCTTTCAAGTTGTAGTTCTTCAATACTAATAATATTACTGAGTATGAATCCTTGTTACTTGGCATGAAATCTGTAAAAGAGAAAGGAATAAAGAATCTAAGAGTGCAAGGTGATGTTGAGCTAATTATCAATCAGGTAAAAGGGATATACCAAGTGAAGGATGACCAGCTCAGACACTATCACAATGCAGTATGGGATAACATTGAAGAGTTTGACACTTTCTAAATCAAAGTAGTTATGTGATCTCAAATTAACATGGCTGATTCATTAGCAGTCTCAGCCTCTCTCATGCTCCCTCACCCAAGGTTAAAAACAGATACATATACCATTGAAGTGGTTTTTCGTCCAAGTGTGCAAGATAATTCATAGCACTGGTAGGCATTCAACGATGACAACCAAATCATCACTTTTTTGGAGAAAGTTGAAAATTTTAAAGAACTTCATTTCGACAGATTAACTTCTACATGTCGTGAGTCCCTCACTATCCAAGCACATGAATCTAAAAAAGATACAGTGATACAACTCAAAGGAAATAAGATTCCAAAAGGTATGGTTTCCTTAGGATGATTATTTGATAATCATGACCGTTTTGTTAAGGAAAAGTGACAGGATGATCCTTCCTCTTCTCTAGAAACTGAATCTATCAATCTGGGTACGACAGAACATCCTCGTTCCATGAATATCAGGAAGTGTTGTACACTCGAGGAAAAATGAAAATTTGTTAAGTTGCTGAAAAAGTACATGGATGTATTAGCATGGTATTATGCTGATTTGAAGTCCTTCAAGCCAAAGGACATTTGGCTCGACATCCCGCTCAAGGATGGCGTCAAGCCTTTCCATCAAAATCAGAGGCATTAAAACACTAAAATCTCAGGTACCATCTAGGTTGAAATTCAGAAAATGTTGGATGTAAGAATTATTTTTCCAATTAATCACAGTACCTGGGTTGCAAATATTGTGCCTGTGTGAAAGAAGAATGGCGAGATACGCATATGAGTTGAATTTCGCAACTTGAACCAATCATCCTTAAAAGATAATTATCCACTGCCAATAATGGATCAAGTGCTACAGGCAGTAATCAGTTTAGAAATGCTATCTATGCTTGACAGTTTTTCAGGTTACAATAAAATTCAAGTCACGCCTGAAGATCAATTCAAAACAATGTTCACCACTCCTTGGGGACTTTCACCTATAGCAGAATGTTGTTCAGTTTGATCAATGCCAGCACCACCTTCCAACGAGCAATGGACTTTGCATTCAAATGTCCTGATGGGAAAAGTCATCGTAGTTTACCTAGATGACCTGACTGTGTTCTCCAAGAGACAGAGTGATCACTATGATCATTTGGAACAAGTCTTGATCAGATGCCGAGAGAACGGAATTTCACTAAATCCGAAGAAGTTAGTTTTTTGGGGTCACCGAAGGAAAGCTACTAGACATGTTGTCAGCAGAGAAGGAACTAAGATAGATGTCGAAAGGGTCAAGGCTATTCAGAGCCTTACTTTTCCTACAAGAAAGACTGGTGTTCACTCTTTCTTTGGAAAGGTAAATTTTCTTAGACAATTTTTTCTTGATTTTGTTGAGAAGACTCGTCATAAATCTAATATGATGAAAGGGTCCTAAAAATTCCAATGGAGTGAGGAAGGTAGGACATCATTCGAAGACATAAAAACCTCCGTCGCTCATGCTCCTATTCTGGCGTGTCCTAACTTCAGCAAAGACTTCATCATGTACAGTTATGCATTTGTGCATACTGTATCAGCTATCTTAATGCAGAAGAACTCCAAGAATATTGAATCCTCGATCTCTTTCATGAGCTCTCCTCTTAAGCCTCATGAACTGAAGATGTCACAATTGGAAAAACATGCCTTTGCCATGGTAAAAATAGTCAAAATTTTATGCTACTATATTCTGAATTCTCATACAGTAGTGCTGGTTCCTGACACTGCTGTTAAGTCTATCCTGACTTAAAAGGAGTTAGGAAACTTACGAGGGAATTGAATCGCAAAGGTCCAAGAATATGATCTAGACATCAAACCAACCAAGTTTGTAAGAGGGAAGGGCCTTTGTCAGCTAATGGCTGAAAAAAAAGACTCAGAAGTACTTGAAAAGAAAGCTGATCATGTTAATGGAGAACAAAATGAATTAGAGAAAGTGGATCCTTTGCCCATGGTTCTGTTTGTCGCAACCAATGACGAATGGTATTCTGATATCATATTCTTTCTCACCTATGGCAAGTGCCCAACTCACCTAACCATAAAGAAAAAGCGAAAGGTGAAGCTCAAAGCCGCAAGATATGTCATATGGGATGATGGATTGTACAAACGTGGAATTGACGACATTTTTCTATGATGTGTTGACAAGCTGCAAAAGGTAAAATTGTTGGAGAGTTTTCACGACTTAGCCTGCTGTGGTCACTTCTCCTCATCTGTGACAGCACATAAAATCATTCGGGCCAGGTATTATTGGCCGAAGCTATTTTAGGATACAACCACCTGGGTAGGGAAATATGAACTTTACCAACAGTTCGTTGGTAAACCAAAGTTGGCTGCTTTTCCCTTCAGGCCTGTCATTATTGATGAACCATTCAGGAAATGGGGAATCAATTTCATTGGAGCACTCAATCCTCAATCGAGTGCTAGACATAGTTACGTCCTAACAGCAACAGATTACTTCACGAAGTGGGTGGAGGCCATACCTATCAAACATGCCACTTTTGAAGTTGTTTGCAACTTCATCAAGGAGAATATTATTGTGAGATTTGGCATTCCACACAAAATCGTTGTTGATAACACTTCCAAATTCTCTTCACGAGAAGTAATTGGTTTATGTTATGGATACGAAATAACCTTGGCTCATGCCTCTGATTATTATCCTCAAGGAAATGGTCAGGAAGAATCCAACAACAAGAACCTGGTAACTATCATACGGAAGCTAGTTGATGAAAACTAGCGGTCCTAGAACAAATCACTGTACGATGCTTTGTGGGCAGATCGTATCACTCTAAAGAGATCTCTCAGCATGTCACCTTTTCAAGTGTTATATGGAATCGATGCTAAAATCCATATTTTTGCAGAACTCCCTGCTTTGTGCTTAGCTCGAGCAATTGAAGATGAAAATTTTCAAAATTCTCTTGAAAAGAGGATTATGTACCAGACGGAGCTTAAAGGAAAGAGAGTGAAAGTGGTCGACAGAATCACTGAACATCAGAATCAAGTTAAGAGACTGTTCGACAAGAAAACTAAGCAGAGAGGTTTCCAAGTGGGAGATCTCATTCTTCTGTGGGACAAATGAAGAGAACCAAAAGGTATGCACAAGAAGTTTGACTCTCTTTTGAGAGGGCCATACAAAATCAAACAGCTCAATGGAGAGAATATTTTCTATCTCTCATATCTGGACAGAACCGAGCTCTTCTTCTCCTATAGCGGGCAGCACTTGAATATCTTCAAGAAGTAGAGCTTCCTCTCTTCTTTGTATAGTTTGCTTTCGTTGTGTGTTTCCTTTCTTTCCCTTTTTGGTTGCCCTTGCTTTTTGACTCTCTGTAACCCAATGGATAGGCACATGAAAATATGGAATTCTCTACCCTTAAGTTTTACTTAAAGATAGTCCCCAGAAAGAGCCAGCTGTTATCTTGCAAAATTGAAAAGGGCAATGTGCAGGTAACCATACCAAAATTTCCATTTTGGCCTCAAGGGGAGTTTGACAACGTTTGAAATGGCCTAAAACTTCCTTTCAAAAAATCTGGATGTTACAAAACTTAGTCAATTTTTTAATCCTTCGGCACACCCATCTTCATGTCGACATGACTGAAGTTACACCCCTTTTTGCATAAGGCACAATTTTCCTTGTGTCGACATACCGAAATCTACGCCCACTCTTATAATCCTTGGCACACTCATCATTATGTTAACATCACAAAAGTTGTGCCCCTTTGGCCCTTTGGCACTGGAAATATCATGTTGCCATCATAAAATACACACTAAGGTGTTGTTAATGTTGTGTTGACGTCCTTGAAGTTGTGCTAAGGCACACTTTTTATCGTGTCGATGCTCTAAAATTCGCACCAAAAGAAGTTCGTGAAGTAGTAAATGTCAGTTTTTCTTATAAATAGGCACTCGACACCTGTCATTTTCACAAATCAAAAATTGCAAAAAGTGTTTTCTCTACACCTGTCAGCCATCCTTGTCCCCCCCGTGTGCCAGTTTTCAAGCTTGTGGATCCCATGTCGTTCCTTGTCTTGTATAAATCCGGGTAAGTGGCTCCTCTCCTTGTTGTTTTTGTTTTTTTTTTTGTGTTAGGTATTAGGATGGTGTAAAAGATAAAAAATTTAAAAAAAACACACCTAACATGATCTGCAAGCTAGCTGAAGCCATTTTCCAGATCTGCAAATCTAGAAGACCCCTACCTCTGAAGAAACCAAAAACTCATCTTTTCCTACTTGCTTCCTTGCCAAACCAACCCTCTCTTTACCATCTGAGATATCTAAGAGAGAGAGAGAGAGAGAGAAATCAAGAAAATAAAGCCAAGACTGTTAAACTGATTAAATCATGGCACACTGTGTTGTCTTGCAGCATCTTCCAAACTTTACCGTCTTGCAACATAACCCTAACATGCGCCCAGTTGAAATAACACTTAGCAGATTTTGTGGGGCGCAGGTGCAATCTACACAATAGCAACATACGATGTTGTGTGCTTCAAAACTGTGCCATGCACTTTTTCCCTTGGCACACTATTTTGTCTTGTAACATATTTTGAATTTGCGCCTTGGCGTACTCTAAACCCATGCAACACAAAAATTTTCAGCACTCAAACCAAGTAGATTTTTCCCAAGGCATAGGCGCAACCTCCATAACACCAACATAAGATGTTGCATGTTGTGAACCCGCACGTTGCACTTTACCCTTTGGCGCTGCATTTTTTCATGCAACACCTCTCAAAAGTGCACCCTTTCTAAACTTGGCGCAACTTTTCTAATGTCAACACTAGCGCAACATTTATCATGTCGACATCCTCCCAAGTGTGCCTAGTAATAAAAAGTCTCTGCAGCATGTTGTGAACCTACGTCTTGTGCCCTAATCCTTGTAATTGCTAGTTCTTCATTCTGCAAGCTTTTATTATGAATAACATGACGGTTGACATGGCTATTCTGTGTTGGACCTCCTTTATTCTTCTTGCAGAACATGAAAAACATCCATCTTTGAATTATGTAGGGCCGAAGCTGACCCTGTTGGAATTATCAAGGTAGCTAATCACTTACCATGAGAAGTTCATGAAGAAAAAGAAAGGAGAAACTCCATTCCCCCTTACAGTTGGCCGATATACCTGCCCCACACTTGCTAAAGCACGGGAGATGTATGCTAAGCTGGAGCTGCTAAATTTGAAGAATAACTTCCCAGCAAGGTCAACCTTCAACTGTCGGGGTTACCTCCCAAAGGAAAAAATTGATCCCATCCATGTTTCTGAGATCGAGGACATTTAGATTGACCTGACACATGAGATAGATATCGGGTGAAAGGATCACTCCCAGCTGGCTCTAGAGGAGATCATCCACTATGGCGTAGCCATCGTCCCAAAGTAATTCCAAGAGACTAATCAAGAAATTGATCAGGTTTACCTTTACACGGATGGGGATGATTGGCCATTCATGGAGATCGACAGAGCCAGGGCAACGAAAACCATTCAGGAAATGGTTAAGCCCACGTTGCAACACACCAAACATTGGTGCAAACAGAATGGTCTCACCTTCCTTGGAGTTGATTTCATTACTTCTCCTTCAGATAGAGCTCCTTTAAGACCGACCCATGTGCCGAAAGGAAAAGGGAAAGAAAAAGATGGCAAATCGAGCAAACAAGAAAAATCTCCTGAAGGCCTTCCTTCTACTTCTGAGAAGCAAATAGTTGACCTAGTTTCTCCAGGTAAAGAAGAAGAAACAACAAAGGTTTCAATGGATACATCCACCCAGGAAGTTTTCACAAATACAACTGCAGAGGTACAAAGTGTTCCTTCTTCCATTTCTTCTCCTCCTCCTGTCATTGAAACACCTATTCCTATGGATGTGTCTTCTCCTATACCTTCCTCCCTTCCATCTCCCACCTCTTCCATCTTCTCCTCTCTCACGGATTTGTCACCTAGTCTTCCCTCCATCCAATTGCAGATCTCTTCCGCTTTAATGTCATTTTCTTCTCTTGTAGTAACTCCAAGCCCCACAAGTAGCGGTGCATTAGACTCCTTGACAATGCCACCACAGAGTGTTTTAACATTCTTCCCTGAGGCCTCTATAGTTGCTCCCCCCTCTCACTCCCATTTCTTCTTCTATTTCCTTTAATCCCACTACCATAAGTCCTATTTGGATATCTAACCATCTGGGCCAGCATAAGAGAAAGGTTCCCATCGCACCCATGGACTTCTCCGTCATTCTAAAGAAGGGACCCAAGAAGCAGAAAGCGATAACTCACTTATCTAAGAGCACTTCGAGGGAGAGGGTCATGGATATTTCTTACTCAGATTCTCTCTGCAAGAAGCTCCAAGAAGTAAAAGAGGAGAAGAGAATACTCAAAGAACAAAACCAAACATCTCCTCCAAGCATTTCAGAAAATGGGCAATGCTCCTATTGTGTCTACCACCGAACCCATTGAAGTTCTTATTCAGGATAAAATAAATGAATATGATAAGATTGGAGAACAAGGCGCAGCAGTATCCTCTTGTATCAAGCGGATCCTCAGAGATGGTCATGAAATGATTGGGAAATTCACAATGCTTTATCAGGATATAACCCAAGCAAATAAGGAGCTACATGCAGTAACAAGTTCCCTCTCCGAGCAGTTGGATAACGCTAGGTTGCAGCATGAAACATTTCAAACCATGGTTGACTACTCAGCTGATGACCTATTGAAGGTCGGCATTGATCACCTGCGTACACATAAAAAATCTCTCATCGCTTTAGATTACCGGGTTGATCAAATGGAATATATCCTAGAGAGGATAGATAAAATGAAGGATGAAGCTCTGGATGCATGATACAACATGGAGCAGACAGTTACAAAGATGTCTCCAAGGATGATCAGTGGATTGTACACCTTGAGGGAAGCAGATGATACATTCCAACACTTCAAGGCTATAGTCACTCAAGGTTTGGCACCAGAGGTCACTTTAGACCGAGAATTAATCAATAACTTCTTAGCCTACCCGTGACTTCATTGGCTTTTTGATCGATTCATGTGAAACTTTCATCGAGTTACCTGACAAGATCAAGAATGAGAAAGAAACTTGTGAAGTCATTAGCGACCATTTTAAAGGTCCGATCATGATCAACTTCAAGCAATGATCAACAAGTTTATGGAATATCGAGCGCACTGTCACATCGAATCTCCTGATCAAAAGCAAGACACCAAGTTTGAGCAAAGGGATGATGAGGAGTAGTTTCTTCTCTTGTGTATGCTTTGATCATTTTTGTAAAATATTTAAAAAGCTTATTGGCATTTATAATGACATCATTCATGTTGCACCATAGGATGTTGTCATCCAAAAACTTGACCAAAGTCAACTTTTCACCTCTTAGATATTTTTAAAATATCTTGTAAGATATTTTGTAAATAGTGGTTGGTTTTCTTTTGTCTTTTTTCTTCTTCTCCTTCTATAAATACTTGAATACTTCTTTTATTCAAGAGGGACATTTTTGTATGAATAAAAGAAGTGAGGAGAGAAAGACTTTGTACTTTCTTGTAACATGAAAAATATTAATATACGTGTTCACACTTTGTGCTCCATATGTGTGTTATTTGCATCAGATCTTTCTTAAGTTAGATCTTTACTTTTATTCTATTGGATTCATCCTTATTATTGTCATTTGTTGATCAGTATTGCTTTAATTGTTTAAGCAAGTAAGTTTGGCTCTGTTTGCTACCAGCCCAAAGCATAAACCTTCTGACCTTTCTATCTTGGAATTCATTTTTTTTCTTCCTTCAGATCTACCCTCTTTTGTTCCTTCCTTCCTACCTTTCTGTTGGAACTACCTCTACTGGGATGAGATCTCAAACCCCCCGAAGTTAGAATAGTATAGATTTGCACAGATTCCTGCTTGATAGATTAGCAATAAAAGAGTTTCTCTTTGTTGTCTCAAAGAGGGGCTATGCCCTGCACACTGTTGGCTTGTTTCCCCACAATCTGCCTAACCGACAGTTTTTCAGACCAACAATTTTTGGCGACTCTACTAGGGATCAAACTAAAGAAATAACTAAAAAATGTAAAAATCACTACCAGATTGCAAATTTTAACTCTTTGTTAAAAATTAAAATTTTCACAGAAGTGATCAACACTGAAAATTTCCTTATACAAATCCATAGATTTGGACCATATAAGAGCTTTTAGTTCATTGATTTTTTACAAAAAAATATGTATTTTAGTAGATTTGAGATTCTGATATTTCACGTTATTTTCAAAACCTTGCAAAATTCAAGTCAAAGATCTGAAAATCAGCTTTCTAAATTAACCCACTTTTTATCCTTGTTAATTTTTATCAGAAAACCATAATTGGTTGTTATTAAAAGAGGGTAAAATTCAATTACATGTTGCTGATTTTTTCCCAAAAAATCAAAAAAATCAGCAAATACAAACAAAAATATTGTCATAAATCTGCTCTTAATTGTTGCAGATCTGAACGGATACAATGGCAAACGAACCATTTACTCGTAGTAGAAGACCTCATGTGGAAGTTGATCCAATTTTTTATCTACTTCGAAGGCACAATTTTAGTATCACTCCAGCACGATTCGCATCACTGAACTCATCAGATCGATTAGCAAGAAGTGCCTCGCCTCCATGAAAGAGCTGGATTTCACAGGGTGCCTCAACATCAACTTGCAGCGCTCTTTTGCTAACTGGAACCACACTCCCTGCTCGTGTTCTTTTTCTTTTTTTCAAATGGTAATTAATTTTCCTATACGATGGGGAAATGCCATGGGTCCTTTAGCACTGCCACATCCCGTACACCCCCTCCCCCAGCAGAAATCATAAGAAATTCCTGAAATTTGATGGGAGTGGAAATCAAAGCACAGACGCACATATAGATACATTTATTATGTCATGTCGTATTCTAGACGTGACTCATGAAGACATATCGGTACATCTCTTTTTGGAGACCTTGCAAGGGCCTGCATCAAAATGGTTCCAACATTTACTAGCCTGATCCATCACCCGTTGGGCCACATTACGGACTACATTTGAAGACATATATAAGCCTTCAGAAGATGCATTCACGTTAGTGTCGCGAATCACTCACATGAAGAAGGAAGCCAATGAAACTATGCGTGATTTTATCACCCGATTCAATTCACTGATTAACTGCGTGCCTCTTTCCATGATGCCAACATTAGAGAATCAAAAGTGTTTCTTCTTGAACGCCATGAGTTTGAAAGTAAGTTTATTACTTTTACAACAACAAATACCCACCTTGGTTCTTGCTCAAGCTATGGCCATTCGGATAGAAGACAACCTTCTTATATCCAGTCAGTTAAGAAGAGTGTCACCAAAATCAAAGGCTTCAACTTCTTCTTAGGCTGCCTCATTAGATCCAGCATTCCAGAAGATGGCGAATGACTTGCTCTCGTTAAAGAAGCAATTGGCTCAAACATCGTCTACTGCTTCTTATCGCGATATCCCACGGAGGAACTTCACTCCCAACAATGCCCCCCAAAGGCCTAATTTTCCTGCTACTTCTCCAAGGTTAGGAATTGAAGCCCCTCCGGTTAATGCTTTGGTTGAAATCGAAGAAGATGATCCAAATTATGAAGAACCTTTGTCGCAAGGCAAAGATGATCAAGATGTCAGTGAACCGACAAGGGACTCTACTATTGGGTACATGGAATTTAAAGATGAGGAATCTGATGAAGAAGAGGGTACCCAAGGGTATGCAAGTAGACAATCGTACGTGGTTTTCACTCACTCGCAAGGAAAAGAAACAAATATTACTGCTGAAAAATAAAAGGAAAAGGCTGTGATAGCTCCACCACCAACAATCGTTAAAAGACGTAATCCCCTTCCTATTCAAACTCCTGTTAAAGATTTTGTAAAGAAATATTTTCCTCCTGTTTCTCCTCCAAATTAGCCTTCCTCCAATCCCATAAAGACCAGTAATCCTCCTCCACAAATGTGGAATGAAGGACTCATTCCTTCGTTAGCACAACCTTGGATCGCATTCGACATAATCGATCATGCCATAAATACCAAGATCCAGATGTCTGAAGTTGAATACCTTCAGTCTAACCCAGAGAATCTTATAAGATTAACTAAGTATATCCAAAGCCAAGCTGTCATCCTTCCTCCTATTTCCCCAAAAGGAATTCTTCCAATGCCTCCTACATCTCACGTAAATGTTACCTTGACTTCTGCATCAGGGAAAATTGAACCTTTTTACCTATCTCTCTTGCTCAATGGTCGTAAACTAAGCAACTGTATAATTGACTTTAGAGCTTCTAATAATGTTATGCCAGCAAAGGTCACCCATGTTTTGGGCCTCACATTTACTAAACCTTTTGGTAGATGCTACTCCATGGAAACTAAACAAGTACCATTGATTGGTCAGATCAAGGATGCACAGTTTGCATTCGTGACATTTCTTTAGAAAAGGGTAAAAATGACTATTCTCGTAGTTGATATTCCAACTAGCATATGAGATATTGCTAGGGAGGAGATTTTGTAAAGAAGTTGGTGGGGAAATTCATATGGACTGGTCTAAAGCCAGGATCCCTATCAAAGGGGTGATGCAGACGTTGGAACAAGAATCACAAAAGAAATATCTAGTCACCAATTCTGATGACCCTAAGGCTCAGATTCTTTTTGAATCTTTAGGGATGAGTAACTACTTCATGTCCACCGACTTAGATAGAATGGATGTTCTCGTCCAAAAAGAGGATCTCAACAAAGTATGGACATTGTAGTTTGATGGTAGTTGTGCGACAAGTGGCTGCAGGCTAGGGCTTTTCTAATATCTCCTGAAGAGGAGATTTTCCCTTTTTCTTTCAAGTTGCAGTTCTTCAATACTAATAATACTACCGAGTATGAATCCTTGTTACTTGGCATGCAATCTACAAAAGAGAAAGGAATCAAGAATCTAAGAGTGCAAGGTGATGCTGAGCTTATTATCAATCAAGTAAAAGGGATATACTAAGTGAATAATGATTGACTCAGACACTACTGCATTGTAATATGGGATTGCATCGAAGAGTTTGATGCTTTCTCAATCAAATTAGTTCTGTGAGCTCAAAATGACATGGCTGATTCATTAGCTATCTCAGCCTCTCTCATGCTCCCTCACCCAGGGTTAAAAACATATACATATACCATTGAAGTGGTTTTTCATATAAGTGTGTCAGATAATTCACATCATTGACAGGTATTCAATGATGACAAAAAAATCATCACTTTTTTTGAGAAAGCTGAAAATTTCAAAGAACTTCATTTCGACAGATCAACTTCTGCGTGTCATGAGTCCCTCACTTTCCAAACACATGAATTTGAAAAATATACAGTGATATAGATCAAAGGAAATAATATTATGAAAGGTCTGGTTTCCTTAGAATGATTATTTGATAATTATGACCGTTTTGTCAAGAAAAAGTGACAGGATGATCCTTCCTCTTATCTGAAAATTGAATCCGTCAATCTGGGTATGGCAGAACATCCTCGTTCTATGAATATCAGGAAGTGTTGTACGTCCGAGGAAAAATGAAAATTTGTTAAGTTGCTGAAAAATTACATGGATGTATTAGCATGGTATTATGCTGATCTAAAGTCCTTCAAGCCAAAGTACATTCGGCACGACATCCCGTTCAAGGATGATGTCAAGCCTTTCCGTTAAAAGAAAAGGCATTACAACCCAAAAATCTCAGGTACCATTTAGGCTAAAATTCAAAAAATGTTGGATGCAAGAATTATTTTTCCAATTCATCACAGTACCTGGGTTGCAAATATTGTGCCTGTGCAAAGGAAGAATGGCGAGATACGCATATGCGTGGTCTTTTGCAACTTGAACCAGTCATCCTTAAAAGATAACTATCCACTGCCAATAATGGATCAAGTGCTACAGGTAGTAACCAGTTCAGAAATGTTGTCTATGCTTGTCAGTTTTTCAGATTACAATCAAATTCAAGTCATGCCTGAAGATTAGTTCAAAACAACATTCACCACTCCTTGGGGTACTTTTTTCTATAGCAGAATGTCTTTCAGTTTGATCAACGCCAGCGCCACCTTCCAATGAGTAATGGACTTTGCATTCAAACGTATGATGGGAAAAATTCATCGTAGTTTACCTACATGACCTGACCGTGTTATCTAAGAGACGGAGTGATCACTGCGATCATTTGGAACAAGTCTTGATCAGATGTCGAGAGCACAGAATTTCACTAAATCCCAAGAAGTCAGTTTTTTGGGTCACCAAAGGAAAGCTGATAGAACATGTCATCAACAAAGAAGGAACTAAGATAGATGTCGAAAGGGTCAAGGCTATTCAGAGCCTTACTTTGCCTACAAGCAAGACTGGTGTTCACTCTTTCTTCGGAAAGGTAAATTTTCTTAGAAACTTTGTTCCTGATTTTGCTGAGAATACTTGTCATATATCTAATATGATGAAAGGGTCCCAAACATTTCGATGGAGTGAGGAAGGTAGAACATCATTCGAAGACATAAAAACCTCCATTGCTCATGCTCCTGTTATGGTGTGTCCTAACTTCAGCAAAGAATTCATCATGTACAGTTATGCATCTACACATATTGTATCAACTATCTTTATGCAAAAGAACTCCAAGAATATTGATTCCCCGATCGCTTTCATGAAATCTCCTCTTAAGCCTCATGAACTGAATATGTCGCAATTAGAAAAGCATGCCTTTACCATGGTAAAAGTAGTCAAAAGTTTCCCCTACTATATTCTGAATTCTCATACAGTAGTGCTGGTTACTGACACTGTTGTTAAGTCTATCCTGACTCAACAGGAGTTAGAAAGCGTACGAGGGAATTAGATCACAAAGGTCCAAGAATGTGATCTAGATATCAAACCAACCAAGTTGGTAAGAGGCAAGGGCCTTTGTCAACTAATGGCTGAAAACAAAGACTCAGAAGTACCTAAAAAGAAAGTTGATCACGTTAATGGAGAACAAAATGAACTGGAGAAAGTGGATCCTTTGCCCATGGTTTTGTTTGTCGCAACCAACGATGAATGGTATTTTTATATCATGTTATTTCTCACCTATGGCGAGTGCATAACTCACCTAACCATGAAGGAAAAGTAAAGGGTGAAGCTCAGAGCTGCAAGATATGTCATATGGGATGATGGATTATACAAACGTGGAATTGACAACATTTTTCTTCGATGTGTTGATAAGCTGCACAAGGTAAAATTGTTGGAGAGTTTTAACAACTCATCCTGCTGTGGTCACTTCTCCTCATCTGTGACAGCACATAAAATCATTCGGGCTAGGTATTATTGGCTGAAGCTATTTCAGGATACAGCCACCTGGGTAGGGAAATGTGAACTTTACCAACAGTTCGTTGGTAAACCAAAGTTGGCTGCTTTTCCCTTCAGGCCTGTCATTATTGATGAACCATTCAGGTAATGGGGAATCAATTTCATTGGAGCACTCAATCCTCAGTCGAGTGCTAGACATAGTTACGTCCTAATAGTAATAGATTACTTCACGAAGTGGGTGGAGGCCATACCTGTCAAACATGCCACTTCTGAAGTTGTTTGCAACTTCATCAAGGATAATATTATTGTGAGATTTGGCATTCCACACAAAATTGTTGCTGATAACGCTTCCAAATTCTCTTCGCAAGAAGTAATTGGTTTATGTTATGGATACGGAATAACCTTGGCTCATGCCTCTGATTATTATCCTCAAGGAAATGGTCAGGAAGAATCCAGCAACAAGAACCTGGTAACTATCATACGGAAGCTAGTTGATGAAAACTAGCGGTCCTAGAACAAATCATTATACGATGCTTTGTGGGTAGATCGTATCACTCCAAAGAGATATCTCGGCATGTCACATTTTCAAGTGTTATATGGAATCAATGCTGAAATACCTATTTCCACAGAACTCCCTGCTCTACGCTTAGCTCGAGCAATTGAAGATTAAACTTTTCAGAATTATCTTGAAAAGAGGATTATGTACCTGACAGAGCTTGAAGAAAAGTGAGTGAAAGTGGTCGACAGGATCACTGAACATCAGAATCAAGTTAAGAGACCGTTTGACAAGAAAGCTAAGTAGAGAGGTTTCCAAGTGGGAGATCTCATTCTTCTGTGGGACAGACGAAGAGAACCGAAAGGTATGCACAGGAAGTTTGACTCTCTTTGGAGAAGGCCATACAAAATCAAGCAGTTCAATGGAGAGAATAATTTCTATCTCTCATATCTAGATGGAACTGAGCTCCCGCTTCCCTATAGTGGGAAGCACCTGAAGATGTTCAGGAAGTAGAGCTTGCTCTCTTCTTTTTACAGTTTTCTTTCGTTGTGTGTTTGCTTTCTGTTTGTTGTGTGTTTCCTTTCTTTCCCTTTTTGGTTGCCCTTGTTTTTTTACTCTGTGTAACCCAATGGATAGGCACATGAAAATCTGGGATTCTCTACCCTTAAGTTTCACTTAAAGATCGTCCCCAGAAAGAGCCAGCTATTATCTTGCAAAATTGACAAGGGTAATTTGCAGGTAACCATACCAAAATTTCCATTTTGGCCCCAAGGGGAGTTTGAAAATGTTCGAAATGGCCCAAAAATTCCTTTCAAAAATTATGGATGTTGCGAAACTTAGTCAATATTGTTAATCCTTCGTCACACCCATCTTCATGTTGACATGACTGAAGTTGCGCCCTTTTTTACACAAGGCACAATTTTCCTTGTGTCAACATACTGAAATCTGCACCCACTCTTATAATCCTTGGCGCACTCATTATTATGTTAACATCACAAAATTTGCGCCCCTTTGGACCTTTGGCGTTGGAAATATCATGTCGCCATCATAAAATGTGCGCTAAGGTGTTATTAATGTTGTGTTGACGTCCTTGAAGTTGCGCTAAGGTGCACTTTTTATCATGTCGACGCTCTAAAAGTCATGCTGAAAGAAGTTGGTGAAGTAATAAATGCCAGTTTTTTTTATAAATAGGCGCCAACACCTGTCATTTTCATGAATTAAAAATTGAAAAAAGTGTTTTCTTTGCACCTGTTAGCCATCCTTGTCCCCCCCACGTGCCTTTTTTTGAGCTTGTGGATCCCACATCGTTCCTCATCTTTTATAAATCTGAGTAAATGGCTCCTCTCCTTGTTTTTTTTTTTTTTTTTTGTGTTAGGTATTAGGATGGTGTAAAAGATAAAAATTAAAAGAAACAAACCTAACACAATCTATAAGCCATCTGAAGCCATTTTCCCGATCTGTAAATCTGGAAAACCCCTACCTCCGAAGAAACCAAAAACTCATCTTTTCCTACCTGCTTCCTTACCAAACCAACCCTCTCTTTGCCATTTGAGCTATCCAAAAGAGAGAGAGAGAGAGAGAGAGAAAACAAGAAAATAAAGCCAAGACTGTTAAACTGATTAAATCATGGCACACTGTTTTGTCTTGCAACATCTTCCAAACTTGTGCCTTAGTGCACTTTACCCTCTTGCATCATAACCCTAACCCGTGCCTAGTTGAAATAACACTTAGCATATTTTGTGTGGCGCAGGTGTAATTTGCACAAGAGCAACATAAGATGTTGTGTGCTTCAAAAATGCGCCATGCACTTTTTCCCTTGGCACACTATTTTGTCTTGCAACATATTTTGAATTTGCACCTTCGCACACTCTAAACCCATACAACACAAAAAATTTCAGCTCCCAGACCAACCAAATTTTTCCCAAGGCGCAGGCGCAACCTCCTTAACACCAACATAAGATGTTGCATGTTGCAAACCTGTGCCCTATGCTTTACCCTTTAGCGCTACATTTTTTCATGCAACACCTCTTAAAAGTGCGCCCTTTCTAAACTTGGTTCAACTTTTATAATGTCAACACTGGCGTAAATTTTCTCATGTCGACTCCTCCCAAGTGCGCCTAGCAATAAAAATTCTCTACAACATGATGTGAACCTGCGCCTTGCACCCTAAGCCTTGTAATTGCTAGTTCTTCATTCTGTAAGATTTTATTATGAATAAAATTACGGTTAACATGGCTCTTCTATGTTGGACCTCCTTGATTCTTCTTGTAGAAAAAAAACATCCATCTTTGAGCTCACACATGTCTTCATCAAGCAAGAAACAAACTAAAGCTAAATCTAAAGCTAAGAAATCAGAACAAGAGATGAAGTACAAGTATTAGAAAGTCAGAATGTCTGACTCATATGCAGAGTGCAGCCTCAACATCAGAGATTCTGAGCTGGGCCATATTGACATGGATGACTTTTGGGCAAGGAACAACCAGGCAAGCAGTGGCCCATGGATGAACAAACTAGTGGGCAACGGATTACACTTTGCAGTTGGGCTACCAGTAAGTGCCATAAATAATGAATTTATTATGTTGGTTTCTCAGAGCTATAACAAAGACACTAGATGTGTTGAAAATAAAGAACAACATCCCATCATAGACCTCATAGCTCGTCACTTTGAAATGATCCTGGGCATTCCTCATCATAGGCAATATGTAGAGATAAGTCTCGAAGACTACAAGAAGGCCTCGGATGATAATGAGGATATATGCATGTAGATGATGAACGAGCTTTATCTAAAGAACAAGAAGCCGGTGAGGAGATGGCCATAAACCATCCACCGTAGTGACTTCAATGAGGAGTTGAGTGATACAATCACCTTCTTAAACAGAGTATTTGGGCTCCATAATGCCCAGTTCTCCAAAATTAATGATGCCTTCTTCTATGAGGTAATCTGCTTGTTGAGGCCAAACAAGAGACATGGTTACACCAGTCCGAGTGTGACTGCTGCTACAAAGAAATGGGGAACATTTTTCACACAATTCCCCACATTCACATACCTGAGAGCTGTGAATTTCAAAGGAGAGCCAACGAATCTGCCAAGGTATGCAGGGCCGAAGATGATCCTGTTGGAATTATCAAGGCAGCTAATCACTTACCATGAGAAGTGCATGAAGAGAAAGAAAGGAGGAACTCCATTCCCCCTTACAGTTGGCCGATAAACCTGCCCCACACTTTTCAAAGCACGGAAGATGTATGCTGAGCTGGAGCTGCTAAATTTGAAGAATAACTTCCCAGTAAGGCCGACCTTTGACTGTCGGGGTTTCCTCCCAAAGTAAAAAATTGATCCCATCCATGTTCCCAAGATCGAGAACATTTGGATCGACTTGACACACGAGATAGACATCAGACGAAAGGATCACTCCCGGCTGGCTTTGGAGGAGATCATCCACTATGACATAGCCATCGTCCCAAAGGAATTCTAAGAGAATGATCAAGAAATTGATCAGGTTTACCTTGACACGTATGGGGATGATTGGCCATTCTTAGAGATCGAAAGAGCTAGGGCACCGAAAACCATCTGGGAAAGGGTTAAGCCCACGTTGTAGCGCACCGAACATTGGTGAAAATAGAATGGTCTCACCTACCTTGGAGTTGATTTCACTACTTCTCCTTCAGGTAGAGCTCCTCCAAGATCGGCCCATGTGCCGAAAGGAAAAGGGAAAGACAAGGAGGGTGAATCGAGAAAATAAGAAGAAGCTCCTAAAGGCCTTCCTTCTACTTCTGAGAAGCAAATAGTCGACCTGGTTTCTCTAGGTAAAGAAGAAGAAATGACAGAGGTTTTAATGGATACATCTACCTAGGATGTTATCACAAATACAACTACAGAGGTACCCAATGTTCCTTCTTCCATTTCTCCTCCTCCTCATGTCATCAAAACATCGATTCCTATGGATGTGTCTTCTCCTCTTCCTTCCTCCCTTCCATCTCCCACCTCTTCCATCTTCTCCTCTCTCATGGATATTTCATCTAGTGTTCCCTCCATCCAATTGTAGATCCCTTCTGCTTCAATGTCCTTTTCTTCTCCTTAAGTAACTCCAGGCCCCACAAGCAGCGGTGCGTTGGAATCCTTTACAATGCCACCACTGAGTGTTTCAACATTCTTCCCTGAGGCCTCTACAGTTGCTCCCCTTCTCACTCCCTGTTTCTTCTTCTATTTCCTCTACTCCCACTCCCATAAGTCCTAGTTGGATATCTGACCATCTGGGCCAGCATAAGAGAAATGTTCCTATCACACCCATGGAATTCTCCGTCATTCCGAAGAAGGGACCCAAGAAGCAGAAAGTGATAACTCACTTTTTTAAGACCACTTCAGGGGGAGAGGGTCATGGAGATTGCTTACCTGGATCCCACCAAGGAAAAGAAGGATCTGTCTCCCATAGACTTCATAGTGACTCAAGTCACCATGGGAACCTCATCTAAAATCTTGCAAGGAGAAGCTTTGTCTGCAGTGGATTCTCTCTGTAAGAAGCTCCAAGAAGAAAAAGAGGAGAAGAGAATACTCAAAGAACCAAACAAACATATTCTCCAAGAATTTCTCAAAATGGGCAACGCTCCTCCTATGACTGCCGCCAAACCCATTGAAGTTCTCAGTCAGGATAAAATAAATGAATATGATAAGATTGGAGAATAAGGCACAACAGTATCCTCTTGGATTGAGTGGATCCTTAGAGATGGTCATGAAATGATTGGGAAATTCATAGTGCTTTATTAGGATATAACCCAAGCAAATAAGGAGCTACAAGAAGTAGCAGGTTCCCTCTCCGAGGAGTTGGATAACTGCCAGGTTGTAGCATGAAACATTTCAAGCCATGGTTGACTACTCAGCTGACGACCTATAGAAGGTTGGTATTATCGATCACCCACGTGCACATAACAAAGCTCTCATCACTTTAGATTACCGGGTTGATCAAATGGAATATATCCTGGAGAGGATAGATAAAATCAAGGATAAAGCCCTGGATGCACGATACAACATGGAGCAGATAGTTATAAAGATGTCTCCAGGGATGCTCAGTGAATCATACACCTTGAGGGAAGTAGATGATACATTCTAGCACTTCAAGGCTATAGTCACTCAAGGTTTTGCACTAGAGGTCACTTTTGACTGAGAATCAATCAATAACCTCTTGACCTACTGCAACTTCATCAGGTTTTTGATTATTCATGTGAAACTTTTGCTGAGTTACCTGACAAGCTCAAGAATGAGAAAGAAACTTGCGAAGTCATTGGTGACCATTTTAAAGGTCCAGATCATGATCAACTTCAAGCAATGATCAACAAGTTTATGGAATATTGAGCGCATTGTCACATCGACTCTCCTAATCAAAAGCAAGACACCAAGCTTGAGCAAAGGGATGATGAGGAGTAGTTTCTCCTCTTGTGTATGCATTGATCATTTTTCTAAAATATTTAAAAAGCTTGTTGGCATTTATGATGACATCATCCATGTTGCACCATGGGATGTTGTCATCCAAAAACTTGCCCAAAGTCAATTTTTCACTTTTTAGATTTTTGTAAATAGTGGTTAGTTTGCTTTTGTCTTTTTTCTTCTCCTTCTATAAATACTTGAATACTTGTTGTATTCAAGAGGGAAATTTTTGTATGAAAAAAAGAAGTGAGGAGAGAAATACTTTGTACTTTCTTGTAACATAAAAAATATTAATATACGTATTCAGACTTTGTTCTCCATATGTGTATTATTTTCTTCAGATCTTTCTTAAGTTAGATCTATGTTTTTTTCTGTTGGATTCATCCCTACTATTGTCATTTTTTCATCAGTATTGCTTTAATTGTTTATGCAAGTAAGTTTGGCTCTATTTGCTACCAGCCCAAAGCATAAACCTTCTGACCTTTCTGTCTTGGAATTCATTTCTTTTCTTCCTTCAGATCTACCCTCCTCTGTTCCTTCCTTCCTACCTTTCTATTGGAATTACCTCTACTCGAATGAGATCCCAAACCCCCCGAAGTTAGAATAGTGTAGATTTGTATAGATTCTTGCTTGATAGATTAGCAATAAACCATTTTCACTTTGCTATCTCAAAGAGGGGCTATGCCTACACACTGTTGGCCTATTTCCCATGACCTAGCCTAGCCAACAGTTTTTTGGACCAATAGTTTTTGGCGAATCTACTGGGGATTGAACTAAGGAAATAACTACAAAATTGTAAAAATCACTACCAGATTGCAAATGTTAACTCTTTGTTAAAAATTAAAATTTTCGCAGAAGTGATCAAAACTAAAAATTTCCTTATACAAATCCATAGATCTTGACCAGATAGGAGCTTTTAGTTCGCTGAGTTTTACAAAAACTTGTATATTTTAGTAGATCTGAGATTACGATATTTCACGTTATTTTCAAAACCTTACAAAATTCAGGTCAAAGATCCAAAAATCAGCAAATACAAACAAAAATATTGTCATAAATATACTCTTAATTGTTGCAGATCTGAGTGGATACAATGGCAGACGAACCATTTACTCGCAGTAGAAGACTTCATGCGGAAGTTGATCCAATTTTTGATCTACTTGAAGGCACAATTTCAGTATCACTCCAGCACGATTCGCATCACTGAACCCATCAGATCGATCACAAGAAGTGCCTCACCTCCATGAAAGAGCCAGATTTCATAGGGTGCCTCAACATCAACTTGCAATGCTCTTTTGCTAAGTGGAACCGCACTCCTTGCTCGCGTTTTTTTTTCCTACTTTTCAACTAGGCATTAATTTTCTTATACCATAGGGAAACGCTATGGGTCCTCTAGCACTCCCACATCCCGTACACCCCCCTCCCCAGCAAAAATCCCAAGAGTTTCTTAAAATTTGATGGGAACGGAAATCAAATCACAGACGTGCATATAGCTGCATTTATTATGTCATGCAGTATTTTGGACGTGACTCATGAAGACGTATCGGTACGTCTCTTTCTAGAGACCTTGCAAGGGCCTACATCAGAATGGTTCCAGCATTTACCAGCTAGATCCATCACCAGTTGGGCCACATTACGGAATACATTTGAAGACAGATACAAGCCTTGAGAAGACGCATTCATGTTATTGTCGCGAATCACTCACATGAAGAAGGAAGCCAATGAAACCATGTGCAATTTTATCACCGGATTCAATTCACTAATTAACTGCGTGCCTCTTGCCATGATGCCAAAATTAGAGATTTACACAGATTCCTACTTGATAGATTAGCAATAAACCAGTTTCACTTTGTTGTCTCAAAGAGGGGCTATGCCCTGCACACTGTTGGTCTGTTTTCCCACGACCTGCCTAACCGACAGTTTTTCGGACCAAAAAAAGGTATCAAATGTATTCATGTACAAATTTATAACAACTTTGAAATGTATAAACAACCTTAAAATTAAGTGGCCCATCTATATTTGTACACTTACGAAAAAAATCACACCCCTAATCAACATCAACGATAAAAGTAATAACTATACCTCTAAATCAAATAACATATACCGTTCAGCGTTCACATCTCATGAAACACATGCAATTTCTAGTTGGTAGAAGATGTTTGTAAATGTTATATTTTAATATTTTAATATAAAATTGAAATAATTTTATTTATTTATAATTTAATATTTAATAAAATATCTTGTATAAAATTAGAGTGTGTATGGAAAACTTGGAATCCGTGTTCTTAGTATCCCCTAAAAACTCTCTTCCTAAATATTTGTTGCTTCCTAATTTAAGAAAAAGATTTTAAAGTTTCTTTCAATGTTATTTTTAATAGAACTATTTTGTAAGTAAAAATAAGAGCAACAATTCTTTGTATGGAACCTTGACATAAATGTCAAATAATAAGAGAGAGTAGAAGATGCTAGCCATTTTCCAATTGAACAAGTGCCACATAATGATTTATTTCTAATGTGTTAAATTTAAAATATAAATATGGAACTAGTTAATTGTTATGGTATTGATGTATTTGTTATGAAACCAAAAATTAATCATGGTAAATTTTAAAAATATAGATATGAGATTGGTTAATCATTATAATATTAGTATATTTGTGAGTTTATTATAGGACCAAGAAATACAAACAAAAAAATAAAGGTATTTAAAATAAATTGTCAAATTACATGATAAATAATATGTACAATGTGGCCTATTAAAATTCATCTTAATTTCATCAAATGAATTGTATACCAACAACGGTGATGATAAACAGTGCTACATAACCATCCATAAGTCTGAATTTTATATCGAATATGATGGAATGGATTTCCCTCGTCCTTAACAATTAAGACTAAGAATAGTGCACCCAATACATATAAGCTTTGGAACATGTCCATGATAAGAAAAATGCTTAAACATTAGAGAAAATTTACTAATAAATTTATGTATAGTATCTTTAAGGGAATGTTTGTCATCCCAAAACTTTGCCCAAAGTCAATTTTTCACTTTTTAGATTTTGTAAATAGTGGTTAGTTGCTTTTGTCTTTTTTTCTTCTCCTTCTATAAATACTTGAATACTTGTTGTATTCAAGAGGGAAATTTTTGTATTGAAAAAAAGAAGTGAGGAAGAGAAATACTTTGTACTTTTTTGTAACATAAAAAAATATTAATATACGTATTCAGACTTTGTTCTCCATATGTGTATTATTTTCTTCAGATCTTTCTTAAGTTAGAATCTATGTTTTTTCTGTTGGATTCATCCCTACTATTGTCATTTTTTCATCAGTATTGCTTTAATTGTTTATGCAAGTAAGTTGGCTCTGTTTTCTACCAGCCCAAAGCATAAACCTTCTGACCTTTCTGTCTTGGAATTCATTTCTTTTCTTCCTTCAGATCTACCCTCCTCTGTTCCTTCCTTCCTACCTTTCTATTGGAATTACCTCTACTCGAATGAGATCCCAAACCCCCCGAAGTTAGAATAGTGTAGATTTGTATAGATTCTTGCTTGATAGATTAGCAATAAACCAGTTTCACTTTGCTATCTCAAAGAGGGGCTATGCCTACACACTGTTGGCCTATTTCCCCATGACCTACCTAGCCAACAGTTTTTTGGACCAATAGTTTTGGCGAATCTACTGGGGATTGAACTAGGGAATAACTACAAAATTGTAAAAATCACTACCAGATTGCAAATGTTAACTCTTTGTTAAAATTAAAATTTTCGCAGAAGTGATCAAAACTAAAAATTTCCTTATACAAATCCATAGATCTTGACCAGATAGGAGCTTTTAGTTCGCTGAGTTTTTACAAAAACTTGTATATTTTAGTAGATCTGAGATTACGATATTTCACGTTATTTTCAAAACCTTACAAAATTCAGGTCAAAGATCCAAAAATCAGCAAATACAAACAAAAATATTGTCATAAATATACTCTTAATTGTTGCAGATCTAAGTGGATACAATGGCAGACGAACCATTTACTCGCAGTAGAAGACCTCATGCGGAAGTTGATCCAATTTTTGATCTACTTGAAGGCACAATTTCAGTATCACTCCAGCACAATTCGCATCACTGAACCCATCAGATCGATCAACAAGAAGTGCCTCACCTCCATGAAAGAGCCAGATTTCATAGGGTGCCTCAACATCAACTTGCAATGCTCTTTTGCTAAGTGGAACCGCACTCCTTGCTCGCATTTTTTTTCCTACTTTTCAACTGGCAGTTAATTTTCTTATACCATAGGGAAACACTATGGGTCCTCTAGCACTCCCACATCCCGTACACCCCCTCCCCAGCAAAAATCCCAAGAGTTTCTTAAAATTTGATGGGAACGGAAATCAAATCACAGACGTGCATATAGCTGCATTTATTATGTCATGCAGTATTTTGGACGTGACTCATGAAGACGTATCGGTACGTCTCTTTCTAGAGACCTTGCAAGGGCCTACATCAGAATGGTTCCAGCATTTACCAGCTAGATCCATCACTAGTTGGGCCACATTACGGAATACATTTGAAGACAGATACAAGCCTTAAGAAGACGCATTCATGTTATTGTCGCGAATCACTCACATGAAGAAGGAAGCCAATGAAACCATGTGCAATTTTATCACCGGATTCAATTCACTGATTAACTGCGTGCCTCTTGCCATGATGCCAAAATTAGAGATTTACACAGATTCCTACTTGATAGATTAGCAATAAACCAGTTTCACTTTGCTGTCTCAAAGAGGGGCTATGCCCTGCACACTGTTGGTCTGTTTTCCCACGACCTGCCGAATCGACAGTTTTTCGGACCAAAAAAAGGTATCAAATGTATTCATGTACAAATTTATAACAACTTTGAAATGTATAAACAACCTTAAAATTAAGTGGCCCATCTATATTTCTACACTTACGAAAAAAATCAAACCCCTAATCAACATCAACGATAAAAGTAATAACTATACCTCTAAATCAAATAACATATACCGTTCAGCGTTCACATCTGATGAAACACATGCAATTTATAGTTGGTAGAAGATGTTTGTAAATGTTATATTTTAATATTTTAATATAAAATTGAAATAATTTTATTTATTTATAATTTAATATTTAATAAAATATCTTGTATAAAACTAGAGTGTGTATGGAAAACTTGGAATCTGTGTTCTTAGTATCCCCTAAAACTCTCTTCCTAAATATTTGTTGCTTCCTAATTTTAAGAAAAAGATTTTAAAGTTTCTTTCAATGTTATTTTTAATAGAACTATTTTGTAAGTAAAAATAAGAGCAACAATTCTTTGTATGGAACCTTGACATAAATGTCAAATAATAAGAGAGAGTAAAGATGCTAGCCATTTTCCAATTGAACAAGTGCCACATAATGATTTATTTCTAATGTGTTAAATTTTAAAATATAAATATGGAACTAGTTAATTGTTATGGTATTGATGTATTTGTTATGAAACCAAAAATTATCATGGTAAATTTTAAAATATAGATATGAGATTGGTTAATCATTATGATATTAGTATATTTGTGAGTTTATTATAGGACCAAGAAAATACAAACAAAAAAATAAAGGTATTTAAAATAAATTGTCAAATTAAATGATAAAATAATATGTACAATGTTGGCCTATTAAAATTCATCTTAATTTCATCAAATGAATTGTATACCAACAACGGTGATATAAACAGTGCTACATAACCATCCATAAGTCTGAATTTTATATCGAATATGATGGAATGGATTTCCCTCGTCCTTAACAATTAAGACTAAGAATAGTGCACCCAATACATATAAGCTTTGGAAACATGTCCATGATAAGAAAAATGCTTAAACATTAGAGAATACTTTATAAATAAATTTATGTATAGTATATTTAAGGGAATGTTTCGAAACACATTTTATATGTATAGTATATTTTAGGGAATGTTTTGAAACACATTTTATGATCTACTATTATCATCCTTTGAGTAATGAGAAATCACACGATATTTTGATGTAATTAAACTTTACATATAATTAATAGTTATAGTTTGTTAAAAAATGTTTAAATTATTATAAATTAGGTTTATAAAAATTGGAAATTGTTTATAAAAATGTATTTTTCAAAATGAAAATACTTAATAACAAATTTAATATTGAAAATCATATTTAATTTGCGTAGTGAGTTATGATTATTTTGTGACTATTTAATTATTATGTTAGTAAGAGAGTTACTTCCATAATGGCATCACCTTTATTAGCATAAGAATTGTGATATATTTAAGTTTTTATGTCACTAAAAACCAAGTTAATTACCAACCAATGTGGGATTATTATTTTTTTATTGAATGAGGTTTTTTAATGTAGTAAAAGATAAAACAATTCCAAGATGCATTGAAGAGAAATATTAATCTGGTAGCAATAGAAAAAGACCCTTCTTATATGAATATGTCAATAATTTAAATGGTAACGAGTGAGTGCGATAATCCAAAATTATTTTACTATAGAGAAAATACTAGAAAATAACTTTGTTTGTGTATGCACTATCTATAATCTCTTAATAAACTAATAGGGTAGGTAATTTCTTTGAAAATGAAGAGAAATAAAATATTTCACTTATATTGGGTGTTTTTATTTCGCTTTCTTAATCAAATATAGAGTCCATTTGTACTTTTGGGGTAAATCAGTTGGATCCTTTTCTTCTGAATCTATTGAATTTTTGAAGTATAGATTAATTAGACAATGAGCTATGTTACAAGAGAGTAAATTTTATTTGAGTCATTCTTGTGTAAGTTTATCATGCAAAAATTTTCTTCATAAATGTCATAGTTTAATTTCAAATACAAATTTGAAATTATTTTATTCATTTATAACTGATTTTTAAAAAAAAATCTAGGCTCTTTTTGATGAAATAATTTATCACAAGGAAAAATTAGTGGATTTTCACTAAGCTCTCTGGGACTAAGTCCCTCCTCTTGTTAATGGAGACGCTCCCATTTATTGAACGCATAAAACAAAAAATATTGGGTGGCTATGAAGCCAAGGATCACACATGGATACTCCATTAAACCTTTGGCAACTTGCTTGCACTTAGTGCAATGGGGGATTTGCTTAGAGGGAGAAGGTAAGAACTTACAGATTTCCACAACTTGAACTAGAATAATTTTACATACAATTAGAAGAAGTCAACTTCAAGAGCAAGATAAGAATAACAAATTATAGAAAAAAATTCTATAGATTAATTTATCAAAGGAACTAAAACCTTCCTTGATTTTATAATATTATCATGTGTACAAAGTTGATCATGCAAAGAAATGGAAGAAACATATAAAAAGGAAATAGAAGAATGTAAAAAGATACTCGTATCTTAGTAGTGCAACAACTATCTACTTAGAGACTCACAATTGAAAACCTCATAGAATGAGGAGATATTTCAAATATATATCTTTACAAAGAGTATTTTCATATACCCCCATATAAATTTTCACTTCCCTTTATCACTTATGAACTTTCATATTCCTAGGAAACAAAAGTGGGTCCTTTTTGATTGATTGAAAAGAACTCATTACAAAGTTAGACTATAGGACACTTTAAGTGAATAATTAAAAATAGTTAAAAGTACCCACCCTTAATGAAGAATTAGAACATGAGAGAGAAAAAGAAGGGAGAAGGAAGAGGGGACATGATCATGTCGAAAGAGATGATGCATCCGTCGATGAAGATCCTCCCGCTGGTGAACTTTTTGGGAATTTTCTTGGAGAAATTTATTTACCTTTGAAATCCTTACTGAAGCGTGCTGCCATAGGTAGCAATTTATTTTCCTGAGGGATATGAACAAAGCTTAGAGCCTTGATACATGTTTCAAAAGTAATGCTGGTATTTTTATATTGATTAAACCAAGTCTGATGCTCCTTAGTAGTATTGGAATATGCGCACCTAATTTCTATTAGAGACTCCAAGGTGTCCCCGTTGAGTGAGAAGGGATCTCCTACTTCTTTCTTGAAAAATTTCTCAATGGCTTTAGAAGGTCTTCCAAATATTGATTCTCACTCTTTGGAGGTGTCCCAAGCTTCTACACTCCATTTGTATTTTTTCGAGCATTTTTGAAGCGATCTCTTCACAAGAATCAAGCTCCTCGATAGTATTATACAATATTTCATATCATAAAACCAATGTTTGAGACAAAATGGGAGACAAATTATTAGTTATGAAATTGAATACATATTTTTCCACCAATACAAAAGAGTCAAGATTACCTATTTCTGTTACCAATGGAAGAACTTGGTCCCAATGAGCCATTTGTTTCGTAATTTCATCCTTGGTCATTTCTACCTTCGCAACAATGGAAATAAAAACATGAATAGTGAAAGGATCTCAGGAAACAAATATTTTCATTTTTTAAGGATCTTGTTAACTCACCTTTTATTGGCCCTTCCCTACATTGAGTAACCTTAAGATTTCTTGATTGTCTCGGGGTAAAATATACTGATGGGAGTAACAATCTCAGCAGGAAGAGATGGAATTGTACTAGGATCCACAAATTATTATACATAAGAAGTGAGGGTGTTTACATGCTCTTTCAACTACTCAATTACTTGTTTGTACTCTTCATTCATTGAAAGAAAATGAGAAAAAAAATCTTTGAACATATGAGTGTCTCCTTCATGTGTTGTTTTCCCTAATGGAATTATAGTCATTTCATAGTCCACCTGATTCATCTCCTTAGTGGGATTCACTAATTTTAGCCAGGAAACTTCCTCATATTGATTACAAGAAACACCACTGAAAAAGTGAGAAGTTACCTATGATTTTTTGCCTTGTTTGGTCTTCATGATATTTAAGATAACTTCAAAATCTATTACTGATACATGTAGAAATTTCCTCACCTCACTTATAATCAATTCTTGGATATATGATAAGATCTCTATTGTTGCAGGTTTAACATTTTTAGGTTCATGGCGAGGGACCACTTCCTGTACTTTCGAAACCTAATTTCCTCTCCTTGTGCCTGAATCTTATTGCGTCAGAATTTTATTTGACCACCAGACTTATGACCTTAATAATAACATGAAAATTCAGAAGATAGAATATGAAGTTATTCAATTATCTTACCACCACATAAGCATGTTTTTCATGTCGTGAATACTTCAGCTCATGCGCCTTTAAAGGAACACTCATGAATGTGATGGGTGACTAGAATTTATCTTCATTTTATTACATGGGAAAAAAAATATAGTATTCATGGAAGAATAAGAGTAGAGAATGATTTCCTTACTGAAATCAGGCTATACTAGAGTGGTTGATTTTACAATGAAACGTTTAATAGAATTAAAGGGTTCCTTTCCCTGCTTTCTCTACTATAGGATTCTTTAGGTTTCATCATATTGACAATATCCTTTTTGAGATCAGTGAAATATGGGATAAAACTTTTCAAGAAAATGACCTTACCAAAGAAATAATGTACACCTAGTTTTTTTGGTGAGTAGAGATAGTCTTGGAATAGCCTCCACTCTCTCTAGATCAATCTTGATTCCTTCTTTGCTCACAATGTACCCCAAGATATTTCCCTTAGTAACCCCAAATATAGAAATTTTCAGGTTGACGGGATATGTGATGCCTCATGTAATGGATCAAAACATGTTTGAGTTGTTGTAAATACTCTTATCTTTTCTTAGATTATGCCTACTGGGTCATCAAGGTACACTATTATGCACTTTCCCTTCAAATATTTGAAATCTAAGTCCATGGATCTGTGAAATGTGGCACATGTGTTGATCAAGCCAAATGTCATATGATGGTAAGAAAAGGTGCCCCATGTGGTGATGAAGGTAGTCTTGAACAAATATTCTTTGGCCACTTCAATCTTATTATACCCTGAAAATACATCAATCATAGATATCATTTATGAACCATTAAATTATTGCAAGATATGATCCATGACCGGAAATGGATAGTTTTCCTTTAGATAAGCTTGGTTAAGGCTTCGAAAATCCACATAGATGTGGATTTCAACACTCTTTTTCCTTACTGGTACAATATTTTCTATCCAGGTTGAGTGGTGGATAGGAAAAATAATACAGGAATTCAAAAAATTCTCAACCTCCATTTTGATGGTCTTGATAATTTTTAGATTATACTGTTTTTGCTTTTTGTGGAAGGTTTTTGTATCATGATTTAGGGGGATGGAGTGTTGCATGAACTATGGTCAAAGAGACTTAAAATCATCATAAGAGTATACGAACACATTGGATTACCTTTCCAAACAATATGAGAAGTTTTTCCATTACTCATGTGAATTACTTTATCTTCATCAACCTGATCAACTGAATTATTGTCATTGTCATTAGTATTAAACTCCCATTGGAGCAAGTCACTTCATTCAAAATCATAGACTTGAAATATCTAGTTTGTTGTAAGAAGGACATAATGTGATTATCATCATTATAAACTTTCCAACTTTTTGAATTGTCTAGCACACTTGGTTGAAAGATCATTTCCACTGAGAATTTTTCTCCTTTGAAATCAGAGTGTGGAATCATCAATGATACAGATACTACCAATAGGTAATCTTTGGCATTATAGTCTTTAGGGATTTCTTAATGTCAAATGCATTGAAGGCTTCAATATAGTCCCAAACTCTATTCATATAATGGTATAGACAAGAATTATTTACGGGTAAGTGCACCAAGTTGGGGGGCCAAAAGGGGGTCTTAAGTGGACACATTTTTTTTAAAAATAAAAAAATTCAACTTGTACGATGATTTTTGAAATAGTTACACTCAAAATTGGAAGATGTTGTATGAACACATGAATCATATACATTTTGATTCTAGTTTCTATGCCACTAAATTTTATTGAAAACAGATAAGTCTAAGTGTGATCAAATAACTAAAATACTAACATAGGTTCTCTTGTTTTTGTTAAAAAACATAATAGAGTGACTTTCGTGCCCCCCACCATTTTTTGAGCACCATTTAATATTTTTGAAATCCCTTTGGTAGAAATATAACTAGGAGAATCTAGTTTGGGCTATAATAAAATTTAGATTTTTTTAGTGACTATTTACTTTTTAAATTATTTTTCTAGTACACAAATTTTAAATTTTGAAACATAGCGGAACTCCGACCATGCCCCTCCCCTAACTACCTCAAAAAAATATAAAAATTTATATATATTTTTCTTTGAATGTGTATAGAATTTGGCCTAGTTTGGGCTAGTATATATATTTTTTCAATTTCGATGAGCCAAAAAAAAAGATATAAGACAAAAGATATACATGTTTAAACTTCATAAAATAGCTATAAAAATGAATTGTTAAAAAATAAATAATATGGAAACCTTATATTAGTAAAAAAAATTTGAAAATTTTTATTTTTAGAAAGTAGATAACTCTACTCTATGTTGTGGTATTATTTTTTAATAAATGAATTGATCATTTTTTGTTGATTTGTGATGGAAGAAAGAGAGATTTTTGCATTTTCCTACAAAAACACATGTGGTTTGTTGTGTTTGTGTAGGTCCATGTACCTCATGGCTTGGGGATCAAAACTAGATCCCAAGCCTATGAGGCATGCCTTGGAAAAAAGGAAAAATGAAAAATGCATACATGTTATAACATGTATGTGTTATAATGTGTACACGTTCTGCATAACGTGTAGACATTATATGTGTTTTTGACAATGCTAGATAAATTTTGAAGTATAAGTTTGTCATTAATTATTATTGACATGTTTATTATTTCTTATACTTTAAATTTATTTTAGTAAATATAAGAAATCAGGGTCACTCTACACATTATGGAGCTAGTCTCATAGCTCCATGAGTCATGGTTTAGGAGATAGTTTTTTATAAGCATAATTTGGTCAGTATATAGGTAATTTTTAGGATTTCAACATTCAGCCAAAATATTTTAGCATTTAAATTATATAATAGAAACCCTAAACCCTAATGTCCTAGGTCCTAAACTAAATGATAAACCTTGAGCCCTTAAGCCCTAAACCCTAAACCTTGAAGCCATGATCCTCAGACCTTAAAACCTAAAACTTAAACCCTAAGCCCTATACCGTAAACCTTAAACCCTAAACCTTGAGCCTTAAGCCCTAACCCCTAAGGCCTAAGCCCCTAAACCATGAATCAATGAGCCCTAAATGCTAAAACCTAAACCATAAACTGTAAAAAACTAAATCCTAAATCCTAAACATGGACCCCTAAATACTATAACATAAACCTTAAACATCTAAATCCTAAACCCTAAACCCTTAACCCTAAGCACTTGAATCCTTACACACTTGAGCCCTAAACCCTAACTCCATGAGCCCTAAAACCATAAACCCTAAACCTTAATCCCTAAATGTTAAATCCTAATCCTTGAACCCTAAACCCTTAAACCCTATACCCTGAACCATAAACCATAAACTTTAAACCCTAACACACTAAATCCTTAACCCTACACCATAAACCTTACACCCTAAACCATTAAACTTGATCCCTAAACCCTAACCTTAAACCCTAAATCCCAGACCATTAACCTTGAACCCTAAACCTTAAACCCTAAATCCTAAACCTTACAACCATGAACCTATGAACCATAAACCCTGAACCCTAAACCCTCAAACCATATTTCATCAATTTTTCCTAATCTCATGCCTAGAACCATCATTGAGTCTAATTGTAAAACTACCTTGTTTATGAGAGGTGGGACACGTAACTAAATGGATACGACATATACCATGTGCCTTGCAATGCATATTACACATCTCTGCCAAACTTGTTTCTCCCCACATATACTTCCACTCTTGAATGTCAATTTCTTCACACTCTAAAATTTTTTTATCACATTTCTCATATTTCTATGTATGGTATTATGCTATCCAGGATAATCCATTCAAATCTGGAAAAAATAACCATCGCAACACAAAAATTAATCTCAAAGGAAATGGAAGAAACATAGAGAATATTTCTAATGCGGAGGGTGTCCGGATCATAAATCGAATTTCCCTACAGTATCCTCTCCGTATGGAGAAAGAGAAAGATCTTCTGCTATTGGAATTGCATATCAAATTTGATAGAACTTCCTGAAGTGTTCAAAATAATCATAGAAATAGGGGAATGGATAATAACGACAAAGGGGTTATCAATTACATGGTAAATATTTATTTTTTAGTTCTAGAATGGGAGTCACCTAGACTACAACTTAGTGAGCATTCCACTCATTGATAATTAATTCTATGATAAACTCATGATATGTTTTCAAAATTTCCTTAAAAAATATAGGGATAGTCATCAAACCTAGTGAAAGGTGTGATGTGATTTCCAAACAACTTGAAATTCATACAGATTTAGAGGTCATAACACAAATTTACAAATATCTCATATCATTATAAATGGAATCCAAACAACATATGTCTCCCTTTATCTAAGGATCAAGGACTACTGGGGTATGTGGAAGGATTAGATATTCAGGAATCATTGAGTGTCCAAATAAGAATGTCGTTGCATCTGGAGAAACATTTTCAAACATTGGTGTAATACATCTTGGAAAATTAAAGTGAACCTCAGAAATCCTCTCAAATTGCCAGCTTACACAAGCATTAGACATATGAAGCTTTGTTCTTTGAATGAAACCTTCGTTCCCGATAACTTACAACTAAAATAATTATTCAAAAGAGCATAAAAAACATTTATTTATACTAAATTATTCATGTATATCAGACATTTCCCTCCTTCAAAATATCAATAGATGAACGACATCAAATTGTGACGAATCTCTTTGAATGTTCTACCTACGAATTCAATGAACACGGCCCCCCTCCCTCTAGTTGATATACTAGATCTGTGAATCCTAATAGTTAGAATGGGTAAGACACATAGCCCATTACAGTGAGTGAAGATATTTCAAATGTGATGGGAACAAATCTGGCCAATAGTTGTATTGGGAGAACTCACACTTTAGGTATGTGGAGCCTGTTTTCATGATGTGAAAGTGTTGAAGACTGTACACTATAGAGTACTGATACAGAATTACTCATGTATCCTCACCAGGGTTCAAGGCCGGGCCGGGCCTCGAGTGGGGGTCCGGGGGCGGTAGCCCCCGGTAGTAGGATGCTTCCCTCTGGGTGCAGAACACTCCCGAATTTTTTTTTTTTAGGCGTAAAATTTTTTGGCCTCGAAAAATGCACCCGACATATCGGGAAACGTGCTTTTCTCATATGGGCGAGTTTTTGACCCATATGTTTATGGGATAAGGTTTTGCCCATGGTTTTGATACCCATGGTTTTTTAAAACTGCTTAAGCGAGTTGACCTATTTATATGGTCTTATGCATATGATAGATGTACAAGCAAATGTATTAGCAGAGGGGTGTTTTGAATTCGGCTGTGAGAAGAGTAAGGACTATATAGAGTTTTACCCCCCTTCTTTATCTGGTTGCAACACATGTGTGGTGATGAGATCCACTGATACGTTGTGCACTAATAGATTCAATCGAAGTCGATGAACCCTTTTCATTAGAATACTCTCTAACAATACTAATAAGAATGGGTAAGACACATAACATTATAGTGAGTGAAATAGTTCCCATACGATGGGAAAAAGAAGATAGTTGTATTGGGTAATATTTATTTGTACCAAATTATTCTTAGATATTTGGAATTTCCCTCCTTTAAAATATCAATAGATGAAAGGAATCAAATTATGATGACTCCCTTTAAATGTTCTGCCTACAAAGCAAATGAACCCATTTTAATTGAATACTCTCTGTCAATACTAATAAGAATGGGTAAGACACAAAACATTATAGTGAGTGAATGGGTGAGCCTAAATCTTGAGCCCTAAACCCTGAGCCCTAAACCCTAAACCCTAAACCTAAACCATGACCCTTAAACCTTAAACCCTAATCCCTAAACCCTAAACAATAAATCTTATACCCTAAATCCTCAGCCCTCAAGCCTCAACCTTAAACCCTGAGTCCTAAACACTAAAACTTGAGACATAAACCCTAAACCCTAAACTCTAAATCCTAAATCCTAAACCCTAAAACCTAAACCATAAAGCCTAAGCCTTAAACCCTAAACCCTAAACCTTAAACCCTAAACCCTAAACCCTAAACCCTAAACCTTATTTTTACTACCTTCAACCCTAAACCCTAAACCATGAGTGTTAAATCCTAAACCCTAAACCCTAAAACCTGATCCCTAAACCCTAAACTCTAAACCTTAAATCCTAAACCCTAAACCCTTAAACCTAAAACCTAAACATTAAGCCCTAAACCCTAAACCTTGAGCCATAAACCATAAAACCTAAGCCTTGAACCCTAATCCCTAATCCCTAATCCCTAAGCCTAAACCCTCAAACCTAAACCCTAAAAAGTAAACCCTAAACATTAAACCCTCAACCCTTAACCCTAAACACTTAACCCTAAACCGTTAACATGTAGCTCTAAACCCTAAACCCGTAGACCAAAACCCTAAACCCCGAACCATGAGCCCAAAACCCTAAAACCTAAACCCAAAACAATAAATCCTAAACCCTAAACCCTTAGCATTAAATGCTTAACCCTAAATTCTCAACCCTGGGCCTTGAGCCCTAAGCCCTAAACCCTAAAACTTGAACCCTAAGCCCTAAACCCCGATACCCAAACCCTAAATAATGACTTGTAAAACCTAAACCTTAAACCCTAAACCCTAAACATTAAATCCCTAAACCATAAACCTTAAACCCTAAACCCTATATTCTAAACACTAAACCCTAAACCCTAAACCATATATTCTAAACAATAAACCCTAAAACCTAAACTATGAAACTTAAACCCCGAACCCTGAGCCCTAAACCCTAAATCCTAAATCTTAAACCCTCAACCCTTATTCCTAAGCCATAAACCCTAAACTCTTAACCATAAACCCTAAACCGTGAAACCTAAACCATAAGCCCTAAACCCTAAACCATAAAACCTAAACCATGAACCCTAAACACTAAACACCAAACCTTAAACCCTAAACTTTGAGTCCTAAACCCTGAACCCTCAGCCCTAAACCCTAAACCCTAAACCCTAATCCCTAATCCCTAAACCATAAACCCTAAACCCTAAATCATAAACCCTAACCCAAAGGAAAGTCCTAATAAGATCATTTAGTGTTTTTTTGTGTGTAGGGAATAATGTCTAAGGTGATCTATGAACTCATTTAGTTTTGATCAGAGACTACTTCCTCTAAAGGCCTAAAGTGAGGATCTCATTTTAGTAAGAATTAGAAAAGCATCATAGCGTTGATTCATGGTCACTAAAGTGAATTATAGACCAAAATTTAAAAATGGTATAAATTCAAGAAGTGGTAGTGCCAAAATTCAATGTGGAAGGTCAGAAAATCTACAAAATTGCTATATGTTTTCCCAAAACAAAGACAAACTACGATATATATGCTCTGAAAGTTTTAGGTCATTGGTGAGATCTTGAAAATGAATAAGCACTAACCAAATTAGATTTTGAAAAAACTATCCTCTAAATTATAACTATAATGGAGCTATGAAACCAGTTCCATTAGGTGCAAAGTGACCGTAAAATCTTACATTTACTAAAATAAATATAAAGTACAAGATTTCTCTTGATTATTTATTTTATTTCATTATGCCTTTTATTATTTTTTATGACATGGCATATTATTTTAGTACATATTGCACCTTTAATATGCTTTTACATATCATACAGAACATGTGCGTATTATAGCATTTATGTGTTCCTTTATCATAGGAACATGTGTGTGTTATAGTGCGTATGCATTAATTTTCAACCCTAGGAAAACATGTTAACACGCGTTTTTTGTATGTCAAAACATGATCACGTTTCATTCTTTTAATGATTTTTAACCAAAACCTCCTAGCACCCGAAACTTAGTTTGCACTTACCCTTGAGCCTAAATTTCTCATGAATAATAACCATGTGTCAAGATTACATGGACCTGAATAGTTTAATGGAAGGGAAAAATTGCATAAAATGGAAACTACTTCCTCCATGAGGCACATTCCAATAAGAAATTTGGTGCGATGACAGGTGTGCTTAAGGGAAGTTATGGCCTAGATGTAGTGGGCAATGCCCGAAGGTTATGACTCTTTCTGCAATATATATTTCAACATATGAAAAAGACTAAAGTAACACCATTCCCATATTTATTTATGGTGGTAGGTGAAGAGAAATAAATGCAGAATAATTATACAAAAGTTATTTTAAGGTGTGATTGCATACACTTTTATATTTCACCTTGTATCTGTGAAATTTCACTCATCCAAACTGAGGAGAAACCTACACAGTCCCAGAGTAGGAGTAATACGTATACATATGTGTGAAGAGAGTAACTGATAAATATTGAACCAATTTTACAGGTGTGTTAGGGTGGGGGAGGGTGGCATTTGGAACTCCGGTATAAAGCACGTGTCATTGAATGAAGAAATTATTTTACACGGAATTTCAAAGTCTCTATTACTTGGAAAATCAAAGAAAAGCTAGGGCACATAAGCTTGAAGATATGACATGGAAGTTGTAATCCCAAACTAGATCGACCTATCCATCGTTCCACCATATGCATTTTTATCATCACTATTGCAGTAAAGCGAGCACTTAGAGAAACTTCAAGGGGTAGGCGGGGGGGGCGGGGAAGTGGGAGCAGAGGAATAAGACTATCTACTGAGAGTCAATTTTGAATAAATGTAGTACCCAGAACTTATAGTATTCATGCTCTATGACTCACTTACACTTAGTACCATCTTTGGCGCAAAAATAGTTCGTTTACTACAACCATCAGACAAATTTCTACGATAGCATACTCTGAATTGGACATCTTCAACTTCTGAGTGTAGCTATCTGAAATAAATCGTGACGATTTTAGTGGTTTCTTGTTTTTCAGAAAAAATGTGTCCACAAATATATCCCCTTTGTGGCCCCCCAATTGGAAATGTTTAATTTTTAGCATTCCTCAGTCCGCCTACACTTCTACCTAATCATTTTCCCCACTTTCTTGAGTTGTAATCATTTGTATGGGTCAGTTGAAAAATATGAAAAAATATTGTCAACAAGTCTCCAACTTATGAATGTATTATCTGAACCCTTAATATGATATTCCGGGGGGGATGCAGGGAAGTACCCATTCATAGTAATTTTCATCAAAAAAAGAGTGGTCGTCCACTTGCACTTATAACTTATGTTGGACAAAAACCATTACTTTGTCACTGTCTAGAAATGTATAAAGTTGGACGAGAGATTATCTAATTTGGGTATTGAAAAAAATCGTCCATACCTAAAAAACTAGATTTGAACAGATACAATGGATCTTTTGTCCAATATCACAAGGCTGTTTGGCTAGGTTCCCCTAATACGTCTCTACAATGGACATCCATCCAACCTAGGTTGGATGATAGAAAATTGATGGTCATCCAACCCTTCCTGGACGACCTTCCATCATTTTCCGTACATCTACCCTTTGAGTTGTACTGATTAATCACATTCCTAGGTTCCAAACAATTAATCATTTTTGAGTAAAAATGATCATTTCATCCAATCACAGGCCTTGGATGGTCATCCAAGTTTTATTTTGTACAACTTAGGATGGATGTTTTCTAAAATAAGGACCCAATCAACGTATTATGGAAGACTGATGGAAGACCATCCAACCCAGGATAAATCTTTGCTCACTAAAATCATGTTTGTTCACAAATTTAACATCGATGTCTGTAGACAGTCAATTTTAAAGATTCGCCACTATTATAGATACTATAATTTTTTGGAGGCATAAAGAGAGTCTTAAAATGAACAACTGTGAAAATGCAATATCATGGTGAACAAAAGACACCTACATAATGGATCCTCTACTTTGATGTAGGAGATATATTTTTCTTCGAACATGGCCATTTTGACAGCTCTATGAGCTCCCAAGGTGTACGAGATGGTCTCAAAAAATGCTATATAGACCAAAATAATGGTTAGAATGTTAAGGGCGAGTATAAGAGAGTACAATTATTTTATGGTCTTTTAGGTGACTAGATTGAGACCCTTATCATGCCTCTTAATGAAAAGGTCCCACACAGGATGAGGAGTGTTAAGCACCAAGTCTCAGTAGTGACTCTACAAATCCAAAGGATCGCTAAGGGGGGGTGTAGTCTCGGAGATCCAAGATAAACCCATATAGGCTTATGTGAAGGGAGGGCATGAAATGGATATCTGCAAGTTGGAGAAAACCATGTCCTTCGAAGTAGTAATGTATGATCCTGGTTTTATCTAAACACTCAAAAAGATGGTCAAAATGTCTAATGAAAGATGGTTTCTAAATATAGACACCCAAAAAGATAACCATAATAGTCAAATATTTAGAATTTTATCTAGTTTCATTGCTAAGAGTATGAGGTGGTCTCGTTGTACTATATACACCCCACGGGGATAAGATAAGTTTTGGCACCCCACAAATCTTTTGTCCAGGCAATAAAATCAATATGTCATAAGTCTTAGAGTGCCCGAGTGTTGGGTACTTTATACTTGTTTCCAGTACATGGCTACATAGTTATCACTGCGTGACTATTTTGATGGATGCATAGGTGGTGAAACTTGAAAGTTCCTCACCATACTTACTATACTTTAACGTGGATATATATGAAAACATGATAAATAGCAGTCTGGATTTGGCATCCATAAAAATGTCTTAAATATAGACATTTATTATTGTTTGCATATTTTATTTTCGATCACATGACTATATGGAAAGTACTGCTATGAAATTGTAGAAAATTAAACTTACTATTATGAGGTTGATCAGAAGTAAGTAATATAATGGATATTTACTTTATGGATATTGGTTATCGACTTATCTGGAACTAAATCTTGTATGAAATAATGCTAATCTGGGAACGAGTTATATTTTGAGTCAGGAATTTTCATCTTCCTTGCATATTATTTTTTGTTGTGACCTGAAATCTAGTTGATGATTATCTTTACATGAGTATAAATTATGGATAAGTGATGAATATGATGTCTATAATATACGAGGATGCTAGGACTAAACGAGTTTGGGGTGTGGTATATTCATAATTACTAAGAGGATTAGTCATGGATACCTTTTCGTGATATTATGGACCTTGAGTACTTAGTTTAATTGGTAGAAGAAATGTGTCTAGCATCGCCAAGGTCCTATAAACTATTGACTGGTCTAGACATAATACTAACACTCGAGGGCCATTTTCATATGAACATGAAATGATGGTGAAGAGAGAAGTGTCCATCCATAAATCATAGAAAGATGATAATAAACACAAAGTGGAAGATGTGTGAACCATTGCAAATCCTCATCAACAAGACTATTATTGCAAAGGCCTTAAGTAACAATATACATGTTAGAGTGAGAGGGCATAAACATGTGGGTAGATGTAAAAGATGAGAATGAGGGTCACCATTACCATAAAAATATGTCGTAAAGTAGGCATGATAAAATATTCTACGCAAGAAATGCAAAGTTATGAATCTCATGCACGTTAGGTCAAATAATGAGTGGTGTACCATGTAATGGAATTGTTGTCATTGTGAGAATCATAATAACGCAAGATGATTTTATAAGGTGGCAGAGTGAACCTAAGATTTTAACTATCCTAAGGCATGCATGAGAGAGATGATATCTTGTGAAGGGAATGGTGAAAGATGATAATAATGTATTAAGCAACTGTAATTTTCCGTTATGAGTGATCATAGTAATATCAAGAGGTGATCTGGGAGATTCTGATGCTAAAGGCACACTAGGAGTAGGTACCTAGGAAATTATAGTAGGATATATTGATGGAATGTCTATAGTTATGGTAGGACTAGCATCAGAAATACCCTTAATAGATGAGGTGACTGATGGAGACACGTTGATAGGAGAGGATGGACTAGCAGATGCAGATGATATAATAATGCAAGATGTATTGGTAAGATAAGAAGAAGCGATTGATAGTAGTGAATCATGCACAGTGGTAGATGCGATCTCAAGAGAAGGTAACAATGGATCATGTGATTCGCATTCAACAATGTGGAAAGAAGGAGAACTAGGAATATCACCCTCCTCACTAGTATCAGATAGAAACTCATAAATAAGAATGTCACTAAGAAATTCATCGATAGGATTATCAACATAATTTGAAGGAGCATGAAAAATAGTAGGAGAACTATCAGAAGTGGTAGAAACATGAGAAATAACTATATCAATGGCTTGAGGAAAAGAAGAATCATTATGCACATGTGAATGATTTTTAACACTATTTAAGTAATCAATAAAAATAATCATCTAAATTTTCCTGTGAAACATCAGGAGGATCAAAAGTAACTGTATAGCATGGTGTAGGATGAGTAAAGGATATTAGATCCTTAACAATGCTAATACGTATAAAATAATATTTATAACTATTACGGACATTTTTTTGGTCATCTAAATGTTGTTGAATATGATCAAGTGTAGTAGCCAGAGTACTATATAGAGCTTTAATCTTGGTTTTAGAAGCCTCGTCGTAGATAGGGTTAACAATAAAATGAGAAATGATGGGAAAAGAATATGATTGATCTTTATCCATTAGGGTTTATTTTGATCAGATGGAAAACTATTCGAAAATATGGGTTCACCAAAATGATTAATTAAAATATGAATTTGGAATCTATATTATAAGTTAATCTAAGTAGGTACATAAATACAATAAATGATGTAAACTGAAGTTTCGATGACAAATATTTTATTTTGCTATATTAATGAAATGAAATGATTAAAATGATAGGGATAGTGTACTAACTTTAAAATGACTTACCTTGCTATGTGCTAGACTTGAATAGGATGATGTTTAGACATGATGGATTGTGAAGGTGTTACCCTTGAAATTGTAGCAACTGAAGATCTATATTGACTATGGTGCCGAGGAGAGGAATGGAGCACCTTTGGGTGTCATGGTCTATAATATGGGTGTAAAAAAAATTAGAATATGATAAATTTTCATCATACACTTACACGAGATAGTATAGATTTAAAAATGAAATTTTTGGATCATACACTTACAAGAGATTGAGTTAGACAATGTATCTATTCTCGTGTAACATAGTCATTCATAGCCAGCCATGTAATTATTTAAAAATTAGATAATATTTTTAAAATAAATTTGTGTATAGTACATTTTAATTAATGTTTTGATTCACATTTTTATAACTACCATATCATGAAAAATAAAAATACGAAAGATTAAACATGTCAAATTTTACATCATACACTTACATGAGACAAAAAAATACAGATGAAGTAGCTTGTTGGTAGGGCACGTATGAAGGATTCTATAGATTTCATGAAGGCTAACTTCCCACAAACAAGTGTCATTAAAAAATCAAGGAGGATACATGGACATGTCTAAAAAGTATTCGAAAAAATAGACAAAAAGGATGCAAAAGACAACTCATCCTCAACTACCTTTTTGACATGGAACGAGCTATGGAATGTCTAGATGGCACACTTTTTTGGAGCAATTGAATAATATATTTTTAAATAAATAATAATGGGAAAATGAGGAAGCATATAGAAGGAACTAGCTTGTCATGAACACAATTTTAAAAACAAAGAATAGCAAGAATGATAAACTATAAAGGAAAGCTGATCAGGGGATAAATTTTGGAAGTTCTCTAAACATCCCAAAATTGTGTTAGTGCATAAGATCATTTGAGAGCTTTCCATCAACTATGAAAATGTGACAAACAGACATCGAAAGCTCTAGTTATGTCCAGTCAAAGTTCACTCAACGAGAAAGTCAGCTATGGTCAACTAGTCAATATTGGACCAAGGGCACTGTGACATGTGGAGAAAAGGAAAAGGGAGTCATTTTTGGGTTTTCAATCTCCGATCTTCGACGATCGTAAAAAGATAACTCATCGGAACAAGAGGCTCAACTTTTGTTACGGAGGAGAGCCCGACCGCCATGTGGACTATGGTATTATCACCGACGTGGTGGATCTACAAGCCACCACGTGGCTTGCCACCACTTAGCCATATTTCATTTGAATATCATAGTCTTATATGGTCAAATTTTATATTATTCACCATATTACTATACAATTTCAATTTGCAATGTTTGGGTCGAATCTTGGTGAGACCACATTCCCACATTTCTTAGCGGTCACAAACCACATCACATGGCTCGGCCAAACAAATCTGCCAACCCCAATGACATGCTAATACCACGTGGTGACGGAGTGATGGGGGCATGAAAGGTCATGCGTGGAAGCTTCCACGTGAGGAGAAGGAGGTGGGGCGGTTATGCCTCAAGTGCTCCCACGACCATCTAAACATGTGTGGGAAAGGCTATTTAAATCCAAAACTCTATCTCCTCCCCCAAATGTGGGAAATCCCCACTTCACTATGTCCGCTCCTAAGGGAATTAATCCCTTCCTAAGTGTAATCTGCCAAAAAGGGATTTTATCCCATTAAATAATGTAATCCGCCCACTATGGGAAATTGTCCCATTTATTTTTCTACGGGTTTAGGCTAATATTAGCCTAAGGATATTTTAAAAAGCATTATTTAAGGGCCCTATTTGGGTATAAATAGGGACCCATTTCTTTGTAATGGACACACACAATGCAATGGAGAAGCTCATTCCTAGAGCTCGGAAAAGGCGGAGAGCGAGCCAAGAGGAGAGTTAGTTGCCATGGGCATAGTTGTGTGAAGACCTAATTTATTTAGGCATTATTATTTTAATTATTATTGACCTATTATTTTTTAGGTAATAGTAAATTAAAATTATTGTGGCTAGGGGTTATTAATACTACCTAGTTGGCCCATAGTACCACACCAAATTATTTTGAATCCTGGAATATCGACAGGAGTGCCATATGGCGTTACGAAGCATCTGGAAGGCCGATCGAGAACCGAAGGATTCCGAACAGTGGAGCTGGTGCCATTGAGCTTGCCGAATATGCCAGGAAAGGGGAAGTCGATTGTTATTTGTCACCCTTGTCTTCTAAAGGTCTGGTTATTCTTCTAAGCAAGTTCTTAATAGTTTCCATTAGGTTTTCTTGTGAAAGTACTATTGTAACTTAGCAAGTTTTGACTAGTGGAATGGTTCAATAAGAACCCGGAGACGTAGGCAATTGCCGAACTCCATAATCAATCATTGTGAAATCATATTTATTGTCTTGCATTAATATTTTAAATTGATTACTTAAAAGGAGAAAATTGTTGGCAAATAATTAAAGCCTACAAGGGTCCAAGATCAAGTAGATAAAAACTTGATTATTTTTGGATCACAAGCCAATTTCATCATTTTAAGGACTCTTGGGAGAAGAGAGGTGAGATACGAAAATATAATGATACTATAAGTAGCCTTAGAACATGTACACCACCATTGTAGTAGCTTAATAAGCTTCATTTTTTTTAATTATAACAACCCCATTAAATAGACTAATCTTTTTATATGTTGTTAAGGCCATTTAAACCAATATAAATCCATTGATTTTAAGTGTTAGGTAAAAGTATATAATTGTGTCCCGCTTTTTTGCACTTTTTTTACCTTCAATAAAATATGTTTAAAAACCAAAACATGACCAAACACATGATAAAATCACCAAACATATATTTTCAAAAGCTTAAATGTAACAAGGATCTATGAATCCATAATTTAGCTAAAAAAATTAGCTTTAAATTATTTTTAAAGATTTATTTACCAACTAGATTTAAAAATATTTTTGGCCTCCAAGTGGGACCCACTATGATGAATATTCCCAATAACCAGCTTTCTCACCTTCAATTCGGTATCATAGCAAGACAACAACTATGGGAGGAGGAATTGAGAGATTTGTGAATAAAAATATTGGTAGAGCATCAGATATGAGGTAACTAATCAAGAAGTGAAAATGCTACCCAGAAAAGCTCATAATAGACTTGCAGCAAATACAAAAGTCATGGGTGTGCTAGAGAAATTTGTGAACACACTTAGGGGTGTGAAGACTAGGATTAAAGTCATTAGATAATATCGATAAATAAGATTGGTGGCTCAAAATGTTCAATGTGATGATGAAGCAGAAGATTTGGTGATGAAGAATCCATACCAACTAGTGAAGTGTAGTTTTTGGCCGTAATATCTCAAGTTTTACAATTAGAATAATTTTAGAATAATGATCTCAATATTTCAAAATAATTATCTCAATATGCAATTAGAATATCTTCGCCACTTCGAGGGGGCAAACCTCAAAACCATATAATAAGACTCAAATGCTCAAATGATAATGAAATACTTCCTATAATCCCCTATATATACTATTCATATGCTATGGCCATCATCAAGGCCTGACCTATTAAGCATGAGAAAGTATAAATGATATAATAAAATGATATGGTAAGCCACAAGTTGGCTACTCATATCCTAATACAAGCAATAGGTTAAGAGCGTAGCATGCCCTTCCCTTTCAAACCAACGTTTTCCTCAATGTTGAATAATCGTGGATGTTGCTGCAGAAAACCTTCATTCTCCCAGGTGGTGTCTTCTATGCTCAGATTCTTCCACTTGATCAGATATTCCTTAATGTCTCTGGTTCTCAGCCTCTTAGTACGTGTTTGTAGAATCTTCTCTGGCTCCAAAATGATTCTTCCTTCCTCATCAAGTTCTAGTAACTCTATCTGGGCTTCAAAATTTATGTCCAATAACCTTATTTAGGCATGAAACATGGAACACTGGGTGTATGTGTGAAGATGGAGGAAACTATAGTTTATAAGAAACACTACCAATTTTTGGTAGAACCTGATAAGGGCCATAATATTTAGGAGCACGTTAGTTTTCCTTTTTCTGTTGCTTAGGGACATCTGTTTGTAAGGATTGGAGATGTACAAAAACCCATTCACCAATTTCAAAATGTCTTTCACTACGGTGTTGATTTGCTTGTTGTTTCATCCTGTTTTGTGCTGATGCTAAATTCTCCTTCAAACTAGCCAAAACCTGTTGTTGATATTGAATGTGTTCCTCAACATCTCTGACCTTAGTTTTCACCCTCAAGGAGGAAGTGATTGAAGGTGGATGGTAACCATATAATGCTAAAAATGGGGTCATTTGAGAAGAGGTATGAAAAGATGTGTTATACCACCATTCTGCCAGTGGTAGCCATTTAATCCACCTTTCCTATTTATCTGATACAAACAACGTAGATACCCCTCTAAGCATTTATTGACCACTTCTTTTTCCCATCAGTTTGAGGATGATAAGATGTACTGTGAGCTAGCTGAGTACCCAAACATGAAAATAATTCCATCCAAAAATTACTTGTGAAAATAGGATCACGATCACTTACAATTATCTTTGGGGTTCCATGTAGCCTTTGAACTATCTCCAAAAAAATAGTTGCGACTGTACTGGTTGCAAATGGATGTGATAGGGCACAAAAATGGGCATATTTTGTGAGCCTATCCAAAATCACAAAAATAACATTCTTACCCTTTGAACAAGGAAATCCGATGATGAAATCAATGGAGACCTCCTCCCATCTCTGGCTAGGAATTGGTAAGGCTTGCAACAGACCTGGTGTCTTAATTGTTTCCCCTTTGTTATGTTGGCACACTAAACACTTTGATACAAAATTTTTTACATCCCCCTTGAGTCCTTCCCAAAATAATTCTCTTTTTATTATATGATATGTCTTAAAAAACCCAGAGTGTCCTCCAATAGGTGAGGCATGTAGCTCTGCAAGAATCTTATGCTTCAACTCAGAATCTTTACTCAAGTATAACCTATCCTTGTACCATAGGGAATTAAATTTCCACTCAAATTTGTTAGATGCCATATATCTTTGCTTGATATTCTGTATTATAGATTGTGTATCCTTATCTTGATTCCATTCCAATCTTGCTTCATCCACCCAATCGGCCATCAACATGGACATTCCACATAGTAAGGCATCTGTGGATGTATCCCTTCTAGACAATGCATCAGCTACTACATTTTCTTTACCCTTTTTATATATGATTTCAAAATCATAACCCAACATTTTTTTACCCACTTTTGTTGTTCCTCAGATGATAACCTTTTCTCTAAAAAGTATTTGAGACTATCATGATTAATTTTTACCTTGAAGTGTCTACCCACGAGATAGGGCCTCCATTGCTTGACCACATGAGAATAGCCATCATTTCTTTCTCATAGATAGGTTTGAGTATATCTTTTCCTTTGAATTGGTGACTCTCAAATGCAATTGGTCTTCCTTCCTGCATTAGAACTGCTCCCAATCCTGATCCTAAAGTGTCACATTCAACAATGAATGTTTTTGAGAAGTTAGGAGTAGCCAAAACTGGGCTACCGCACATGGCTTCCTTCAGCTGCTCAAAGGATTTAGTGGCTATGTCTGTCCAATGGAAGGCATCCTTCTTTAGTAATGCAGTGAGTGGGGTTGCTATTATACCATATCCCCACACAAATCTTTGTAGTACCCTGTTAGTCCTAGGAACCCACGTAGATTTTTGAGATTTTTGGGCCTTGGCCATTCCACCATAGCTTTGATCTTCTGAGGATCAACTTTGACACACTTCATGGGATACAATATGACCCAAGTAATCTACCTCTTGTACACCAAAAAGAACATTTGGATGGCTTTGCATACAGAGTATGTTTCTCCAAAACTTCCAACACTTCATTTACATGTTGTAAGTGTTCTTCCCATGTCTTACTGTAAATCAATATGTCATCAAAGAAAACTAATACAAATTTCCTTAAAAACGGCCTAAAAATAGTGTTCATCAAGCTTTGAAAGGTTGAGGGAGCATTTGTAAGACCAAAAGGCATTACCAAAAACTCATAATGGCCCTCATGAGTCTTGAAAGCTGTTTTATGAACATCTTCCTCTTTTATCCTAATTTGATGGTACCCCGAATGAAGATCTAATTTTGTGAAATAAACATAACCATGCAATTCATCAAGTAAATCATCAATTACTGGAATAGGAAACTTATCTTTGATGGTGTATTTATTAAGTTCTCGGTAATCTGGACACATCCTCCATGTTTCATCCTTCTTACTGTACCATAACCACTGGTGAAGAATATGCCCTCTGGCTATGCTTGATGATACCTGCCTTCAACATTTCCTCCACCATTTTCTTGATCTCACTTTTCTGGGAATATGGGTATCTATATGGTCTGATGTTAGGTGTTTGGATCCCTAGAATCAATTGAATGGCATGATCATGATCCCTAACTAGTGGTAGTCCCTTTAGAATTGCATCAAAAATAGATGAGTGAGCATCCACAATCTTCTGAAGATCAGGTGGTATTGAAGACTCTATATTTTGTACTTTATGGAAAATAGCTTTGCCATAAAGCCATCCACTCCTTTTCTGAGAACCTTCTACATCTGATGAGGGCTAATAATCCATGGAGACTTAGCTACCATCCCAGTCATTTGTATTTTCCTTCCATCTGAATGAAATTGCATGAAAAATTCTTGGAAATTCATCTCTATAGTACCTAAGGGTTGTGAGCCATTGGACACCCAAAGCAATATTTGCCCCTCCCATAGAAATAGAAAACATAGGTGAGTCTAACATGTAGTCTCCCATGGAAAGCTTGATACTATGGCACTTCCCTATGCACTTGACTGTCCCACCATCCGCAATCATAACTTGCATTTCTGGAGCTAGGGAAATAAAACAAGTGAGGCGAGCAACTAACTTACTATTTATGAAGTTATGAGTACTCCCCGAGTCAATCAACACCGTCACCTGCTGTTTTTTTGAGATAGCCAATACCTTTGATTTTTTTTGAAGAGAACATCATTTTTAGATTTGGGGTGCCAAATAAGATAATAGCAGACAATGCCACCTACTTCTCTTCAAGTGAGATTAGGTACTTCTACTAAAAACATGGTATTTCTTTGTCTCAGTATATTAATTACTACCCACTAGGAAATGGCTAAGCGAAATATAGAAATAAGAATATTGTCACTATTGTTTGTAAGTTAGTGGATGTCGATTAAAAGTGATTGTCATAAGTAACTATGTTATGCCTTATGGGATGATCGGATTCATAGCCACACATTTTTTGTTTTATACATTCAATAAATTGAAGCCTCCCTGTTAACAAGAGGAGTGAATTAGTCCCAGAGTATTAGTGAAAATTCACTAATTTTTCCTTGTGACAAATTATTTTTCTAACACCCATCCTTTTACCATCCCCAAAATCTCTTTTCTTAAAAATTTGTTGCTCCCATATTTTAAGAAAAAGATTTTAAGTTTTCATACAAGTTTCCATTTTATGGAGCTACCTACTGAGTTAAAATAGAGCAACAAATCCCTCTATGGAACCCCCACCTAAATGCCAATTAATAAGAGGGGGAAAATATGGGTACCATATCTAGGACTAAACAAGTTCCGCGTGGTGGTTTATTTCTATCATATTAAAATTTAAAATATAAATGTGTGATTAGGAAATTGCCTATGAATTAATGTATTTGCGTGTGTATTATAGGACCAAGAATTTTTGTGTTAAAATTTAAAATATAAATATGGGCATAACTAATTACTATGATATTAGTTTATTTGTGTGTCTATTATACGACCAACAAAATACAAACAAAAAATTAAAAAAGGTATGTAAGATACAATGTCAAAAATGAATAAAAAAGATAATATAAATAGTTTTAACACATTCAAGTTCATGTTCATTTCATGAGGAACTAAAATTATTCTTGAAAATCAGCTATAAAATTCATGATTAAATCCCACTAAAAATAAGACAATAAATAATTAAATAAGAGAATAAATTTATAATAAATTTATGTATAATATATATTTAGGTAATGTTATGAATCACATTTATGATCTACTATTAACTACTTATCATGAAAAATTTATCATAAAAAATTAGAATATGATAAATTTTCATCATACACTTACACGAGATAGTATAGATTTAAAAATGAAATTTTTGGATCATACACTTACAAGAGATTGAGTTAGACAATGTATCTATTCTCGTGTAACATAGTCATTCATAGCCAGCCATGTAATTATTTAAAAATTAGATAATATTTTTAAATAAATTTGTGTATAGTACATTTTAATTAATGTTTTGATTCACATTTTTATAACTACCATATCATGAAAAATAAAAATACGAAAGATTAAACATGTCAAATTTTACATCATACACTTACATGAGACAAAAAAATACAGATGAAGTAGCTTGTTGGTAGGGCACGTATGAAGGATTCTATAGATTTCATGAAGGCTAACTTCCCACAAACAAGTGTCATTAAAAAATCAAGGAGGATACATGGACATGTCTAAAAAGTATTCGAAAAAATAGACAAAAAGGATGCAAAAGACAACTCATCCTCAACTACCTTTTTGACATGGAACGAGCTATGGAATGTCTAGATGGCACACTTTTTTGGAGCAATTGAATAATATATTTTTAAATAAATAATAATGGGAAAATGAGGAAGCATATAGAAGGAACTAGCTTGTCATGAACACAATTTTAAAAACAAAGAATAGCAAGAATGATAAACTATAAAGGAAAGCTGATCAGGGGATAAATTTTGGAAGTTCTCTAAACATCCCAAAATTGTGTTAGTGCATAAGATCATTTTGAGAGCTTTCCATCAACTATGAAAATGTGACAAACAGACATCGAAAGCTCTAGTTATGTCCAGTCAAAGTTCACTCAACGAGAAAGTCAGCTATGGTCAACTAGTCAATATTGGACCAAGGGCACTGTGACATGTGGAGAAAAGGAAAAGGGAGTCATTTTTGGGTTTTCAATCTCCGATCTTCGACGATCGTAAAAAGATAACTCATCGGAACAAGAGGCTCAACTTTTGTTACGGAGGAGAGCCCGACCGCCATGTGGACTATGGTATTATCACCGACGTGGTGGATCTACAAGCCACCACGTGGCTTGCCACCACTTAGCCATATTTCATTTTGAATATCATAGTCTTATATGGTCAAATTTTATATTATTCACCATATTACTATACAATTTCAATTTGCAATGTTTGGGTCGAATCTTGGTGAGACCACATTCCCACATTTCTTAGCGGTCACAAACCACATCACATGGCTCGGCCAAACAAATCTGCCAACCCCAATGACATGCTAATACCACGTGGTGACGGAGTGATGGGGGCATGAAAGGTCATGCGTGGAAGCTTCCACGTGAGGAGAAGGAGGTGGGGCGGTTATGCCTCAAGTGCTCCCACGACCATCTAAACATGTGTGGGAAAGGCTATTTAAATCCAAAACTCTATCTCCTCCCCCAAATGTGGGAAATCCCCACTTCACTATGTCCGCTCCTAAGGGAATTAATCCCTTCCTAAGTGTAATCTGCCAAAAAGGGATTTTATCCCATTAAATAATGTAATCCGCCCACTATGGGAAATTGTCCCATTTATTTTTCTACGGGTTTAGGCTAATATTAGCCTAAGGATATTTTAAAAAGCATTATTTAAGGGCCCTATTTGGGTATAAATAGGGACCCATTTCTTTGTAATGGACACACACAATGCAATGGAGAAGCTCATTCCTAGAGCTCGAAAAGGCGGAGAGCGAGCCAAGAGGAGAGTTAGTTGCCATGGGCATAGTTGTGTGAAGACCTAATTTATTTAGGCATTATTATTTTAATTATTATTGACCTATTATTTTTTAGGTAATAGTAAATTAAAATTATTGTGGCTAGGGGTTATTAATACTACCTAGTTGGCCCATAGTACCACACCAAATTATTTTGAATCCTGGAATATCGACAGGAGTGCCATATGGCGTTACGAAGCATCTGGAAGGCCGATCGAGAACCGAAGGATTCCGAACAGTGGAGCTGGTGCCATTGAGCTTGCCGAATATGCCAGGAAAGGGGAAGTCGATTGTTATTTGTCACCCTTGTCTTCTAAAGGTCTGGTTATTCTTCTAAGCAAGTTCTTAATAGTTTCCATTAGGTTTTCTTGTGAAAGTACTATTGTAACTTGCAAGTTTTGACTAGTGGAATGGTTCAATAAGAACCCGGAGACGTAGGCAATTGCCGAACTCCATAATCAATCATTGTGAAATCATCTTTATTGTCTTGCATTAATTTTTTAAATTGATTACTTAAAAGGAGCAAATTGTTGGCAAATAATTAAAGCCTTCAAGGGTCCAAGATCAGGTAGATAAAAACTTGATTATTTTTGGATCACAAGCCAATTTCATCATTTTAAGGACTCTTGGGAGAAGAGAGGTGAGATACGAAAATATAATGATACTATAAGTAGCCTTAGAACATGTACACCACCATTGTAGTAGCTTAATAAGCTTCATTTTTTTTAATTATAACAACCCCATTAAATAGAATAATCTTTTTATATGTTGTTATGGCCATTTAAACCAATATAAATCCATTGATTTTAAGTGTTAGGTAAAAGTATATAATTGTGTCCCACTTTTTTTGCACTTTTTTTACCTTCAATAAAATATGTTTAAAAACCAAAACATGATCAAACACATGATAAAATCACCAAACATATATTTTCAAAAGCTTAAATGTAACAAGGATCTATGAATCCATAATTTAGCTAAAAAAATTAGCTTTAAATTATTTTTAAAGATTTATTTACCAACTAGATTTAAAAATATTTTTGGCCTCCAAGTGGGACCCACTATAATGAATATTCCCAATAACCAGCTTTCTCACCTTCAATTCGGTATCATAGCAAGACAACAACTATGGGAGGAGGAATTGAGAGATTTGTGAATAAAAATATTGGTAGAGCATCAGATATGAGGTAACTAATCGAGAAGTGAAAATGCTACCCAGAAAAGCTCATAATAGACTTGCAGCAAATACAAAAGTCATGGGTGTGCTAGAGAAATTTGTGAACACACTTAGGGGTCTGAAGACTAGGATTAAAGTCATTAGAGAATATCGATAAATAAGATTGGTGGCTCAAAATGTTCAATGTGATGATGAAGCAGAGATTTGGTGATGAAGAATCCATACCAACTAGTGAAGTGTAGTTTTTGGCCGTAATATCTCAAGTTTTACAATTAGAATAATTTTAGAATAATGATCTCAATATTTCAAAATAATGATCTCAATATGCAATTAGAATATCTTTGCCACTTCGAGGGGGCAACCTCCAAACCATATAATAAGACTCAAATGCTCAAATGATAATGAAATACTTTCTATAATCCCCTATATATACTATTCATATGCTATGGCCATCACCAAGGCCGACCTATTAAGAATGAGAAAGTATAAATGATATAATAAAATGATATGGTAAGCCACAAGTTGGCTACTCATATCCTAATACAAGCAATAGGTTAAGAGTGTAGCATGCCCTTCCCTTTCAAACCAACATTTTCCTCAATGTTGAATAATCGTGGATGTTGCTGCAGAAAAACCTTCATTCTCCCAGGTGGTGTCTTCTATGCTCAGATTCTTCCACTTGATCAGATATTCCTTAATGTCTCTGGTTCTCAGCCTCTTAGTACGTGTTTGTAGAATATTCTTTGGCTCCAAAATGATTCTTCCTTCCTCATCAAGTTCTGGTAACTCTGTCTGGGCTTCAAATTTATGTCCAATAACCTTCTTTAGGCATGAAACATGGAACACTGGGTGTATGTGTGAAGATGGAGGAAAATCTAGTTTATAAGCAACACTACCAATTTTTGGTAGAACCTGATAAGGGCCATAATATTTAGGAGAAAGTTTGTTTTCCTTTTTCTGTTGCTTTAGGGACATCTGTTTGTAAGGATTAGAGACGTACAAAAACCCAGTCACCAATTTCAAAATGTCTTTCACTACGGTGTTGATTTGCTTGTTGTTTCATCCTGTTTTGTGCTGATGCTAAATTCTCCTTCAAACTAGCCAAAACCTGTTGTTGATGTTGAATGTGTTCCTCAACATCTCTGACCTTAGTTTTCATCCTCAATGGAGGAAGTGATTGAAGGTGAACGGTAACCATATAATGCTAAAAATGGGGTCATTTGAGAAGAGGTATGAAAAGATGTGTTATGCCACCATTCTGTCAGTGGTAGCCATTTAATCCACCTTTCCTATTTATCTGATACAAAACAACATAGATACCCCTCTAAGCATTTATTGACCACTTCTATTTTCCCATCAGTTTGAGGATGATAAGATGTACTGTGAGCTAGCTGAGTACCCAAACATGAAAATAATTCCATCCAAAAATTACTTGTGAAAATAGGATCACGATCACTTACAATTATCTTTGGGGTTCCATGTAGCCTTTGAACTATCTCCAAAAAAATAGTTGCGACTGTACTGGTTGCAAATGGATGTGATAGGGCACAAAAATGGGCATATTTTGTGAGCCTATCCACAATCACAAAAATAACATTCTTACCCTCTGAACAAGGAAATCCGATGATGAAATCAATGGAGACCTCCTCCCATCTCTGGCTAGGAATTGGTAAGGCTTGCAACAGACCTGGTGTCTTAATTGTTTCCCCTTTGTTTTGTTGGCACACTAAACACTTTGATACAAAAATTTTTACATCCCCCTTGATTCCTTCCCAAAATAATTCTCTTTTTATTCTATGATATGTCTTAAAAAACCCAGAGTGTCCTCCAATAGGTGAGGCATGTAGCTCTGCAAGAATCTTATGCTTCAACTCAGAATCTTTACTCAAGTATAACCTATCCTTGTACCATAGGGAATTAATTTTCCACTCAAATTTGTTAGATGCCATATATCTTTGCTTGATATTCTGTATTAGATATTGTGTATCCTTATCTTGAATCCATTCCAATCTTGCTTCATCCACCCAATCGGCCGTCAACATGGACATTCCACATAGTAAGGCATCTGTGGATGTATCCCTTCTAGACAATGCATCAGCTACTACATTTTCTTTACCCTTTTTATATATGATTTCAAAATCATAACCCAACATTTTTTTTACCCACTTTTGTTGTTCCTCAGATGATAACCTTTTCTCCAAAAAGTATTTGAGACTATCATGATTAGTTTTTACCTTGAAGTGTCTACCCACGAGATAGGGCCTCCATTGCTTGACCACATGAAGAATAGCCATCATTTCTTTCTCATAGATAGGTTTGAGTAGATCTTTTCCTTTGAATTGGTGACTCTCAAATGTAATTGGTCTTCCTTCCTGCATTATAACTGCTCCCAATCCTGATCCTAAAGCGTCACATTCAACAATGAATGTTTTTGAGAAGTTAGGAGTAGCCAAAACTGGGCTGCTGCACATGGCTTCCTTCAGTTGCTCAAAGGATTTAGTGGCTATGTATGTCCAATGGAAGGCATCCTTCTTTAGTAATGCAGTGAGTGGGGTTGTTATTCTACCATATCCCCACACAAATCTTCTATAGTACCCTGTTAGTCCTAGGAACCCACGTAGATTTTTGAGATTTTTGGGCCTTGGCCATTCCACCATAGCTTTGATCTTCTGAGGATCAACTTTGACACCTTCATGGGATACAATATGACCCAAGTACTCTACCTCTTGTACACTAAAAGAGCATTTGGATGGTTTTGCATACAGAGTATGTTTCTCCAAAACTTCCAACACTTCATTTACATGTTGTAAGTGTTCTTCCCATGTCTTACTGTAAACCAATATGTCATCAAAGAAAAATAATACAAATTTCCTTAAAAACGGCTTAAAAATAGTGTTCATCAAGCTTTGAAAGGTTGAGGGAAAATTTGTAAGACCAAAAGGCATTACCAAAAACTCATAATGGCCCTCATGAGTCTTGAAAGTTGTTTTATGAACATCTTCCTCTTTTATCCTAATTTGATGGTACCCCCGAATGAAGATCTAATTTTGTGAAATAAACATAACCATGCAATTCATCAAGTAAATCATCAATTACTGGAATAGGAAACTTATCTTTGATGGTGTATTTATTAAGTTCTCGGTAATCTGGACACATCCTCCATGTTTCATCCTTCTTACGTACCATAACCACTGGTGAAGAATATGCACTCTGGCTATGCTTGATGATACCTGCCTTCAACATTTCCTCCACCATTTTCTTGATCTCACTTTTCTAGGAATATGGGTATCTATATGGTCTGATGTTAGGTGTTTAGATCCCTAGAATAAATTGAATGGCATGATCATGATCCCTAACTAATGGTAGTCCCTTTAGAATTGCATCAAAAACATATGAGTGAGCATCCACAATCTTCTGAAGATCAGGTGGTATTGAAGACTCTATATTTTGTACTTCTATGGAAAATAGCTTTGCCATAAAGCCATCCACTCCTTTTCTGAGAACCTTCTACATCTGATGAGGGCTAATAATCCATGGAGACTTAGCTACCATCCCATTCAATTGTATTTTCCTTCCATCTGAATGAAATCGCATGAACAATTCTTGGAAATTCATCTCTATAGTACCTAAGGTTGTGAGCCATTGGACACCCAAAGCAATATCTGCCCCTCCCATAGAAATAGAAAACATAGGTGAGTCTAACATGTATTCTCCCATGGAAAGCTTGATACTATGGCACTTCCCTGTGCACTTTACTGTCCCACCATCCGCAATCATAACTTGCATTTCTGGAGCTAGGTAAATAAAACAATTGAGGCGAGCAGCTAACTTACTATTTATGAAGTTATGAGTACTCCCCGAGTCAATCAACACCGTCACCTTCTGTTTTTTGAGATAGCCAATAACCTTGAGTTTTTGAGGAGTACTAATACCTAACAATGCATGGCAAGAAATTATAGGTTGGTGATCCTCTACTTCATCTTCTACTGGTTCCTCAGCCTCTCCTATAATTTCAGCTTCCTCATCATCCTTATTACCTCCATCAATATAGAACAACTTCTTCTCAACACATCTATGTCCCGGTCCATATTTGCTATCACAGTTAAAACATAATCCTTTTTCTCTCTTTTCTTCCATTTGTTTAGGAGTCAGTCTAATTGGCCTAGCAAATGAAGGGGAAGAGATACTACGGTCTCTAGTGTTAATGAAAGGTGGCCTCCTAATTTAAATAACTTTTTCCTCTACACGATGTGCCATGATAATAGAATCAGAAAGCTTGAGTGGATTAAACATACGTACCTCATGCTTGATGTGGTCCTTAAGACCCCCAAGAAACAGGTCATTTAGATTCTCTTCTAGAATATTCTCCACCCTTAAGGATAGGTTTTGGAATTGATGCACATAATCTTTGACTGATCATGTTTGCCATAACTTTGCTAATTGACTAAAGTAGTTCTTGAAACACTAGAACTATAGTGCAATTACAACTCCTCGATAAAAACTATCCAAGTGACACCTAGACCATTCTTCTGCCTCTGAGCACATAACCATCGATACTAAATAAATTGGTTGGGTTTAAGATATAGAGATGTCAATGTCACATTTTTTCCTGATGGTGTTTGATGTAACTCAAAGAAGTTCTCCATTTGATTTATCCAATTCAGGGGATCCTTACCATCAAATTTGCGCATATCCACTTTCAGCATCATGTTCCATGGTTGTGAATAAGTTGGATTCTGATTGGACTAGAAAAGTGATCCAATATGGTTAGTTTGTCCATGATTTTGAACTGAAGGTCCTCCTTGGTTGATATGGGCTGGGTTTGGGGCCATACTGGTTACCCTTTACATGTTGGATGATATCATCCAACTGATGATTGATTTGGGCTATGTCTCCTTTAGAGGCCATCTCAGATTGTACATTTCACAGCTCATACTCAAGTTGGCTCACCTTATGATCAACTGAGGTAAACCCTAGTGCTGAGGAATCTGTATTTACCCCTTTTGACTCCATCTCTTCAATCACTACCCCATCTTTATCTGGGGTTTTACCCGGAGAAACTAGATTCTTTTTTACTCTTGTGGAAGGCCCCGCCATGATGTCAAACCTTAGGGTTTAGGGTTTCGATTCAATTTTGGCCAAATAGGAAAAAACATAGAGAATATACTAATACTATTGTTTTGACAGTTTTCTGAAAATGTAAAGAACTTGAAAAAATTCCACAATTTGCACCCTAGGGAGTGATTTTATGAAAAACCCTAAATTTGTAATAACTTTTGTAAAATAAATCAAAAAAGTCTAGAATTTTCAAGGAACCTTACTTGAAATGGTTCACAACACTAGTGAAAATATCTCCCACCAATTCGCTTTGGTTCGCAATATGTGGTGGAAACAAAAAAATTAGGGTTTTTCCCCTAATTTTGGCCCAGATCGCAGCTTTGACACCACTTGTAATGAAATTACTTGTATAATTCAGATTAAGAGCAACAATAGAACACCAAATAACACAATATTTCAGAATAATGATCTCAATATGCAATTAGAATAGATTCGCCACTTCAAGGGGGCAACCTCAAAACCATATAATAAGACTCAAATACTCAAATGATAATGAAATACTACCTATAATCCCCTATATATACTATTGATATGCTATGCTCATCACCAAGGCCGACCTATTAAGCATGAGAAAGTATAAATGATATAATAAAATGATATGGTAAGCTACAAGTCGGCTACTCATAACCTAATACAAGCAATAGGTTAAGGGTGTAGCAGGGAGAAGACAAGAAATTGAGTTTTGTTGTTTCTTATGAGGGATAGATCTATAAGAAATTGTGAACTATATCATAAGCATGCAGCAGTACTTAGTTTTCAAAGAAATCAATAATCTATAAAGAGTGAAGGTAGTGCAAGCCATGTTGAAGGAACATGTAGCGTTATGATGGAAAGAGATCTAAAATGAACATAAAATGAGAGGAAAAGACAAAATTATTTGCTAGGATAGAATGGTGGCCAAGATGAAAATAAAGTTCCTCAGTTATAAGATTATCAAATGACCTTGTTTCGAATATTGCAAGGTTTTTGAGAAGGAGAGATGTTGGTGGAGAAAAAAGAGGAATTATATTGGATCTTGATAAAATATTGACACATAAATGATGACTAAGAGAATGTCAAAATGTATCTCAATGGATTGATGTTAAAACTTCAAGAGGAGTTATGTTTTTTGCACATAAAATCTATGGAGGAAGCATATTGTTATATTTAGAAAGAAGAAGAAAATTTTACGCACATGATAAACACATAAGAGAAGAAGATCAAACTCAACAAGGATTTAATAGTGTAGTAAGAACTACTTATGTAATGCACAAGTGATGTAAAATAAAACAATGAAGGAAAAGGGATAATTTTATTTTATGAGAAAATTCTAATGAGTAATGTTCATTTTAAAATGTTGTACATGTGGAGAGAAGGGACATTAAGATGTTGAATATCTTAAGGCATGACATGGAGATAGCCAAAAGTGTGGAAGGGATTGCGCATAGAGCATACAATGAAGGAAGAAAGTAAAGCATGAAATAAATAATAGAATGTAAAGGAAGGAAAGGTGTTGAAGATTGGAAAAGGACCATCATAGGAAGAAATGTGATAGATATTCCACATAAGGTGTAAAAACAAGGAAATATGTTTCTTGGTGGTGGTCAATAGTGGAAGCACCAATAACTTAATAACAAAGGAAATGGTTAAAAATTTGGCATTTAACTAAAAAAATCATCCCAATCCATATAGAATAATTTGGCTAATGGAAGGTTAAGAAATAATTACATGAGAGAAATATAATGTAGAGATGAAGATCATAAGGTTCAATGATCATGTATTGTATGAAATCATATTGATGGCCACTTATCATTTTATGTAAAGGAGGCCATGGTAATTTGATTGAGAAATGCTCTCTGATGGAAGAGAGAACACTATGAGGGTGTATAAGGATGGTTATTTTTTTTTTACTACCATTGAAGAACTAAGGTGCAAAGCACTAAAGCTTCATGCCAATGCACAATGGAGAAAAATTTGGAGCAAGTGTAACAATATAGTACAACATTATACTACAACATCAAGAGGATAAGGAAAACTCATGAGTTGAGTGCTGGATAAAGTGAAAATATGGAATCACCTAAGAGTGCATGGTGATGTATAAAATGAAAATGCGAGAAGGAAATATCTTCAAAGTACATTTTATAAAGATGGCAGTGTGTGGGAGTATCGTGCTAGAAGAAAAAGAGGGTGTTAAATATAATATGGTCATAACAGACTATGAGAGCTTATGATTTTGCTTGGTATTTCAATTAAAGGTGATATACTAGGATTGGATGTCAGTGGTCAAATAATTTGTTGCAGGAAGATGATGGGTTTTCACTAATGGTCATAGGGCTAGGCACCTGATTCTTGGGTATGGGGATACTCCCATTATTGAATGGTGTTGCCTAAAATAACCCTCATAATATATTTTAGAAGCTTTCATTTCATTTTGGCTTACGCATTATGTTTTAACAAATCTCAACAGATTGCATGTGTTCTCCTTTAATTTTGAGAAAAATTCATATTATCAATCTCTATGATGATCCCTTGGCATTCATAGTGTCATTCTGAGTTATTTGCGAGGTTTCCATTTAAGTAACTTAGGATATTTTGCACACAAAGTTTCCTTCTCTTTCCCTATTTTAGGTTACATGCATGCATTCCATTACCCGGCCTCCATAGCCTTACCCAGTGGGTCCTCAAGCCCCTAGTGCCTCTCAAAATTTCATACTACAAATTTGTCTTGAGATTCACGACATTGCTTCGCAGGATCATGGGATTTCATTGAAACCGTGCTTCGTCATGTGAGCATGCAGCCTTTCCCTGATAACCTGCTCTTGCAATCTGAGACTCAGTCCCCGCTCCTATCCTAAGGGGACATGTAGTGGCGAGTCATGTGTTCAAAGGGTCAAACCACTAAACCAAACACCATCACACATGCAACAGGTTTTGGAGTATGGAAGATGGCACAAATCAAACGATTCAATAAAGATATGTGAATCCATTATGTGTAAGCCTCAAACAGATGCACCCGAGAAATGTGAGGCTTTTGGAATCAACCAAGGTTTATAATCAATTCAGACTTGTGTGGTTTAAATGTAACAAGGAAGAACGTAGGTAAGTCTACAGTCAAGGAGTCAAACCCTATGACAAATGAGAGGTCAACAAATGGTGAAAGGAAAACCAATGCATACGTGGAAGAGGTAAACACAACAACCAATCAAAAGTTTCCAAGTGTCATTTTCTTGTGCATTTTGAACTGTAAAATTCAAATCCCAATAAATTTTTCCCCGCTATTCCCAATTTTATGAAAGTGGTCTGGTTGGAAATATCTTATCATTCCCTTCATCTATAATCAATAATTGGTTTTTATTGAGACTTTTTGGGTGAAAAAAAAAAAGTTCATGCCACTAAATGTGAATGTAGATGGATCAACCACCCAATTAAATGGAGTGTGGGGCTCTTTCTTTCTTTTGCAAGGAAGTTTAGGTGAAATATTTTTTTGGAGAGGTTTCATGCTTGGGGTTTTAATGTTTTATGTTGGAAGAATAATGAATGAAGGGGCACTGAATCATTCATACCAAAATTTTACTTCGTTTACCATAACTTATATTCATCATTCAAATCAACCATTCAACATACATAATCATTGTGAGATTATTAAGTGTGTAATAACCATTCAAAAGTACATGAAACAAGAGAGAACACAACAACACCATATTTAAGTGAGAACCCTCAAGGGGAAGAAAACCCACTGTAATAAAACATTATATTTCCATGTTTTAAATTTAGTGAGGCACCAATCCCACAAAGAGAACCAAACCCTAGTTTATTAGGGAATCAACCCTACAAATAGAATGAACCCATGATTTAGTGAGGCACGAACCCCAAAAGGAGAACCAATCTATACTTTAGTAGGAAACCGATCCTCCAAGGAAGCTTCAACCCTCCAAGATGACTAAGCACCCACCTAGCCACATGAAATAAATATCACTTGAGATACTTGTCGCTCTAACAACTGATTATGATTACTTGTTCAACTCCTTCCACTCAAACAACTCATCTCCTTCTTCACTCAAAATTTCATCTACATATGTTGATTAGGTATAATGACCTTGAATCCCTTCTTCTTTTCCCTTCTCATCTTCTCATCTTCTTCTTTTATACATTATTTTCCCCTCACAAATCTCTCACATACCTCTCCTTGCTTGCTCAAAATATCTCTCTTTAACACTAGCTCAAATGAGCTTTACACTTGGCCTTATATAGATGACACAATCCTAATCCAACTTAGGTCATAAAATACCACTAAGGTCAATCTAAACAACTTGGAAAAACACTCAAATAACAATATAAATAAAATGAAGATAGTTTAAAGTTTGGTATTAGACTACACAATTTAAACATGATAATTCTTCTCAACTAGGCCCAAAACAAGGTCTTTATCTCCAACAAATTCTTATTGGAATTCAAGGGAACATAACAGCTTCACCAACACTAAAAAATGTTAGAACACATCAGAAACCATTGGAAGACACCTTCTCCATGCACAAGAACCTCTGTCGCATTTGTATTCATCGCGAAACACTCCAATTTGTAAGGTACCCTCATTATGTCTTAAGAACCTAATTTTCACTCTCAGAAAGCGAGTAACTTCTCATAGAAAATTTTCCTTATCATGACACAAGTAGCATATCAATAGAAATATATTGATGTTTTCTAGCTGAGAAAAAATCATGAAATTCTCTAAATCATAGAACAAGACTATGAAACACTTGCATCTCCAAGATTTCTCAAACTAGGTTCTAGGTCTCAAGAACTAGTATTCTACTCTTCAACCTTCAACACATTAAACACCACTTGCATACCTTTCCTCCACCTAGAATACTTCATTAGGGACCCCATCAACATGTTCATGCACTCACAAACATATGCCACACTATGAATTTCACACGTACATACCTAATCCTCAACTCTTCTTGAAAAACCTCAAATGAAAGTTTAGGCCATTAGGACTCTGATCATGACACAAAATATTTTGATTAACCCAAGAGCCCACAAACCTCATATCAGATGTAAACAATCTAACCATGCTCAAATATGACTGCCGCATCATGTAAATCATCACGCACACGTTTGGTCCACAAGAGTGGTCTTGACTTCATTAGACCAAAATAAATAGGCCCACTTTGAAGACCTGTTACACCAATGTTGTCCACGAACCTTCCTAGATATCTTCATGACCACTTATCATACATCCCAAGGTATCTGTAAAAATTTGTTTCCCTTCATGAAACTTTAAAATCAACTTTGTACCTATAAATTCATACAAAATAAGGGTTTTTCTTTATCTTACCAACACACCTAAAATTTGTAAATGCCACCAATATGAGCTCTGAAGTGTCATTTACATCTTTAGACATTCATATTATCTTTCCCAAGTCATTTTAATACCATACATATCAAATTTTCTCTATCATTCTAAAACTAGAGTTTATGGAGGGTTTTTACTTGTTTTGCTTCTTAATGATGGTTCATAAAAGTTTGAAGACCAAATGAACTCATTATTTTGGCTATAAATTCTTAGCTCCATGCTCTAACCTCTACCAAAATCACATACCACCATCCAAATCACAAACATACGGGTGAGCATATGAATTTAACCTTTGAACTGGAAATGATTGTTTTGTGAAATCGATAGAGAAAAAAAAGTTTCATACTTTCTTGATTGACTCATGACCTGAAACTTGGCACAAAACTCTATGATGAAATCCGTCATGATATCAAATGATCATCCATTCCTACACACATCTAAAACTCTCTAAATACAATGACATTCCCATTCCTACATGTTTTATCTTCATAGTTCTTGCTTCAAAGGACCTATAACATGCACTTGACTTTATACACCTCCTACACTTGTTATGCAATGGAAACACCTACCTATAATGCTTATACTGACCTTATATGCTCCATACTACATGAAACGATACACTAGGTCTAAGACTTGGCATAGAATGACTCCCTTGAACTTATGTCTCAAGTGAATTGAATTTGTCAACATCTTACATACTCATTAACACCTCTAACACATCACCCTTAAAATTTTATACCATGTAGAAACATGGATACAACTTTTGAATCCCATCCATGACACCTAGTTTTTTGAACCATGCACCAAGAACATGTTATTCCACTAATGTAATATAACAACTAGGCCAAAACACTTCTTGAAGACACAAAAGACAAACACTACCAATCAACCTCAGTGATTGTTAATGAACAAATCCTCATAATAACATCGATGCCACCTAGAAACCCTTTTCCATCAATGATACTTGACATAAATGATAAAACCTAAGACACAATGTCCAAAAATATCCCCTGTGTTATTGAAGGAACCCATCATCAAAAATATTGATGGCAACAAAACATTCAAACACTTTCATGCATATATTTTCATGTTTTTGAGTCTACTCTCCCCCTCTGACATCTTTGAAAAAGGAACTATAACATCTTGAGTTAAATGTAATAACAATAATGTAAAAACAAAAACTTACTTTCTCCCTCTTAGACTACTCAGTTACTTTCTATGCAACAAATGAAAAAATGATCCATGGACCTATTTCTAACCATCTTAAATACCCACTGACATAAATGGTTTCACTTTGAAGATTAAAATAAAACTATATTTCTCCAACTTAGACCTGCTACCTTGAACTAATGTATATTTCATCTTTACTTTTTCAAATTCAAACTCAACTTCCTTCATGACAATGCATAACACAAACATATTTAGAAATTTCTTCTTAAATAATGTACATACTCTTATTTCATGTAATCCTATTTTTGACTTGATCTTAAAGATACATCACATCTTCTTATACAACTTTATATACCTTTTGATTGTTCTTTGCAATATGACATTGACTATTCAAAATTAGATCTTGGACTTGCTTAATCATGACTAAAACCAACTACCCCTAAGATGGTGCATCCTTCTATATCTCAAAATCACAATGTACAACTTGCTACACATACCTATTTGTCATTATTTCAAGTCATGGAACTGAACCCCCTTTGAATTAAGTTTTCGTCTTATGAAGACCTAGAGGAATGGGTCATCCTCCTTCATTCTTTGGTCATCAAATCTACAAAAATTCATTACTCTTTCTTGAATAATCTTCCATGATAGTTCATCATTCATGTATCCATCTTTCCATGCTCTTTCTTTGGTTTAGGGTTGTCTAACTCTTTCACAGATCATACTCTGCCTCTACATACTTTCTTCTTAATATTTTTACCATGTCCTAACACTATCTTCATTGTTGAGTAAATGTACACACCTTCTCATATCAACATTAGGTCTTAATTTGACTGAAAACAAGATTAAAATATAACATATAGATCATACTTTGAAACTCAAACATTCATGTAGCATCCCTTCATACAATTGATGGTATGATCAAGTCATCATACAAAATAAAATAGATTCTTTTCACTTTTCCTTCTAATATTTTTTCAACTCTGTTTAAATGCTTTTCAAGCTTGTCATTTGATGCCCTCCCTCTTAGACCCAACCATCAAATTTTTTAAAACATGTAGCCAACTTATGCCTTCATGGTCCTTCTAGATTTATTAGCTCTGTAACATATCTTTTGAATTCCTTGTTCCCAAATTATTATTCATTGATCATCTCCATGAGTCATCACATTACCTGACTTACTAAATTGTACCATCTCCTCTGACTAATTATTCATGAATTGATGTACAAACAACAAGAGCCTCCAAGTTTTTTTCTTTAGATCACACTTCCACCTAACTTGACCTTGACTATATAGATATTATTGTCTAAACTAACTAGACACAAATACATAGTAATCATATCTTATTTCACTTTGGTAGATCATCAAATATTAATCACAACCTATCTATTCCTCCTTCATCCTTCTTACATCTCATATTACCCAATTTACATAAGGTCATAATGGTCTTATCAGACCAATCTACATCTAATTATGATAATTTAACCTTCTCAATAGTATTCATGATATCTTCAATATGAGCAACACATTACTTTTACCTTTATGTAATTTATCATACCAAATATACTAACCTGCAACCCTAGGTTTTATCTTCTAATTGTGCATGTTTGTAATCCTTCATTCCTGTTATAGACCTTCATAACAATACAGTCAAACTATCCTATAAATCATAGATATGTCAAGAAATCATCATGTTGAACTTGTTAATGAAATGAATCCATGAATCCTCGTGGAGGAACTCCATATAATTGGATGATTTCAACAGTACCAAACAACCTTGTCCTCATGGGACAGGTCACCATACGTAAGAGTCCACTTCCTCATATATTGTAGCTCCATTTATCAATCATACACATGGTATTCTTCTTGTTCTTATAGAAGGATTCCTTAATGTTATTTTACATCAACCAATCTCCTTTGATTAGTGGGCTCATCATAACTCTAATATCAGTTTTAGGTTCTTCCTTTGCTCTCTCAACATAGTTATACTTTACATATTCCTACCTTTTATAGTTGTTCTTCCTCCTTTTGCAATATATTTCAATATACCCAACATCATTACAATTGAAGAAAATAATATAGTTCTTACCTTCATTTCTGCAAATATTTCTAGATGGCTCATGGTGACGATATCTGGCAATGTGACCTTTATCATGAAATTTATAACAAAGATAGTCTCTTGAATGATATGAATGGTCATTCATACCATTCCTCCATGGATAATCACCCTCGACTTCCCTTCTACACTCCTAGATCTATGACGAAAAATTTTGCATGAATAACAATAACCATTGAACTTACTTGGAATCCTCATTGCATTAGGTTTTCTTATGACATCCTTGTGAACCTTGACTTCCTCCTTGATTTTGGAAGATCTTAGACTTGATGTATCATGTTTAACTTCTTCCTTTGAATCTTCCTTGAATCCCAAACCAAATTTGTTAGTATATGGTCATTGACTATTCAATAACTCATTAAGATCACTAGAGATCTTCTCAAATTTTTGTTACATCTTTATCTTTCTTGAGGCTACTTCTAGTTCTTCTTTTAATGTCGTTAACTTTGTACTTGTCTTTGTACAATCCTCTTCCCTGGATTATAGACTTATTGTGGTTAGTTCAAGATGATCTTCAAGTTCTTTGTTGATTTCTTTATACTCATCTTCCTCTTGAATTTATTTTCTAGAAGACTGATCTACAATTCTTGCTCCTTATGTTTTTCTTTCAATTTACGCTTGCCTCTTTCTCATCTGAATCATCCTCACCAACTTGGATTCTATGATGTAGGAGCATCACTCCTGAGGATAGGATAGGTGCGTTTAGTTAATTTTTGGAATTATAAGGTCTTTAGGTTTTCTTTAGAGTCATTCATGTGGTCCTTCTGGGCTCTAGAGGTCAATATTTCAAATTAGGGGGGTTTCCCTCTAATTTTCATATTTGAAATTAGAATTTCTTTTTGGAGCCAATTTTGTCTTTCTCGATAGGTGTAGGAGTTATAGTAATGCTTCTAGCATTTTTAGGTCCTAATCTTGTTTTTTATACCCATTATGATGTGTCATGAGGTCTTAAAACCTCATTAGGGTGATATTTTGGGTTTTGTAACTCACAATCTTATTTTGAGCTCCTTGTAATAGAATCTCCAAGAATGGCCTTGGGTGGACCTTGGAGGGTAGTTATGAGCCAAAATTCAAACTATGGATTTATAAAATTCCTTTTATAACTATTTCCCTCATCATTCAATTGAAGGTGTGATATTTTGAGCTCCAAAAGGAATTTAGGGATCATATTGTATGAAAAACAAGCTTAAATCAGTCATTGGTTGTGCTAACACTGTAGGGAAGTTACATGTATGTATAGTAAATTGGTAAGAAGATTTATGAAGTGTCATTCATGGGGGGTTTGAGTATAATTATTGTCTTTATATGTTTTAATGCGTTAGAAACAAAGATTTTGTAAGTAACTATGGTTCAGGACATTGGATATAAGAATTGGGCCAAGAAAACTCGTTAGAGTAAGGAAAATGATAATATTTTGAAGATTTATCAAGAGTAAGACTTAGAATGAGGGTTATTGAAAGGAAATAACACATTATTTAACTTCTCAAAGTCCTGGAGGATTGATTTTTAATCATGTTTTTGAATAGCTAAGCCATAATAGTTAGAGACACTATTGTATAAGGCAAAGTACATTGAAAAGATTACTCAACATGTGCTTCAAGGTATTGAGATGACTTTCTAGTAATATTGAGAGATTCTAAATGTTTTCACATGACTTATCAAGGATGTTGTAAGCTTAGGGGACAATTAACCTTCATCTCATAATAAGTTACTCATTCTTGGGCCTGTGGGTAGAAACCCTTAGTGTTTAAGACTAATTGGTTATTTGAGACGATTGGACTCTAGTTCAAAAGCCTAAAAATTCAAGAAACTATCTTCACAAAAATTTCAGTAGGAATAAAAAAAAATCATTGATAAGCTCTCACAAACTAGAAATCCTTGACAGTTGGAACATAGTATTGTAGCAGAAACAAAAATACCTAAATAAAAGCTTGAAACCGTAAAGCTAAGGAAAGTTTTACAAAGGAATACCACATGAAATTTTGCACACAAAATTTTAGTCCAAATGGGTTCCTTAAAAGGTAATTGGTTTGTGGATTGGAGTTTTGAATTAGGAGATAAGATTAAATTTTCGTTGAAACATGGCTGATAGAGAGGAACAAGTCTAGAGGAGGTGGTTATGAAGGAAGTAGCATTTACACTAAAAATTGAATCAAACCCTCTTTCCCACGCTTGAACATTGAAAAAGGGTACTCATAAATGAATTTATTTTATTTTTGTGACTGGTATATTGCTATAACCTATAACCTACAACCATCCTTGTTCTTAAGAAGACTAATAGGAAGTTTTAACAATAGGTGATCATACTAACTAGATTTTTTATTTCAATGACTTGGATGGTTGAGATAGGAAGGTTAGGTGTTAGTGAACATTCTTCAATATTTTAATGATCCATTTTGAGTATTTTGGTCAAAAATAACATATTTTAGGCTTTTCTTACATTAGGAAAAAGTGAAGTTTTTGCAAGGGGAGGATAATATTGAATTATCTGATCATTATAACTTATTTTAGTGTGTTCAGGTAGTGTATTCTTTGCATCATTTGGTATCATAGCTGAGAACAAGAAGAAATTGACAAAGAGAAATAAAAATGAAAGAGAAAGAAACAGTGAGATAAAAAGAGAAGTGAATAGTTTGTTAAGATGCCACCAAGAAGAGTGGTCAGAGGAGGAAATAGTATGCATCCAAGGGATACTGAGTTCGTTATAACATTGAGAAATATTAAGGATAGATTAAGAGCACTAAAATCTTCTCATAGAAGAGGGAATGCATTAGATGACAACAATGACAAGAGAGAAGAAAGAGAAGTGACAACAGGGAGAGAACCCGAAGCATAAGGACCAGAGGTTAGAATATTAAAAGTGGTCATGGGAGAAATTACAAAGTCAAGGATGAATGTATTAAAGTATGGGGGAAGTTTGCATCCAAAGGATTTGATGGAATGTATAGAAAATATGGACAAGTACTTTATTTTTGAGAACATTGTAGAGGACAATAAAGTGAAATTTGCATGCAACAAAGTAATAGGACATGGTACTATTTGGTGAGACTTTGTGAAAGAATAAATATTAAACACCGAAAAAAAAGATCAAGAAATGGGACAACATGGTGACAAATTTGAAAGGTAAGTTCATCCCCTCATATTACTAGACTAGTTTATTCAAAAAGTTACAAATTTTGAGACAGAGAACTAAATATAGTTGATCAAACTAAAGAGTTATATAAATTGGATATGATATCTAGTCATATAACAGAGGATGCTAAAAATGTGTCTAGGTATGTGAATCATTTGAGCTTAAGTATACAAGATTAAGTTTATTTTTTCTATTTGAGATCATTAGAGGAGGCATATCAGGAAGCCTTGAAGGAAGAGGAGAAATTATCTAGAAATAAAACCCAGTACTTGAGAGGTAGAGGAATAGGAGTGAGAGGAAAAATTCAATAGTTAGAAAAAGAACAATAACATCATAAAACCAATGAGGAAGAAGTGAGCAACTTACAAACACAAAGTACATTTAGAGGTTGATATACATACAGAGGTAGATGTGGATATGGAAGAGGAAGAGGAGAGTTTATTGGAAGATGCCTCAAGTGAAATAATTTTATTATGGGTTGATCATTTGAATGTTTTGAACATCCACAAGAAAACAAGAAAAAATATAATGAGGCAAGAAATCAAATTGCACATGAAAAAGATGAAGAGAGTGTTACGTCACGATCATTAGTGGATTTGTTATAACAAATATAGGAATTTGTACAAATTCTAATTGTAGAGTCAAAATAAAATTATAAATCAATAAAGTGCATATATGACCTAAAAAATAAGAAATTAAATTTGAAACCCTAAGTGAAAGAGAAGGGATAAATTACTTAGCTGATTTTTGCAACTAATCCAAGACTATGTTGCACTCAAAAATTGATAAATAGGAGGACATTTTCACAAAAAAAAAAAACCCAAAAAATCATGCGATAACTATATCTTCCTGGACTGGGTCAGGGGCCCCGACGAGACAGAGACTATTCCTGGGCACTTGTGACTGCAAAATTGGTCAAAATTTAAATTTTACAGTGTCATTTCTATGGTGTTTCCCTTTGTTGTTGATCACATGTGTGTCACACTATGCCCACATAATTTTCCTGTAGCCTACAAAGAGAAAAAACACGTGCAAAATCCCGAAGCACATCAAATCCTAAAAATAAAAAAGATGCAAATTAGGATTCAGACAAACCCTGGTGGTCACTTGAAAGAGTGAACTTACGATCCGAGCACTACATGCCATTTCAGAATCCATGTAGTTCTCTATGTGTGTTTGAAGAATCTCGCCCTAGGTGGATCTTGTGCAAGATGCACTGATTAATGATTAATAACTAGATGTAGAATATGTAAATAGATGTGTGCAAGGAAAAATGAACTTCCCCTCCTATGAAGTGTATGTAGAAGAATGTAGCCCCTTTTCCCTTGAATAGATGCTAGATGGATGCTTTGATGCTCTTGAAATGCCTTTTGATCTAACCTTACGTGATAGTAGTAGATGCTTAGATTTGGTCTTTTATTAAGGTCACATATCTTTATATTTATATGATTACCTTTTTTTAATTTCATAATTAACCACTAAAAGGATGACCCATAAGAAATCAAGATGCTTGACAATTAGAAAAAGACCTAAAAGATGCTACTAAGAAACAAATATATCAGGGGATCCCAGAGGGGACGAGGGCACCTGGGTGCTTGTGTCTTGGCTGGGCACTCATCTCCAGACTCAAATAAAATGAAGTGATGAAGGTCAAACTAGGAAATTGGGTGTGTAAGACCAAGAAGGAAACCATAAAGAAAGGAAAGAGGCCAAAAATAGTGGTCAATTAGTATTGTTCTCTCTTAGGAATCATATGAATAGTAGTATGTGATTAGGACCTAGAAATGTAGCCAAATTTTGTGATTTAGTGTCTACATGTGCCCCCACTTTATGTTGTTGAGAGAATGTGATCCATAAGGATCTAGAAAAGACACTACTTTATTAGAATTGCCCATATCCAAAGAAGAAATATGGAAAAAGAGAAGTTGTCTGTAAATTTACAGAACCTCTCCTTTGTGTAGAGTGGCAGTTGTGTAACCACCCTGGTGGTTGCATAACCGAACCCTACACAGAATGGTGATTGTGTAACCACCATGACGTTTTAGTAACCGTCAGTGTAGACACATGCGGTTCTGTCACTTATGGATGAAAAATAAAAGAACTCCATGAATAGTCATGGATTTGAAGCATCCAAAATATGTCTTTTCCTCTGTGCATCCTTTCTCATTCTCCAGTTCATGGGAGGACATGAGAGAAACTATAAATACAACGAGGAGTAAGTATAATGGGGCATAAAATTCTTAATACAAGAAGTGAGAAAGAAACCATTGGAGTTGGAGTTGATTTTGTAATAAAAAGGTGTAGAAACAGAGAAACCAAGTAAAAAGAGGGGGTGCATACATTGTTTGCTTCCTTTCCTTTTGTTGGAATCTATATTCATTCATATTGGCCAATAAAAATTTAGGAAGAAAAAGAAATTTCCCTTCCAAGCTGGTTTTCCCTCAACTTGGGGGTTTCTAGGATAATTTTTTTTTTGATTTGTTATTCCTTTGCTAAAAGATTCATTCTAAGTTCATTTTTACTCACAATTAATTCCGATTCTGTCATTTTCATAATTAGAAGTAGAATAACAATAAAGTTGTGGCTTTGTAAGTTTTCCAAAGTTTGAATCTTATAGATCATTTTGGTATCAAAGTTGATAAGTAAATAAGACTATGGTATTCGTTCTTGTTATTTGTATGACAATGAAAATGTGGAAAGGCAAATACATTTTACCTTCTATTCCTAATATTTATATGAAAAATTGGAAACAAAGAGTTCGAGATCAAATGGATGAAGAGAACTTGGTCCGTATAATTGAGATGCTAGAGACCATAATGGATAGGATGTATAGACATAAAAAATAACTCTCATATCTATAAAGTATGGCTTCAATTAAATAAGATAATATGGACTTAGTGGTTTGAGTTTGGTTAAAAAAATTGGCATAGGTAAGATCCACGATGAGAAAGATGTAGAAGGGTGTGAAGAAGAAACTCCTCTTGTAAAAGAGAAGGTAAATCCAATCATGTTCCCTTTAAATTTGAAACTAAGGTTGAAATTAAGATATTTGAAGGAAAAGTAGATATAGAGTTATTACATAAATGATTAAAACAACTAGAAGTTTACTTTATTATTCATGATGTTACTGAGGCACAAAGGATCTGAAGGAGTGAAGGATGAATACCTGGAAGGAATTCACATGCATCGAATAGTTGCACTTCACCAAAGTGTAGGAGTTGTGAGATTAAAGCAAGAAAGATTTGTAAAGCAATGTGCATGCATATGAGAGCTCAAGATTCGAAAAATGAAGTGGAATGCTTTATCTTGGCTTAGGCTTGTCATAGATCAAAAGAGTTGAGTACAAAGAGGAGAGTGAATGTGTAACTCCCATGTAAGAGAATATTCCTCCATAATGGAGAAGAGGAGTTACTTTCCCAAATGGGAATGTAACTCCTATAACACACTTACACATATGACAGATTCTATAAGAGAATCTGTCATAACTAATAATATGACACATATGCTCTTATATTTTCTTAGATTATGTCTTCAGGTCATCAAGGTAATCTATTATGCACTTTCCCTTCAAATATTTCAAATCTAAGTCCATGGCTCTGTGAAATGTTGCACATGTGTTGATCAAGAAAAATGTCATACGATGGTAAGAAAAGGTGCCCCATGTGGTGGTGAAGGTAGTCTTGAACCAATCTTCTTTTTCCACTTCAATCTTATAATACCCTGAAAATACATCAAGCATAGATATCATCTCTGAACCATTAACTTCTTGCAAGATATGATCCATGACCGGCAATGGATAGTTTTCCTTCAAAGAAGCTTGGTTGAGGTTTTGAATATCCACAAAAATGTGGATTTCAACACTCTTTTTCCTTACTGGTACAATATTTTCTATCCACGTTGAGTGGTGGATAGGAAAAATAATATAGGAATTCAAAAAATTCTCAACCTCCACTTTGATGGTCTTGATAATTTTCAGATTATACCATTTTTTATTTTTGTGGAAGTTTTTACATCGGGCTTTAGGGGGGTGGAGTGTTGCATGAACCGTGGTCAGAGAGACTTAAAATCATCATACAAGTATATGAACACATTGGATTACCTTTCCAAACAAGATGAGAAGTTTCTCCATTACTCATGTGAAAAATTTTGCCTATGTTCACCATCCTCAACTGCTCACTTGCTCCAATGCTAATTTTTCCATACTTCAAAGAAAACTTGGGTTGATTTTTTTATTTACTATAGATGAACCTTTCATACATATCAAAAAAATCCTCCAGTGACACAATTTATTTTAGAATCTTGTTACCTTTCAACCAAATTATTGTCATTATCATTAGTAGTAAATTACCATTGGAGCAAGTTACTTCATTCAAAATCATAGACTTGAAATATCTAGTCTTTTGTAAGAAGGAAATAATGTGATTATCATAATTATAAACTTTCCAACTTTCTGAATTGTCTAGAAAACTTGGCTGAAAGACCATTTCCATTGAGAACTTTCCTCCTTTGAAATCGGAGTGTGGAATCTTCAATGATGCAAATACTGCCAATGGGTAATCTTTGGCATTATGGTCTCTAGGGATTTCTTTAATGTCAAATGCATTGAAGGCTTCAACATAGTCCCAAAATATATTCCTATAATGGTATAGACAAGAATCATTTACAGGTAAGTGCACCAAGTTGGGGGGCCAAAAGGGGGTCTTAAGTGGATGCATTTTTCTAAAAAATAAAATACTTAAACTTGTACGAGTTTTTTGAAATAGTTACACTCAAAATTGGAAGATGTTATATAAACACGAATCGTATAATTTTTAGTCTAATTTCTAAGCTACTAAATTTAATTGAAAACGGATAAGTTTAAGTGGATCAAATAACTAAAATACAAATAGGTGCTCCTGTTTTTGTTAAAAAAACATATTAGAGTGACTTTCGTACCCCCCACTATTTTTTTAGCACCATTTAGTATTTTTGAAAACCCTTTAGTAGAAAGATAGGTAGGAGTAGATAGTTTTTTCTATAATTTTTTAAAGATTTTTTTAGTAGGTATTTACTTTTTATGATTTTTCTAGTATAAAAATTTTAAGTTTTGAAAAATAATGGCGCTCCGACCGTGCCCCCGCTAACTATCTCAAAAAATATCAAAAATTAAATGATTTTTTTTTTAATATGTATAGAATTAGGCCTAGTTTGTGTTAGTATATTTTTTTCCCAAGTTCAATAAGCCAAAAAAAAGATACATGATGGAAGATAGACATATTTAAACTTTAAAAAATAGCTATAAAAATGCGTAGTTAGAAAAAAATTTATTATGGAAACCTTATATTAGTCAAAAAATTGAAAAAATATATTTTTAGAAAGAAGAAACTCTGTTCTATGTTGTGGTATAATTTTTTTAAAACGAATCGATCGTTTTATGTTGATTTATCATGGCAGAAGTGACTTTTTTGCATTTTCCTACAAAAACACATTATTTGTTGTGTTTGTGCAGGTCCATGCCTCAGGCTTAGGGATTTAAATCGTATCCAAGCCTATAGGCATTGCACTGAAAAAAATAAAAATGCAAAACGTGTACGTTATAATGCACATGTGTTATAACTTGTACGTTTTCTACATAGTACAGACATTATATGTTTTTTTGGCATGCTAAATAAATGTTGAAGTATAATTTTTTCATTCATTATTATTTATATTTTATTATTTCCTATAATTTAAATTTATTTTAGTACATATAAAAAATTAGGATCACTTTGCACCTTATGGAACCAGTATCACAGCTCCACGAGTCACGGTTTATGAGATAGTTTTTTTATAGTATAATCTGGCTAGTACATAGGTAATTTTAAGGATTTCAGCATTTAGCCTAAATATTTCAGTGTTTAAATTCTACAATTGAAACCTTAAACCCTAAACCATATGCCCTAAACCTAAACCATAAACTCTAAACCTTGAGCCCTTAACCCTAAACCCTAAACCATAAACCTTAAATCATGATACCTAAAAACCCTAAACCCTAAACCCTATGCCCTAAACCTTAAACATTCTACCCTTACCTGTGAACCCTTAAACCCTATACCATGAGCCTTAAGCCCTAAACCCTAATCCCTAATCCCTAAACCCTAAAATTTAAACAATGAATCATCAACCCCAAATGCTAAACCCTAAACCGTAAAAATCTAAATCTTAAACCCTAAACCTTGACCCCTAATCCCTTAACCCTAAACCCTAAACACTGAATCCTAAACCATAAACACTAAACCTTAAACCTTAAACCCTACACCCTTATCCATGTAGCCCTAAAATCTAAACCCTAAACACCATGTACCCTAATCCCTAAACCCTAAACCCTAAACCCTGAGCCCTAAACCATAAACCCTAATCCGTGACGCTGCTGCTCAGTGATGCAAAACCTCTTTCTTGCATAATACTCACGTCTACGCTCCCTTGTTTAAGGAGGATACATCCAGAAGTCACCAAATCGAATGTTGGAGTTTTCTGCAAGAAATTCAATGAACAACAAGTAATTAGTGTATAGCTAATTATTGAAGCGTAAATATAAATGTGCACGCATGATAAGATATAAACATTATATTTTTCTTGAGTAGATAGCAATAAATGCAATTGTACACATGGCCAATGACATCAAATGATCCATTTTTTACAAAAGTAACATGAAATAATTTCATTCATAATCATATATGATGGAGATACAACACATACTGCTGAGGAATTAGAACTTTGTGGATGACCATACTTAATTTATGTAAATAATATTTGTTTTTTATATTGTTGGAATACATGCAACAAGGACGTTACAATATTATCGCAAAAACATAAACTTGCAAAAGGTACTACGGGAAAAAAAGAAATATAAGAAGAGAGTAGTTGTGAAGGGAGGATTTGTGCATCAACAAAATATAGAACACGCATATGCTAGAGTTTGTAGGAGATATCATGTTGTCTTCTACTTAAGAATAACACATTTCAACTGGGTTTTTCCTTTGTATGTTTCCTTTTTAAGAGAAAGAGTGAAGAGGAACACATGTCCAATGACGTGATCGAAAATCTCCTGTGTGGCATCATTATCAATGCACAAAAATTGCAAGTTTGCAACTATAATTCCCATTATCATTTCTGTAGTTTCATCAAATGCAATAACCCCTTTAAGCTCCCCTATAGCATCTTTCAAATCCATACATAGACTGTACTTGTAATTAAATTTTTTGAACATGAATATTGCATTTTTTGCAAAACCATTTACCGTCTGGTTGTTCGTGAACCTTTTTTCTGCATTGTTTTTCATCCACCATTGTTGGGCAAGCCATATAGAAGAAATTATCCATGTTGATGTTTGATACTTCAGCTTCAATAGTCACCCACTCATTGGTTTCGAGATTTCCCATCTCTAAAATTTGTAACAAAGTAGCATTAGAAAACCATAGATTGTGGAGGCCCATCTTTTTTGGTGACTGAACGGGAACAAAAAATGTGAATTTGGTGAAGACATCCAATCACGGATAACCTACGTTTTGGTAATCAAGAGGGTTGATGCATAGCATTTTGAAGAAGAAATGGTGTCAAAAATGGTGTCATTGAAATCTGAAACACGACCATATTTTATTGCTAAGACTATAAAATATGGAGCTGAGAGTATCTTTGATAACTCTTTACAAAGATCATGTAAATGTTGGCCCCATAAGGTCACAGAGATACTATAGTCAGACATATCTCACATTAGCAATGTTCTCCTTATAGCCTTAGACTTGTCTCTGTGAGGAACGGATCGAGCGAGGATAAATGGCCATCACAACACCAATTAAGTCCACCATTGAGTGTGTAGGGATGGATGATATATCTTTTATCTCTTTGAAATGGAAGTAATGGAGAGAAACATCATTTTGTAGTTCAATTGTAGGAGCGAACATTAGACAAGGGAAGCAAAAAAAATTCAAACTGGTTGTTTAAATGGTTGTAAGCACGATTTTTTTTACCCACTCTGCCATTAGATATACTTTATAGGCATGCATTTTCTATTTGTGCATAGAATTTGTTTGCAGCCTCATTGAAATAAGTGACCCTTATCTCTCCACCTTTCCTGTCCATTAAATCAAAGGAAAAAATGATGCCACTACCCCTTGTATTTCGATACTCTCTAAGAGTTATTTTAGCAAGAGCACTACCTTCAATAGTCCACACCCTTGACGTTATAGTCAAATCAGAAATGTCTGTGCAGTTCTTTTCATTGTTTGTAATAGTAGATCTATCGCAGGCAAGTGTGTTTGGAGATAGATGGGTGTGTGCAAGGGGCGTTGATTCACATACCATTTCTTTCCCTCGTAAAATGTGTTGAGGAACGGGAACATGTGTTCCTTGCCTTGGCCAGGCAGAGACAATGTTGTCCATGTCACTAATAAAAATGTTCTTACAACACAGAAAGAATAATCAACATCAGAAAATTGGAAAACAAGACTTGGTAAAACTCGAAGAATGACCAAGATGGAACTTACAGGTCTATATTACAAATTCTTCAAACATATTTCCGGAGTAGCACAATGGACCCTTCTTGCAGTATTTTTTCGAGGACATGGCCTGCAAATTTTGAGGGAAGCAAGGAAGGTTGAATATGATTTCCGTTTGACAAGTCCACACGGTGCTGAACTGCAGAGTTCAATGATGAACGTAACTGAGACAAGTTAAACAGTTGTAGTGTCAAGCCATCATGGGATGATCCTTTAATGATACTCAGTACACCTCCTTCAGTCAAGTTTATCTCCATTGTGTGTAAGACTATTTAACCTTTGACGAACGTTACAATTCTGTTTGAAATTTGTTGGTTTATTCTCAGTGTCCTTTTTGATTTTGTAATCTGGCCTTTCAATCTATTTGTCTAGATTATTTAATTTTAATTAATGTGCATATTATTATTAGTTGGTACATATTTAATATTTTTTACTTCACTATAGTTATTCAATGGTCATTAATGGAATATATATACAAAATAATTGAAGACTATTATTTTGTTCAATGCAAGTTCGAGCTTGCCTATCAATTTGAAATATAGGGGCCCCTTAAAATTTGGTGACTGAATGGTATGAAAACATAAATTAGATTTTCAAATTGGAATCAATTTTAGTGTGGTACGTAAGAAGCTATTGAGTAATTGACAAGTGAAGCCATCATTTGATAACCTTAGAAAGTTACCTTTTGCCAAGTGCAAGCGATTTGACAATAAATGAAGTAGTGTTTGGCCCAGTCAAATATGTCTTTTTGCAATCACTGCTAAAAACAAATGCAATCAACATACTTTTGTTAGTGTTTTTCTTCTTAGGATTTGTAATTTTTGAGGAGCATTATATGTATTGAGGCAGAGAACAATATAGACGATATAGTTCACAATTTGACATTGTTATAATAGCTTAAATTTTTTAAATTACCTTTATCTAGGACAATGATGTAATAGATGTGCTTCAATTACTTTTCTAGCAGCTGCTACCGTCAATGAAACAACCAACCCAACAATTGTTTCTGTCAGAAAACCTTGCCAAATATTAGATGGGTTTTTGGGTCATAAACCAAATAAATGCAAACATAAAACATTCAACATTTCTTTAAAAATTCAAAACAGGTTGTGTTATATGGAAGGAAATTCAACATAGAAAAAGGAAAATTTACGTACCATAACCTAAACAAAGTTTCTCTAAATAAATTAATGAATACCAATATAATTCCATTGCATTCATGTTTATCATTTATTGATCGATGCATTCAAAATAGGTATCATTCTGATCTCTTTGTATATACTTACTCATAACAATTAAATGCTCTTTATCAATAATGGTCATCTAGGACATGTTTCTTTTTAGGAATTATTTTTCTAAGACTATTACAATAACATGTTATAGTGATAATAACATGTTTACAATTTACACTTGCCCGTGGGCTTCTATAATTGTTATATGGGCTTGAGAATGCATTGGACTAAGAATACAACTAACCTCTACATCATCACTAAATAGACAAAGTAGTTAATAAATGAAGCTACCAATCTCTAATAGGAATTTTGTCCATATATGATCCACTGTACCATCTCCAATCACTAATTAAACTATAATGAATTGCAACATAGATTTTGGTCACTAGATTATCATAAACCAATGAGGTGATGAAGATTATGACTTGTTTATCTTTCTTCCTTATTTGGAAGGCATTTTGATGTAGGATTATTTAAGGTTAACAACAAGGTTGCATTGCAAGATAGGAATTTTGGCTAATTCATAGGTGTACTTGGAGGCTAATAAGTGCCAAGGGAATAAAGAGAACCCACCACAAATGTTTGGTGATTGCACGGGATTGTGTAAACATTTTGCAAAACAATAATTAGTGTGCATTGGGAGAAATGTAGGATCATAAGAAATACTCGATGGGTTGCACATATAGAAGTGTGAAAAATAATAGGCACGAAGCATGTGTGAAACCGGGAAAGAAAGGACAGTGAAGTAGCTAAAGGATTTAATGATCTGATTTGAAAACTAAAACTAAGTGAGAATGAAGGTTGTTAGAGCCCACCATCTAAACAATTCGAGATATTTCAACTAGAGGTCGATATAGTTGGCATGGTAGAGGAGGAAATAATAGAGAGAGAGAGATGAAAGCTTCAAAGGAAGGGATAACATAGAGAGTTTTGAAGGAAGGAAGATATAAAATGAGGGATAGATGAGCCAAGGTAATTTAGTCGAGGGTAGGTTCATAAGGATACACCAAGTCTAGATAGATCAAGATAGAGTCTATAAGCTCAACCGTCAAGTGTTCTTGTTTAAAGATGACATAAAGGCATTTGAAATAAATATAAATAAAAGTTTTTGTGAATCTACTATGTAGTTCTATAAAACAAATGTATTCAACCCATCCTTTTAGCAGGTAGTTTTTGATAGATCAAAGGAAATATTTAAACAATTAGTAGCCAAAAGGTATTGTCTGCATGTTTTACGAATTCCATACATAATGGGGTAACAAGTGAGCTTATCTTCATTTTACTACAAAACACTAATCTCAACTTGTGATACAATCAAACTTAAAAGATGCATCAACTATAACACCAGGAAAAAAAGAAGTCATCTTAGAAAATAACCATGGCAAATCCAAGAATAGATTTCCCCAAGCTTAGATGTTCACAAACCAACACTAATTCAATTGATGTATCATTCTTTTCTTGCACAAATCTTAGGTCTTAAACAAGTACTCACAAATGACAAGTGCTCTATTAAATAAGGGAATCCAAACTAATTTTAGGTGGAAACCTCCCAAATCCTTGTGGTTGCTATCAATATCAGCAAGGTTATTCTTATTCCACAAGTGAAGATATCTCCGAACATCTCTTAAATTTTGTTTCTTTGATTTTCATTTTTTACTCACTGGTGTTGAATTACTTGCTTGGAACTCGAAATCACTGCTCACATACATTGTCCTACACATTTTCCAAGCTACTATATCGGGTTCACTAGTAATAATATTCATTGAACCTAAAGTGTTCTTTTGCAACTATGATATTAAGTAGTACATGACAAAAAATATAATTCAATTACAATAATAAATAACAGCACTAGGACACAAAGTTATTATGATGATATACAAAAAATGTCTTTCCATTTATACAATGCTAGAACCAAATGATATAGCTTTCTGTTACTGCTCTTCACATCTATCACTTCATAACTATTATTAACTCCGTAATTAAGTTAACATTAAACTTGCAATATAAAAGAGTATTCAAGAATTCAAGAAAACCATTAAGGGATGAACCATCTTGTTGCCTATGAATGCAACTTAAAATGAATGTTTACATAACAAAATCCATAATAGTTTATATCATTTTGCATTACACATTCAACTAATTGGACCATATTGGAAATTTCACATAGGAAAAATAAATAAGATCATATGAATTCTGAAATATACATTCCAAGAGTGAAGAAAACAATAGGAAGGTTGATCCTTGTATTATCATGATTACTCCAATCCCTCAACAAAAACCATCATTTATACAAACCTAATAAATTCAAAAAAAAACATGCAATCATCTAACCAAAGCCCAATGGGACATGCTGATGAAATACCACAGAGAATCACTCACGTTGTGTATAAAAATATTAGGATTAAAATCACTTGATTCTTTATTGTCCTTTGTATGAGAAGGTGAGATTGAAATGATTAACTAAGCATAGTATGAAATGAATAATCTACACACAATTTGCTGAACTTGCCTCTCAAATAGCTAGATAGTTTATGAAAGAACATAGAGCATCACTCACGTTGTGTATGAGAAGCTTGGGACTAAAAGCACTTGATGTTGTACAGTTAATGCAAGCATTTCCTAACTGCAACTAATTTCATTTATCCTGCAAACCTTTTATCAAATGTACACTGCAATGTTATTAACAGTTTAGTTGACTGTAATACTTAAAAATCTAAAGTCATGTAGACATACAACCACCAAATCTACAACAATTTTGTATATATCAATTCTGTATAAATAAACACCCACATACAAATCATGCTATTAAAAATGATAACAGTAATAATAAACACATCAAATCTGCATACACAAAAAACCAAATCAAATTTTGCTAAAGAAATTAGTATATAATTGAAGGGATAGTAATCATATATGCAAGAATGAAATGAACATCAGTAAAAATTCACCACAATATAAAACCATCGTAACAGTAAAAGCCATATTAGCATTTAAAATATTGAAAGAGTAATTTCAATAACATATTTGTTATTTACATAAATGTGCATACTGGAAAAAAACTAACTAATTACTAAGAAACGTTGATTACAATACGATATTAGCATCATGTATTTTCAGCTTGCCAAAAAACTAATGGTAATTATAGTATGATATTTATATAAAGTATTTCCAAGCCAAAAAAGAACATGAACAATGTCAAACATCATTTTTTCTTCTGCACATAGTGAATTTGCTTGGTATGATTATCTTTTTTAAATCCTATTTTCCCCTTGTCAACAAATACACCCATCTTCTTCAATTTTTAGGGGGGTTCACACTTCTTCGACATTGGAAACTATGTCGTATACCAGCCCAAACCCTTTCGATAATGAATCTACCGTGTGAAATTTGGAAAGATAGATGATAATATTTGTTGGTAAGTGAAGGCTTGCCTTCACAATTTTTGCATTTGGCAGTTTTTCTGGGTGTGGTTGTTTAGGATGGAACACATTCACAATAAAATGAGTCCTTTTAAATTATTCATGCTTGCACAGTTGTGGTTTCATCACAGAAATACCAACAGGGGGAATGCGAATTTGACCTCATGTTTTCACTAGTCTAATCTGAAAGGAAACAATAAAACATTAGCCACCATAACCACAAGCAAAACATGTTGAAAATAGTGAATATAGACAACTTAAAAATCCCTCCCAAAGCACAGTATGACGCCCTACTTGGGGCATATTGAAGTGGCCTCCCAGAGGAATAGAACCTCTCAACACACTCCAATTCCTGACCTTGGTAGGGCACTTGCCCCTATATGTCCATTTAGGTTGAACAAAATGCAATAGTTACCATGAAAAATAGTATACTATTCATGTAATTTATAGACAAAACCATTATGAAAACAACTGACAATTAATGTTCACAACTACAAACATGAAAACTTTGGCTTTCTACTAAACAAATAATAAACAGACCGAATAAGGATTTTTTAAATGAGGTAATCTTATCTACAAAATGAAGGAATAAAACTAAAATATTATTAGTAATCTATATATTTATAGGAGAATCGAATAAGGTCCAGTTTGGGATCAAACTCGACTCAAAAAGTCTGCCAAAAACTCCTAAAATTAAATTGGCTAAATCCCATTAAAAATCAATTTAAAGTGGACTAAATCGCTAAAGAAAAGGATGTCGACATAGGTCAAAAGCATTCAGAGTCCCTTGTCAAGCCAAATCCAACTGTGTCTGTTATTGTGGAAAGTGATCCTGATGTCGATAATCTAAAGAAAGAGATGAAAATGATGGAAACAACATTGCAAGGTGCTGCAAGACAAGCCCAGGTATTGAAACATTTTGTACTTAATGAAAAGTTTATTTTTGGTGGAATGATAAATAATTTGTGGAAATTATTAAAAAGAGCTAGAAAATGATGTCTCAGAAGCTCTTGTAAAGAATTTCTTATTCAAATCTTAACATAACTTGATATGCTTTGAAAATGTAATAAATATATGACACAGTCTTTCATTGTGTAGCAGTTGAACATTGTTTGTGACAGACACTTCTTCCTATGTCCACCAGTAGTATCATCTTATATTGAATTGTAAAATATACAATAATGGACTATATTTAGTGAACATCTGAGTCTATCACAAGTAATACTTCTAGTTGTTTTTACACTGAGACTTTGAGTTTCAGCTGTACAAAGTTGCAATGGGTGCCCTGGGTTTAGATGAAGCTTCTTTCATCAAATTACTGATGACTAGACAAGCTCGGCATTGGGTACCCTGGATCTAGTTGAAGTTTATTTTATCAAATTGTTGATGAACCAAGAAATTTGTTTTGGAAAACCTTGGAACAAAAGATATTAGCAACATTCTAAATGTTAGTTGGGCACTTGTCTCGGATGTTAAAATTTGAGAATCATGGAGAACTTATTCTATTTGGCATAGTTACAGTTTTGATTTCTCCAATTAAAACCAAGAGAATGAAGTGGCTTAGCTATAACATGCATGTTGTGTCTCTGAATTAATGTGAAATAATATATTATTTCATCTTCTTTAGGATTTCTAAACATTAATTAATTCTTGATGATGAGGAAAAATGAAGCCATACATGGGATATGTAATATTCAGAATAAGAAAAACTATTCTATATTTATTCAAACCTAGCATGCTATCATTATAGTATGACAAAAAACTACAACAAACAATTTAGCTACAAGGATCCACCAGCTCCAAGCAAATTTAGCATATTCACTAGTGAAGGCATGAAGTACTACATTAGGGAAAATTTTTGGATTTCACTTTCACATAGTTTATTGGTTAATCTTAACATATACACTGGTATGTTCTAATTGGCTCCAAGACAAGCGTTGAATGTTTGAATCAGTTATTTGGGCAGCTGAAATCATGGACACCTAACCTGGCCAATTTAACCCCCCATCAAATGCCTAAAATTAACATACCAGTCATTTCATCTAATTAAATTAAGGTGACACAAGCAGCCGCACCTCCCTTACAAAAAATCAAATTCAAGAGTTCCTTTCTCTAATATCCGTGTTGAAAAATTTTCCGCTGTGGCTTTGTGATAGGGAATATCCGACGCATCCGCATCGATTGGAACTGCCATTAAAAAGACAAAAAAAATTAAAACATTAAAAATTGACGCAACAAACAGGCCATCCGATTTCAACGAAAAACGGAAAATCAAATCGCAGGCATTCTGACATTTGTTAGAGACTCCAAAGTCATGCTTCACATAGTAATGCCTTACGTCATAATAATGAAACATTCATATAATTTACATTGAGAAGTGGGGAGGTGGGAATCCCCATAATATGATTGTCAACAAACTATTAACTATTTAATTGCACTTTAACAATATAAACACATACATATATATGTATGTAGGCACATAAATATATGTATGGGTGTTGTTAATCGTGACTAGTCCTATTCACTAATTGCATTTAGTATTGTTGAATCTTTCATTTTTGATTTCCATCAAGTGACAAGCCATTCTTTCACTTAGTAAAATCACTTTAAAAATAGAAGAAAGGAAAGGCTTTACCCTTATGAAAAATTGAAGGTGGAAGGTGGCAAGCCACAAATGTACCTATGCCAAGCACAAATAATTGTCAAAATTACCAGAAAAAGGTTGCAACGACAAAAACTAGTATTTTTTGGCGTGAATAAATGAGTAGGATTAAATTTATAATTTGAAATTTATTGTGCATTGAAATGATAGGTAGGTATTACTTGCTTCATGGGTCCCGTGGATTAAATTTGACGGCCATCTCTTATCTGTCAAAATTTTTGGATGATCAAAAATATAAAATAGTAATTATTTAAACACCTACTAATATATATATATATATAAATTATATATATATATTAATATATATATATATATATATATATCTATAAAAAATGATGGCTATATTGTAAATATGCAAGTCATGTGTCACGGTTTTTTAAATATTTTACAAGTGTTTTACAATTAAAATCACAAAAAACATCTAAACGGGCCATCAAATTTAACCCTTGGTGATCCCCGACATCTATATAATGGTTGTCAGGGTGACCTATATGACAACTACCTCAACATGGGATGTGATTATGGTCTAGTATGGTACATATATGTATTGTTATCACTCTTATGACTGTGTTGGGGCATTTTAGTGTTAAAATATTTAAAATAGACATCATCACTATAATTAAGTGGAAGACATTTTTATAGTGGATGTGGGGGCAATAATTCTTTCATCAAATATCCCATGACCCAATATTAAGATATATTTTTTGGGAGGAACAATTTGAGTTGTGGAATAGGTGTGGGACAGGTTGTATTAAATTTCCATATTTTCTTTTTGAGTTTTCAATCCCTGGTAGTGGCCTCAGCCTTAGAGGATTTACACACAACCTTGTCACTATCTATGATATTCTCCCTACCTACATCTATCATGTTCCTCCTCCTCCATTAGGATTATCAATAGGGCCCTTTTTCTATACGGAGGATGAAGTAGAAGCCTCAGAACATGAGCACAAAGAAATGTCATTGTTCTTCCTTTCCTCACCATGGTTTGAGCAGAATACCTTGTTGAGGTCCTCTTTCAGACACAAATGGAAAATCCTCATGGCATGCTTGAGATGGTGCATGCATCGTGACTCAAACTCGTCCCATGTTTCTGCCACTGCCATTATTTTGGGAGGAACAATGTGAGTTGTGGAATAAGTGTGTGACATGCAGTATTAAATTCCTACATTTTTTCCAACTTTTCATTCTTTCCTTCAATCTGAAAAATATTTTAATTAGACCTTCTAGATATCTTCCCAAATTTATCACCTCTTAAAAGAAAACGAAAAATTATTAAACTAAACCAACCCAAAAAATTAGAATATTAAAAAGTGACTCTGTTCTACCTACATTGGACATAACTAACCCTTTGAAAACCATGGAAAAGCCATCCTATCCATCCACATATAAACAATTTCATTTTTTGAAAAGTAGTACGAGCCCGATTGGTTACCATAAAAATTGTAATGCCCAACATTAATACATTTCTCTCATTTAATTTTTTAATCTTTGTCATCTCATATTTCTAACTTATAGAAATTATTATTTATTTGGTGCCATGTAGATATCTCATAAACCACTTCATTGTGATAATAGACATTCCTTCTACGGGAAAAAGGTGGTCACCACTCACATATATAGTGACAAATCGAGGGTTGGCATTCGTTGCATACAATTCTTTGACATATGGATAGATTTATACTGTAATTTGCATTTCACTATTTTGTCCAATGCAAATCAGAGGGTTCCCATTTCTTGGGGATTGAACAATGATCACACCAACTTTCGAACCTGGGACCTATTGGACTTTCGCCATTGTTAAATTTTTGCCCATTTAAGGGAGGGAAAATTTCACTAATGCAAACAATGCAAGCATGATCGAGACAAGAAAGTGTAGCACATATAGTATATTTTCTTTAGGTTGGAACAATTTGAGCTATGGAATAGGTGTGGGACATGTAGGTATGTGGTTTCCATCTTTTCTTACCTGATTTCTAGTTCAATCTCATTCTAACGTTGGTTCTTCTTTATTTTGTATCCACTCCTTGTGATCCTTGTCACAACCATACCTTAATGAGCACCGTGGAGACCTGTCGCAACCATACCTTGACGAGCACCATGGAGATCATCTTATCATTATAACCATCACAGTGTACGAAAATATCTCTTAAAACAAATCCTTCCACTATATCTATTAAATAGGCACATTGGCTAGCAGTTCGTGTACAACGACACCACATCTTGTGCCAACTCAAGGTCAAATATACCTTCCATTGACCACGCCCCCTTGTGGCATCTAGGCGCCGTCGCGAAATAAGAGATGTCACAAATAGAATGCCTATATCTACAATTATCCTCCCTCCATCCCTTCTTTATTTTTACTTGTCTCACAGTAATGTTTCCCATCCACTATTTCAAATTTAACTTCTTTCATGCCTCCATTTCAATGTCTCTACTACACCACTCAAAATACAATTGTTAGTATTATTTTTCAAATGTCACTCTTTTTATGGAAACTTGCAAAATGACGTTTGAGTCGTCGACTAACCATATGTACAATTCTATATCTTAATATATTTTACGCTTTTATTATTCATTTATGTTAGAGTGAGTGATCGTGATCAGGGTTAGAAATTGAGAAGTTGTGGGTCGTTTTTCCTAATTTTAACCATAGATTATAGGCAATACAATAATTAGACCAAAAAAAAATTTAAACAATTTTTTATTTATTAAACCTGTATTTTTACACAAGTGAAGTGCTGGTCGACTAACCATATGCACCATTCTATATCTTAATATGTTTACGCTTTTACTATTCATTTATGTTAGAGTGAGCGGTCCTGATTAGGGTTAGAAGTTGAGAGGCTGTGGGTCGCTCAATTCGTTAGGTCCATTATTATGTAATACTGTATTATGCAATGTTTGACAGCGTTGAATGGACCGTAAACAATGACAAGATAAACAATCATAGTGCGAGTATGGTAAACAATTGTCTGTGTTGTTTTGTCTTTTAACCGTACCATTCAAAACCACACGCTACGCTGTCAAACATTACATAACAATGGTTCCAATTCTACAGTCAAGATTACATACATAATAATGGACCTCACACTCAACGAAGTGAGAAACTTATTTGTTTACGGATTCACTTACGTATAAAACACTCAAATTATTGAATACAAAAATTTGCGTCGTTTGTGCAAAAACCATCCCAGTCCTTGTGCCCATCCCCATCCCCATCCCCATTTCCATCTAATCAAATATTCAACACTATAGGTACTGTCGTGTCCCAATGTGAAGAATACATAACAATGTTATGAATGCATCCAACTTTGTTTTTATTGAAGAAATCATTAAAAGATAGACTTAATTATATTGGATGTCTTTTAGATGTGCCATTTCTTGTTCTTTTTCTTTTTGGTGAAAAACACTTACGTGCATTTGAGGTCGAGTGTCATAGTCCTATTTGTAGTATGTACCCCATGTCTCAATATAAATTTTCATCCTATTTTGACTATTCTAGTCTCCATTATTATCCCAACCCACTCGGCCACCCCCATCCCCATCCCCATCTCCATTTGGTGAACTATTCAACACTAGACTATTATATCATTCTAATGTGAAGAATACATAATAATGCTACTTCATGGGTAATAAATGCATTTAACTCTATCTTTATTAAAGAAACCATTAGAAATTTGCATATACTAATAAAAGTTAAACCCAATTATATTAGATGGTCTTGTAGTTGTGATATTATTTTTCAGTGTGAAAAAAACTTGTGTACCTCCCAAATTGACTATCCTAGTCCTAATCGCAATCATGGTCCCATCTAAAGACACATCTTCGTCCCATTTTGACCATCCTAGTCCCCATCCAAGTCGCATTATAACCTTCCTTATCCCCATCTCTACCTCGTCTCCATCTTATCTGGGGCCATCCCCATCCCCATCCCCATCTCCATCTCCATCTGATGAACTATTCAACACTAGACTGCCATGTCGTTACTATGTGAAAAATACATAATAATGCTCCCTCACATGTAATGTCTGCATGTAACTTTGTCTTTATTGAAGAAACCATTAAAAATGTGTATATGCAATTAAAATTTGAACACAATATATATTAGATGGTAGTCTAGATGTGATATTAAGTTTCATTATGAAAAATACTTACTCAACATGTCCATATACTTGTGGCAGTCCTGGTCCAATATGAAGGTACATATCTGCTCCATTCTAACCATCTCGGTTCCCAACCCTATCACATCCCCCCATCCGAGGCAACCCCAACTTACTCCCTCCCATCCTTCCCTATTCGAAGCCACCCCATCCCCATCCCCATCCCCATCTCTATCTAATGAACTATTTAAAACTACACCACCACATCTTTATAATGTGAAAATACACAATAATACAACCTTGCTTGTATTGAATGCATTTTACTTTTTCTTTACAACCACACTTTCACCATAAACACACTCAGATTATTGATTACAGATAATCATATCATTTGTGTCTATATATATCACTATCTTACAACATTTACAAATAAAACTTAAACACCAAAAACTAGGTGGTCTTTCTGAATCCCCATGAAATGGGTACAAAAAATAATCTTAACGCTATAACGATTATGTACAAAGTTGGAAATAGAGTGGTGTAGAGATGTGCAACTTTGAAGCATCTTCTCTATAACTATGAATTGGTCTTTCCTTTCAATGATTAAATTTGAATGGATAGCCTTAATTTCATTATTAAGGGTAAATGATCCTAATTGTACCCATCCAAATGCTTCTAAAGAATTCAAACCCGTTTCAGAAATGTAACTTAAAAGTTTTTTGTTTGATAAAATATTATTTTTACGCCGAAGGCATTACCCCTATGGGAAAAGGCTTTGTGGAAATTCATGGGACTGTCAAATTTGACGGCTTAAATGACGAGTTTTGCTATTTTTAACAATTTTGCTTTTGCTATTTTTTAAAATTTTGTTTTTGCTATTTTTAACACTTTTGCTTTGCTATTTTTAACAATTTTAATTTTTTGATTTTACATGTTGCTTTGGCTTTACTATTTTTAAATTCTATTTTATAGCTTTTGCATGCATTAACCTTTAAATAGTGGTCACTAACACTATAATTTCATTCTTTCAGGCTCTCCAAGTTCCAGTCAATTCCCTACGTTAAATTGAATTCTGCAGGTATGCATTTAAATTTTGTTTATACTTGTATGTAGCAGTAGAACTATATTTCTTAGCCTCCTCTTATGACCAGTTCTACAACTTTGGTTCTTGGTCAATGAGGTTCTATTTTGTGTTGTGCTTGTTTAGCTTTTGAGCCGCATGAGGAGGTATTAACCGTAGACTTGTCCAAACTATCATCTGTTGTCACAAAAACTGATCTTCCAGAATTGCCAAAGGAAACTTGCTCATCCTTTGAAGGTTCATAGGCTGCCAAATTTTCCAGCAGCTTCATGCCCCTGTCATCGTAGACAATACCAGTTACTTTAGGAAGGTGTGGATGGTTCTTCACTGAGACTGATGTTGACTGAAAATTTTCACCTGTTTTAACTATTCCTCCATCAACCAGATACTTTGTTGGATTACTCTCTCTACATGATGCTGATGATAGAGTTGTCTTGTATGTTTCTGATGTTTTCTCAATTTCCTCACCCATTCCACTGTGGTCTTCACTTGGAATACCAGTAGATGATCTGTCTCCATCCTCACCTTCTGTGAGACCATATTTAACTTCATTGCTTTGCTAGGACTTGGTATTTACCTCTACGACAGTAATACCACGAGAAACATTAATCTTCACTAAGAGTGTTGTTGTTTGAAATTTTTCACCTATTTTAACTATTTCTCCATCAACCAGATCCTTTGTTGGATTACTCTCTTTACATGATGTTGATGATAGAGTTGTCTTGGATGTTTATGATGTTTTCTCAATTTCCTCACCCATTCCACTGCAGTCTTCACTTGGAATACCAGTAGATGGTCTGTCTCCATCCTCACCTTCTGTGAGACCATCTTTAACTTCATTGCTCTGCTAGGACTGGTATTTACCTCTACGACAGTAATACCACGAGAAACATTAATCTTCACTTTCTTTACTCATCATGTAGGATGTCCCACAAAATTCTGTTTACCATGTAATCATAAAACAACAGGTTTCCAGGTGGAGAAATTGAATACCCATGCAGACTCACAAGATTCCTATGCTTGATGCTTCCAACTGTTTGAGCTCAGTTCCAACTTCACGCAATCTTTGTGCGTAGTGACTGTGCAGTTCCTTTATAGCAATTCGATTACAATTCTTTAGAACACGTTTATAAAAAATGCTTGTAACACCATAGCCATAATAATTTTACTCATCATGTAGGATGTCCCACATAATTTCGTTTACCATTTAATCATAAAACAACAGGTTTCCAGGTGGAGAAAGTGAATATCCATGCAGACTCACAAGATTCCTATGCTTGATGCTTCCAACTGTTTCGAGATCAGTTCCAAATTCACGTAAGATTTTTGGGTAGTGACTGTGCAGTCTCTTTATAACAATTCAATTACAATTCTTTATAACACATTTATAAATAGTACCTGCAATCGCATATGAATGGATCAGATTGAAAACCCTTTTCAACCATTTCATTGAGGAGGTCATTTTCTTCTTGTAATTCCTTTCCTCACATACCATACAGACGAAGACTTAAAGTTCTTCAGATAAAGAATTAAAGATCCTATACCCATGCATCACATTGTCATTAGATAAAAATTATCAATACAAGCCATATTTCATTCGTCATATTAACCCTATTTATTGCTTCCATGTGCAAGGAGATTTCTAGTCAAAGTATTTATCCTGATATGGCATTTGAGGGTATCTTCCTCCAAATGATGAATGGTCTTGTCTGTGATCCAGTGTTTTGAAGTGAAAACTTTGTCAAATAAATCATTAGTGCCATTAAGGTCACAATTGTCTGTAAATAGAATTTTCAAGCATTGAGAAAGCCATGCTTTTTGGCCATGGAGCTTCATGCCCCTGTCATCGTAGACAATACCAGTAACTTTAGGAAGGTGTGGATGATTCTTCACTGAGACTACTGTTGTCTGAACTTTTTCACATGCTTTAACTATTTCTCCATCACCCAGATCCTTTGTTGGATTACTCTCTTTACATGATGTTGATGATAGAGTTGTCTTGGATGTTTATGATGTTTTCTCAATTTCCTCACCCATTCCATTGTGGTCTTCACTTGGAATACTAGTAGATGATCTGTCTCCATCCTCACCTTCTGTGAGACCATCTTTAACTTCATTTCTCTTCTAGGACTCGGTATTTACCTCTACGATAGTAATACCACGAGAAACATTAATCTTCACTGAGATAACTAATGTCTGAACTTTTTCACATGTTTTAACTATTTCTCCATCAACTAGATACTTTGTTGGATTACTCTCTTTACATGATGTTGATGATAGATTTGTCTTGGATGTTTATGATGTTTTCTCAATTTCCTCACCCATTCCACTTTGTAGTCTTCACTTGGAATACCAGTAGATGATATGTCTCCATCCTCACCTTCTGTTAGACCATCTTTAACTTCATTGCTCTGCCAGGACTCGGTATTTACCTCTATGACAATAATACCTCGAGAAACATTAATCTTCACTTTCTTTACTCATCGTGTAGGATTTCCCACAGAATTCCGTTTACCATGTAATCATAAAACATCAGGTTTCCAGTTGGAGAAAGTGAATATCCATGCAGACTCACAAGATTCCTATGCTTTATGCTTCCAACTGTTTCGAGCTCAGTTCTAACTTCATGCAAGCTTTATGGGTAGTGACTGTGTAGTCTCTTTATAGAAATTCAATTACAATTCTTTAGAAAACATTTCTAAACAGTTCTTGTAACACCATATCCATAATCATTTTACTCATCATGTAGGATGTCCCACAGAATTTTGTTTACCATGTAATCATATTTCAACAGGTTTCTGGGGAGAGAAAGTGAATACCCATGCAGACTCACAAGATTCCTATGCTTGATGTTTCCAACTGTTTCAATCTTAGTTCCAACTTCACACAAGCTTTGTGGGTACTGACTATGCACTTTCTTTATAGCAATTCGATTACAATCCTTTAGAACAAATTTATAAATAGTTCTTGCAATCGCATATGAATGGATTAGATTGAAAACCCTTTTCAACCATTTCATTGAGGAAGTCATTTTCTTCTTGTTATTCCTTTCCTCACATACCATATAGATGAAGACTTAAATTTATTTATATAAAGAATTAAAGATCCTGCACCCATGGATCACATTGTCATTAGATAAAAATTATCAATACAAGCCATATTTTATTTGTCATCTTAACCCTATTTATTGCTTCCATACTCAAGGAGCTTTCTAGTCAAAGTAATTATCCTGATATGGAGTTCGATGGTATCTTCCTCCAAATGATGAATGGTCTTGGCTGTAATCCAGTATTCTGAAGTGAAAAATTTCTCAAATAAATCATTAGTTTCATTAAGGTCACAATTGTCTGTAAATAGAATTTGCAAGCATTGAGAAAGCCATGATTTTTGACCTACACAATTGAAATCTCCATGCATTTCATAAAAAAAGGTTTTCAGAAACATCAATTGTTTTTGTAGAATGGAAAATTTACCGTAACAATTCAACCAAGTCGATGGAACATACCAAAATGTAACATATATATACTTTAAGATGTTTCAACTTGTGGGAGTAACTCTAAGATAGTAATAATGCCACACTAGCTAATTAAAGAATGTGTTACTTTTTCTGTTAAATTTTTCCCTCCATTTGATGTATGAAATGCAATATGATAGTCGAGAACCTTTCCAGTATTAAACTTGTACCTACTTTATAGCTAGAAAACTTGAATTTTATACATTCTCCCAAACATTTCCCCACAGAAAAATGCAAATGGGATGATATTAACTTATTCTACCACTCCTCCAAGGCCCAAAAGAATGTTCACAATCCTTGAAAGATATTTTAGAACATTACTATACATATGCACACGTACATACGTATCACGTAGTTATATCTTGTGCATAGCTTTTGTAGTCCTATATAATGAATTTTCCTATGCAGAAAACATTGAGTAATTGATCTTGATTCTTATCTCTTCTTTACCTCTCTTGTATATATTTGTGTGTGTGTGTGTGTGTGTGTGTGTGTGTGTGTTTGTCTATAATATTCTTATCATAGAAAAGTATTTTTTTAGACCATATGTGTTCTATTCTTTCTCAATCACAACAATTTTTAGGCAATGTTTATGCAGCTAATATGTCAATTTAATAGAAATCAGGAAGATGTAAAGCCTTAGAAGCTTGATTAATGAGATTTGGGCTTGTGGGTGTGAAAATATTGTAAAATTACCTCTATATTAATTTGTACCTTTGAAAATTGGTGCCCAACTTCGGCTTCATAAAAAGAATAGATTTGTTTGCAAAAAAAATTCATCGTTGAAAGTAACAGGCGGGCTGGACCAAGAAATCCTGATGATGATCAGTTGGAGCACAAAGTTCTGCTATGCAAAAAACAAAAAAGCATGTTTATCACAAATTTATGGGTTGGCGCAGGCCTCGTAACTGTCGACATTGGAACCAATGAAATGTAGGGTCTAACATTCACATCTTTCTCCAGAGTTGCCTCTCTTGCAAATCTACGCATTTCACCTCCTTTTTCATTCGAAAGGTACTAAAAAATGGCGCACCTAGCAACACTTGGAGCAAGAAGAAAGGAGGAAGCAAGACTGCTATCACTCAACCCTTTGTAAATATTACACTTTGCTTTGATAGCACCTCCGCTACAACTTTACTCAACATTTCTTCTAACACAACTAAATGTTACCTAACATTCCTTCTAATACACAACTAGCTGTTATCTAACATTCCTTCTAATGTATTTTTCTACATTTGTTCTAGCTTTAATAGAAAATCAGTATTTTCAATCGCACCCCTTATCAACATCAACTACAAAATTAATAACTATCTTTTTAAATCTAATAACATATACCATTCGGTGTTCAAATTAAATTGTACACATGTGATTGCTAGTTTATAGTGCTAGTTGTTTACATGGAGTTATTTTAAATAAAATATGAAACAGGAATGTTTCAACTGATGATGTCAAACTATTGCATTGTTGTTGTTGGGAGAGACTGAACTTTCTTAAGAGTCACTTGAATAACTATTGTGACAAAATAATGTCTCTGTACACTCGTTCATTTATAAGTGTATTCCTACATATTCAATTTTATGTTATGAACATAGATTATCTATATTGTCGTTCTTTCGAATTAATTTAAATATAGCCATATTTTTCAATCTTGTTTGTGGATATTAAGGTTATATGTTATAATTGCTCATTATTGAGTTAATATTTTTATGGTTTGTGACTCATATTATGTGGAGGAGGAACTAATGTTTCTATTGCAATAATTATGTTGAAAAAATGTACGAACTCACTATGGTCCATTATCTAACCCAATATCAATAACCCATTACTCTCCAATGGTATAATTCATATATAATGACCATACAAGTTGTGTCAAACATAGCTTCCTTGGAATTACCATGTCAAATATGGGATCGAGATTGTTGTTTCATTTTAGTTGTCGTTCCTTACAAATATTCAGATCAAACCTAGCACCATAAGAGCGCATGAGTGTTGAACTCTTTTATAATAGTGTGAAATACGTTCCACCCAAAATTATCTTTTTGTTTGTCTTTGATGCCTAAAATTTCTATATGTTCATCCTCATGTATGGATAAAATATTCCAATCACTATATTTTCCTATAGAGTCCAAGTCAAAAGCATGGAATTTTTTAATGTGAAAAAAATTACTATGTCATTTATTAAAAAAGATCACTTCTTTAGCTTTATCATGCTTCAATATTATTGCACGAAATCCTATAAAAATGTTGGAAGTGCAAACCCACTAACTTTTCATTCCTTTATAACAACCTTTATCTTATAGCTTATAATTACTCATATGACAAACTGACCAACATCATTACATTATCTAAAGATGTCCATCTCATCAACTTCCACCCTTTTTTATAGTAACATGGAGAGTTATTTTATTTTACATCTTTATAGTTTAATCACCTTAGATATATGGATGTTACAATCCTATAACATGTAAGATTATATATTTATTGATGAAAGTGCAATTATAAATTACAAATTACAAATTTGTGTTGTTATACTCATTATTGTTATTCATATTATTAGATACATGATAATTTTTTATATACATTATGATTGTATTGCATATACTAATGTTAATGTGAATGGAAGTATTTTTCAAACTTTGCTCAACTAAATTTTTGTTATTTTGTATTTTTGATCTAGGTATTAAAATTGTTTGTTACGTTAAATGTGTGATTTTACATGGTAGTGTTTGTGCAAGTATATATTTTTAAATTTTGTAGTATCCATATTAGGAAATATATGTATGAAAATTAGATATTATTGCATAGCAAAATAAATAAATTAGTGTGATGTAAATGAGTTGTAGTAAACAACTCATATCTAGAGTTTATAATTTAAGTGATCTATGAGAACAAATCACGTATATAGGATTAGGATAGAATAATGGGTCATCAGAGGAGATATTGTTTGGATAGATTGGCTATTGAAGATAAAGGTTGACTCCATCACATGTAAGGATCACTCTCTCATATAAATGTAATCTCTATTAATAATGAAAATTTCCTAAATGAATATATTGAATAAGTTTTTCTTATTGTGATTTAATTATGTTATTATCTTATGCATGATTTGACCAAATCATCATTTATTATCAGAGCAAGTTACTAAGTGAGCCATGAGATTCTTTGAGATTGATTTTTTTCTTATAGTAAACTGTTAGAAAAACCAATTCACTTACCGTTATACAATAGCATTTCATTGTTCTTAAGACTAGCAATCGTATGTGAAATGTACGATGGGAAGGTCGAAGGGGATATATTGGGGAAGTCAAAATAGAGGGGGAGAAACCATGGGAGAGGAAGAGGGTTTAAGAGAAGGGGTTTGATGGCAAAGAAGTACAAGGGAAAGGAAAGCGGGTTTGGGGGAAAATGTGAAAGTAGACCCTAACTAGCCACATGACAGTAATGGCTAGCGAATGAAGGAGAAAATTCTTGTTCTCTAAGAAGTCAAGGGAACGGTTTCCTAAGATATATCATGATGCAAGGAGAGGTATAAAGTTAGTTTCAAAGTGAAAAATAATTTACAATTATAGCTTCTTGTAGAACTTGGCATGCCCCCTTTAAGGTTTTAATTTGAAGAAATTGCAAGGAAGTAGGGAATAGAAAAAGAATCATCGATAATCAAACGTACCAAACAAATGGTCACAAGAGAGAAATTTTGTCTAGAACATACTTTCTATTTTTTAATTTATTGTATTGCACATGATAGATAATTCTAACCTGATGAATTTCTACTATATGTAATTTGCTTTATAATTTTGAACAAAATTAAACTGTTGACATGATGCAATATATGCTTAAATGCGAAAAAACAAGTATAGGTATAATCCAGAAGTTTCCAACGTTGCAATGTGGCCGTAATTCCTTATTCTAGTAGAACATTGTAGCACCTATTTCTATAAATAATCTTGAGTAAGAGTAGGAAATAGATTATGCAGGGATATGTATCAACAACAGAGACCTTCTAATGATTAGCCATACGAGTGAAATATAGATTACATATTTTGATTGGACAACGTTAAGTTTTTTAGAAAAGGTGAAGACATGGATGGAAATCAAAAAGTAAATATGTTGGAACTAAATACTTGCAAGTCCCACATAACCTGATATTTTTTATTTTAATTTTTGTCATTTGGGCCATCCTTTGATTTTCTAGCTCATGAAAGGTTATAAAAATGGATGTGAAATGTAAGATGCAAATGCTGAAGGGTATGCATGAAAGAAGTGAAAATGGAGGAATTGAAATAGTGCAAAATGTGTGATGGAACGCGGAAGGGATACGTCGAGGAAAATTAAGTTTGAGGGAGTGAAAAAATGGAGGAGGATGAGGGGAGATGAAGAAAGGGCTAGAGGGAGAAGAAGTAAACTCATGGGAAAGTAGTTGGCATAAGCATTATGTTGAAATGTTATTTCTTATGACTGGGGGCATCTAAACCATGTTCCTTTCTTATCAATTATTTGAAAGATAATGGGGTTGTGATGTAAAGGTCGTTGAGGAAATTTACTTTAGATGATGATAAATTTGAATGGAAACTTGAATTTTTTAGAATTTGTAACTTGACATATGTTAGATATAGAAAATGTATGTGTAAGGTTTGTTATGTCACTGATTTCATGCACCTCAACATTCCACTTTCTATATTGTATGTAAGTAACATCCATATAGAATCCCAATGATGTTTGAAACTTGATGTCTACATTTTTTAGATACGAATGCAAGGGGTTTGAGGGAGGAGAAGTGCAAGGGTGGGGAAAATCCTTGCATTTTTTGGCTAGAACACACATAAATGCAAGGTGAATTCACATGCATGTTTCATGGGACATTGTATTCATTACATTCACATGTGAAGTTATGGTTTTTATCTAGATCTCATGGTAAAGATCAGGGTTCTTGTTGTCAAGGTATTTATTACATTCACATGTGAAGTTGTGGTTTTTCTTTAGATCTCAGGGTAATGATCAGGGTTCTCGTTGTCAACAATCCTAATGGTGAATTTTACCAATGACCAGTAATTTCAAAGAATTTTATTTGGGTGACAATTAATTTGTTAGATATTAAGATGAAGATATGAACAAATAGTTAGCAATAAAAAGGTGGGAATTAAATACCTGCATATCTATAGTTTTAAGATCATCTATCAGACGACATTTAAATTAGTAGGTAAGAAAAATACATGAATTAAAAGTTACAAATAAAATGATAGAAATTAAGTATGTACATGCCATGCAACTATTCCATAGTTCAAATTGTCTCCGTCCAAATAATATCAACTATCTTTGATCCACTTTACAGTATAGATCTCAGTTGGAATATTCATGTGAATGCAATTTACACTTCACGGATCCAAAAAAGGGAAAATTATAAAAGGTTCAAGGTCTAACACCCATCCACAAAGCCTTTTTTCATAGAACTTTATAGTTCACCCTTTTAGCTATAAGCTCGAGTAATTGTAGGAACATTTGATGCACCCAAGAGATGTTGATAATTGAACACTCCCGATACAGTTCATATGAGCAAAATTTAAATTTGGTACTTCAATCAAACCTAATAAAAACATACAAAACATCTATTATTAGCAAAAATATATAAATATAATATACAAAATATTATATATGCATTATAATATATAAAATATAATTTATCATATATTTTATTAAATGAATAAATAATTAATTATAAAAAAATACACAAAACTTATTATTCATAAAAATTGTGGGTAAGTGCACGAAGTTGGGGGGGCCAAAAAGTGGACAAAACCTGAAAACAGACAAAACGCGTACGCGTTTTGCTAAAACGTGCTCGCTTTTTTTTTGGTTTGGTAATTATTGAACCTATAACTCGTATGGGTTTTAAAGAAGCAAAAACACGTACACATTTCATAGAAGGCAAAATGTGTACACGTTTCATACAAGGAAAAACCACGTATGTGTTTTGTATATTATGGACTATGTATGTGTATTTAGGTGTCTTATACTTACAAAAATAAATGTTCAAGTATAAGATTTCTTTTATAAGAAATATTATACTTTAACTTTATTTTAGTAAATATAAGAAATTAGGGTCACTTTGCACCTGATGGAAGTGGTCCCGTAGCTCTAATAGTTATAATCTAAAAAATAGTTTTTCAAAATCTAATATGGTCAGTACTTACTCATTTTCCGGATTTTAGCAAAGGACCTAAAACTTTCAGGGGCATATATATTATAGTCGGTCTTTGTTTTGGAAAAGCATATAGTCATTTTTTAGGTTTTTTGAAATTGTAAATTGGATTTTGGCCCTACATTGCTTGAATTGGTACCAATTTTTTAAATTTGGTCCATAATTCACTTTAGTGAACATGAATCAACTCTATGATGCTCGTCTACTTCTTACTAAAAAGAGATCCTCACTTTGTATATAGAGGATTGTTCCCTGAATGGGATTCCTGTCCTATTGCCAAAATGAGGTGATTGTAATGTGCCTCCTCCTTAAGGTGTGATAACACTACTAGGTGTTGAATGATTTTTTACAAATAGTACCAAGAGAATTGCATCGAGTGAACTCAGATGATTTCTCATTATTAGAAACATGGTGCTCCATATATAGATCATCCCCTCACCTTTCCTAGCTCTAAAAAGAATCCTTTTATGGAATCAAATTCATGATTCTCATACGTGTTTTTTCTCGTATGTCTCTTATGGAGACAAACGATGTCTTAATACTTCACACATGATGGTCCTTGATAACTTGGTGACATGACTAGCTCATTTTATCTTGTTCTGAAGGGTGTTCAATTAGCTACATAATGGCCAAAATGCCTTTTTAGGCCTTCAGAGAAAGTAATCTCTCATCAAAACTAAATGAGTCGATCAATCACCTCAAACACTATTCCCTACACACTGAAACACATTGAATGATCTTATTATGACTTTCCTTTAGGAGAGGGTTTATGATTTAGGGTTTAGAGCTCAGGGTTTAGGGTTTAGGGCTCAGGGTTTAGGACTCAAGGTTTAGAGTTTAGGGTTTAAGGTTTAGTGTTTAAGGCTTATAGTTCAGATTTCAGGGTTTAGGGTTTAGGGCTCAGGGCTCAGGGTTCACAGTTTAAGGTTTATGGTTTAGGGTTTAAATTTTATGGTTTATGGCTCAGGGTTAGGGGTTTAGGATTTAGGGTTTAGGTTTTATGTTTGAGGGTTCAGGGTTTAGGGGTTTTTCTTAGGGATTAGGGCTTAGGGCATAGGGTTCAGGGCTTAGGGTTTAGGGTTGAGGGTTTATGTTTGAGGGTTCAGGGTTTTGGGTTTTGGCTTAGGGCTTAGGGTTTATGGATCAAGGTTTAGGTTTTAGGGTTTAGGGTTTAGGATTTAGGGCTTAGAGTTTAGGGTTTAGCTCTTACAATTTATGGTATAGGTTTTAGGGTTTAACACTCAAGGTTTAGGGTTTAGGGCTCATGGTTTAAGGTTTATGGTTAAGTGTTTAGGGTTTACTTTTTAGGGTTTAGGAATTAGGGTTTATGGTTTAAAGGTTAGGGTTCAGGGTTTAGGGAAAAGGATTTAGGGTTTAGGGTTTGAGGCTCGGGGTTTAGGGGTTAGGGGTTAGGGGTTAGGGTTTAGGGCCTAAGGTTTAAGGCTCATGGATTAAGCTCACCCATTCACTTACTGTAATGTTCTATGTCTTACCCATTCTTATAAGTATTGATAGAGAGTATTCAACTAAAAAGGGTTCATCTACTTCATAAGTAGAACATTCAAGGGAGTCATCACAATTTGATGTCTTTCATCTACTGATATTTTAGAGGAGGGAAATTATAGATATCTAAGAACAATTTGGTACAAATAAATGTTACCCAATACAAAGCTATCTTCTTCTTCCCATTGCATGTGAACTATTTCACTCATTGTAATGTTATGTGTCTTACCCATTCTTATTAGTATTAACATAGAGTATTCAACTGAAAAGGGTTGATCGACTTCGTAGGAACAAAATTCAAAGAGATTCATCAAAATTTGATGGCTTTCATCTATTGATATTTTGAAGGATGGAAATGCCCACCTCTCATAAACAATGTAGTTGTAAAAGCATACTTAATGATGGTTCTAGGCACAAGACTAGGAAATATGGTCCTAAGATATTCAAAAAGACGAACTCACTCATGAGACCTACTGGTAATATATGAGGTTTATGGGTTTAGCATTTAGGGCTCATGGTTCATGGTTTAAGGTTTAGGGTTTGAGACCTCTAGGATTTAACATTTAGGGCTTAAGGTTTATGGTTTATGGTTATGGCTCATTGCTTAGGGTTTAGGGTTTAGGGGTTAGGGTGTATGGTTTAGGGTTTACATCCTAGGGTTTAGGGTTCAGAGTTACGAGTTTAAGGTGTAGGGGTTAGAGATCAGGGCTCTAGATTTACGGTTTAGAGCTCAGGGCTCAGGGTTTAGGGCTTAAGGATTAGGGTTTAGGGTTCAAGGCTTAAGGTTTATGGTTTATGGTTTAAGGATTAGGGATTAGGGTTTTGGGTTCATGGTTCATGGTTTATGGCTTAAGGTCAGGGGTTCAAAGTTACTTCTTTAAGGTGTAGGGGTTAGAGCTCGGGGCTCAGGATTCAGTGTTTAGGATTTAGGGCTTAGGGCTCAGGGTTTAGGGTCCAGGGTTTAGGGTTTAGGGTTTAGGATTTATTATTTTGGTTTTAGGGTTTAGGTCTCATGGTTGAGAGTTAAGGGTTTAGGTCACAAAGTTCAGGTTTTAGGGTTTAATGTTTAGGATTCAGGGCTTATGGTTTAGGGCTTATGGATCAAGCTTTAGGGTTTAGGATTCAATGTTTTAGGTTTAGGGTTTAGGATTTAGTTTTTAGGGTTTAGGGTTTAACATTTAAGGCTCATGGTTCATGGTTCATGGTTTAGGGTTTAGGGTTTAGGGCTTAAGGCTCAAGGTTTAGGATTTAGGGCTCATGTGTAAGAGATGAATATTTAAGGATTAGGGTTTATAGGTTAGGATTTAGGGTTTAAGGTTTAGGTTTTAGGGTTTAGGGATCATGGTTTAGGGTTTAAGGTTTAGGTTTAGGGTTTAGGGTTTTGATTGTAGAATTTAAATGCTAAAAGATTTAGGTTGAATGTTGAAATCCTAAAAGTTACCTATGTACTGACTAGATTATACTATAAAAAAACTATATCCTAAACCATGGCTAATGGATCTGTGGGACTAGTTCCATAAGGTGCAGAGTGACCCTAATTTCTTATCTTTACTAAAATAAATTTAAAGTATAAGAAATAAGTTTTTATATACAATGTGTATACTATACATAACACGTACGCGCTATAGTGCGTACACATTATAACACGTACGCGTTTTGCATTTTCAATTTTTCCAAGCCATGCCTCAAGGCTTGGGATCCAGTTTGGATCCCCAAACCTGAGGCATGGAAACGTATAAACACAACAAACATGATTTTGTAGGAAAATGTAAAAATGCCACTTCCTCCATGATAAATCAACATAAAAAAATCGATTCATTTAAAAAACATTATACCACGACGTAGAGCAGAGTTTTTTCTTTCAAAAAATATAATTTTTCAAATTTTCTGGCTAACATAAGGTTTCCATATTATTTATTTTCTAACTATGCCTTTTTATATCTATTTTTTTAAGTTTAAATATGTTTATCTTTCATCGTGTATATTTTTTTTGATATTATCGAAATTGAAAAAAAATTATACTAGCACAAACTAGGCCTAATTCTATACATATTCAAAACAAAATCTAATTTTCTATATGTTTTGAGGTAGTTGGGGGGGGGGGCACGGTTGGAGCTCCGTTATTTTTCAAAACATAAAATTTCTGTACCAAAAAAATCATAAAAAAATAAATATTTACTAAAAAAATCTTTAAATTTTTTTAGCGTAAACTAGATGCTCCTAACTATATTTCTACCAAAGGGTTTTCAAAACTACTAAATGGTGCTCAAAAAAAGGTGGGGGGCATGAAAGTCACTATGTTATGTTTTTTAACAAAAATAGGAGCACTTATTGGTATTTTAGTTATTTGACCCACTTAAACTTATCCATTTTCAATATAATTTAGTAGCTTAGAAACTAGACTCAAAATACTACGATTCATGTTTACACAACATCTTCCAATTTTGAATGTAACTATTTCAAAAAACTCGTACAAGTTAATTTTTTTTATTTTTCAGAAAAATGCGTCCACTTAAGACCCCCTTTTGACCCCCCAACTTGATGCACTTACCCCTGTATATTATATATAATATATTAAATACATAAATAATTAATTTTAAACAATACACAAAATGTATTATTCATAAAAACTGTATATTATATATATAGAGGAGATCAAAGTTGGAAGCCCTATTTTGTAAAGTAACATAGAATCACATATAAACTATCTGGTTGATTTAAGAGCACTCAAAAGCAATGCTAAAATATAGTTAACTAAAATCTTCAACAAATTTCTAATTCCATGTATTTTTTGTTAAAAAAATATACATATGGGAAATTGGGAATTATTTCCATGCATATATTAATGATTTTGTGTCTAACAAGATAATATATTTTGTAGATAAGGATTGGCAACATTGTACAGAGATTTGAATGCTTTGGGTGGAGACCCTTTAACCAACCCGAACGCCACAAAAACCCCTTAACACATGTCAGATGCTAAAACGGAACACCACGCATACCAAAAAAATCCACTCAGATGAATCTCACCAAATTCACGTTGCAAGGATTCCTGAAAGTTTGAAAAATTTTGTCCCTGTAATGATTTAGTTTCTGTGATAGGTATGTGAAAAGAAGCATGTACTTTAGATACTTGTGACACATGTTGGTGCAAGAAATAAAAGTGATGATTTTGTTCCATTGTTTGTGGGAGAGAGTGTTTCTCTGATTGCATTAATGAGATACAATTTTCCTATTCCATAAGTGCCTTGAATTATTAATTTGAGAGGAGGTAGCTGGTCTCTGTACATGTAGTGGTGAATTACAACATTAAAAGAAAGCTTTTGTTCAGGTGAGAGAGTTGAAGTAGGGAGGGCAGTCGAAATTTGATTATTGGAGATGTTGCATACAAATCTCTTCTCCTCAATGAAGGAAGTAATAATATCCTGTAAAGTTGGAAGAACTAGATTTTTTCCCAATTTTGGTTGATGTCAAATTCTCGATGCCCCAATATATATCAATTTTATTTACGTTCATGGTATTAGTGGGATGTAGATGATACAATATCTCCCAGTCATATAACTGAGATGGTAGATTTGTATTCTCTTCATCATAGGAAGTTTCTTCACTCGACAGTTCCTTGGAATCTAAGGGAGCATGAGTGACATGCCAAGGATGATAATTATTTTGAAACAGTTCTCAATTTGAAATTATTATCTCTAGAGAGGTGCTTATTTCCATTGCAATATTGCAAACAGGTTTGTATAGAAGGATCTCAAACCAACACAAAGTTTTAATATTTGATGACTCACGAGCAAGGATCTTAAAAAATATGGGGAAGACACACACAACTGCATGCAATGTATGCATCCTCCATTTTTCCCCCTTGTGTAACTTGTTGTAAGACCAAGTTTGAACTATTTCTATAACCGGCATGGATTCCATTATTATAGGCCGCACCTTGTAGGCACAAAGGAGTTAAGACAAATCTTCAGAGTCAGTGTCAGATTGGATGACCCTTCGTAAGACTTTTTTCGGCTGCATAAAATAAGAGGAAATTTGAGGAGCATGTGGCAAGTTTATCATGCATTGATATCATGGTCTACAACACTTTCAATAAGTATTTAATGGAAGGAAGAAAGTGTCAGCTGGTCGTCACTGGCATTGCTGTAGATTCTGGACAACATTTGATGGTATGTTTCAAAACATCATTATGCTTTGGAATCATATTTTGCCACATACTTTACAACTGCATTCTGAGAGAGTACTGGATGACAATCAACATTGGATCTCCATATAAATAACATCATTTGGCTATGGATGTTCAAATTTTCATCATTTCTGAGAGTAAGGTACTTTACTTTCCCATCCGCCTCGTGGGAAAGTGAAGATTCTTTCTGCATCTCCCAGGGGGCATTGTAACGACACGGTAAATCTGAATTTTTTTCCCTCAAATATGTTTGTTATGAGAATTTGGTGTGTTGTTGAGCATGATTGAGAATATCTTCGAGATCAGAGAGAGGATTGGAGGAAAGTATTTTTTCTGTGTCTAAGATATAAGGATCATCTTGTATGGGCCGATGTATATAATTTGACTATTAATTGACACATCGAGGGTTCCATACAGAAACATATTTATCGAAATATTATTTTGGGCCTCTACACTTTGTGGGTCATCTCAGTCCACTATTTTAATATTGGGTGCATTTTCAATCCACAAAAAACCATGCACATGTGCGGAGCCTCTATGTTGCCATTCATATCTATGAAAAAAAACATTGAGATTGCAAGGCATGAAAACAAATAAGGACAAGGGATAATGGTATGGATTTTTTTACCTATAACAATAGTCAGTTGCCCTAAGATGTTTCTGGAGGACCACTTCATGAAATATTGTGAAGCATTGATGCAAGTAAGAAGAGAAATGATGAGGATTGAAAATAATGTTTAGGTTTCTCCATCGTTGAGCATCTCTAGCGTCAGCTCCAGGGGTTTCCCATGCATTGCGTTATGAAGGTCCGACCATTGTGTCTGTTGTACTGAGAGAAAAGAACAAAGTAGGCGGGTCCAATTGTTTTATCATATAAGAGATATCGGCTCTACTGCTGAGACCAAGAGGAACATGTCCCATGAATATTTGTGCCAAATTGCATCATACTATCTGGGATGGCATCATTAGGAGAAGCATGAAGTTTAAAGTGTAGATCTATATATGTTGTTGGTAGCCCATGGTATAGGTCTTGTTTCATGAATACAGATGTTTTATCCTGACTCCTATGGCGTATTATGATGTTAATAAAAAAATATCTAAACCGTGGATGGGAACCAAACCGGTCGTCATGATAGTGCATCAAATGTAATGCGTATTCATAAAGTTGAACCTCTTTCATGTGAGGCTCTTTAAACATGGCCTCTCCTATAGGGAAAAAAGTTGGAAAGGCCATTGAGAACAACCCTTATGTGTTTTATTCATTTACCAGGGAAATCCCAAGCTCTGGCCAAAGCAATGTGATCGAGGTGTTTTGTTCAACTACAAACAAGAAGCAATGAATCTCCTCTTTTTCAGTACATGTATTTGTAGTTGACGGAACAAAAGATGATGAAAGGCCAACCATATCTGGAAATGGATAAGGTTCCATGGTAGATAACTTTGAAGCATCTTCTTAGGGATCAAGAATATCTAGTGTTACATTTTTCAACAAGGAGGAAATTTTTTTTGGGTCAAGAGGCAAAGAGGCAAGATCACCACTATCCAACAAAACATCTTTTTAGTATAGATCATGAGTTATTTTATACTGCAGTGCAGCCCAGACGCGTGCTCTGCTAACATAAAAGTCATAGTGTATGTGATGTGTCCATTTCATTGTATAAGTAAGATGTCCAATTCTCCAAGGTGATGTGGATGGTATTTCACAATGGAGGAGATGTTTTGTGGAAAGATGATGGTGTGACCTGTGTATTTGTATTGGCCTCTGCAAGCTTGCTAACTTGTATAATAGGATTAACTCTTGCAATTAGAATTTATTCAACTTGGGTCTTGGACTTCAAGAAAGATGGTTGACATCCTGGGTCCATGTTGTTCCATGAGGATAAACGATGTCCATTTATTTTAAAATTACATCTACTGCAAGTATGCACTCGTCCAGAATTTCTTGTTGTCATACCTAGGTAGTTTTCTAAACAAATGGAGCATGTATTGCTTGTGGATAGAAGATCAATTATTTTACAAAACACGTCTTGAGTTGTATAAAATGATGTGTATGGTGAGCAGGAGGGTTGTTGCAGGGATTGGGAAATAACATGAGAGGACGGTCCTGGCTCCTGCGAAAGAGGAAAGTGAAATGGTTATGAGGAAAATGTGTTCAGATGGTCGATATTGCTGTTGTGAGGAACACAAGAGGGTTGTACAAATAAAGGCATTCTTAAAGAGTAGGAAACATTTGGAATGATGCTAACATAAAATATATTATGGTAGTTGTTATTTATAAGCTGTGGCGGGCTTGAAGAACAAGAGGTTGAAAAGTGGCTAGCAGAAGGGGGTCTATTCAAGAAATTCCATTCTTCTTGTAGGATATTTGAAGGTCAATGAGCAAGGGGTGGCAGGGATTTGAAATCGAGAATTCTAGTGGGCATTTTATTGTGGGTTATGAGCATGCAACGATTTCCTTTTTAGGCTTCTTTACAAGCACAGTAACGATGATGACATTTTTCATTAATGTTTGCTCTATTGCAAGCGTAATGATCATGCCTTTGCAACCTTTTCTTCTGGTCTGACATAGTTGGTTTGGATCAATTGTTTGGCATTCGGTTCTCGCCAAAAAAAGGAAGTGGAATTGGCAAGGAAATGAGGACCTGTAGCAAAACGTACATGGGTAAGCATGTTAGTAGAACAGGAACAAAACTAAATTTGTGAAACATAATAACCGACTAAAAAACTATTATTGAGATTTTTGCAACACAATCCAACTAAAATCCATTACATATGTATAAGTTTATGAAATCATTCAAATTTCATGATATAAAGAGACATTTTTTCCATATATAACAAACAATGCATAATACAACTCTGACCACCACATAGAAGAGGAATACTTACTTCAACTTCCATGTGTATTTCTTCCAAAAACTACTTCAGCCACATGGCTTCTTTGTTGTTTCCATTTTACTTCTCTGCCTCAGTAGAAGAAATGGAGATTGTTTGTTTCTTTTGTTGTTCCAAGTAATGGCACTTGCACCAGAAACTTGAACACAAATCCAGATGTATATTTTATATCCAACACAACATCGGCATGGTTAAAGTCATAATATCCATATAGACATTATAATAAGAATAGTATAAATCATTATTGATTTTACTTTTAACTATTTGTAAAAGTTAAACACTAGTTGTTTAACAACTAAAATAACAATATGCTTAACAACTAACCATTTTAAAATATGTTGAATTTTTTTGACATAATATTCTTGTAAAATATATATTAAATGCAATCATCATTAGATGTCTCCAATACAAATGCAAGAGCGTCCCCAAGTGTCATTTGATACGCATATAGTAATATTTTAGTAATTACACACTAAGAAATTTTTTATCAAAAACATACATATCTTCATTATCTCAAGCATTTAAAAATGAGATAAGACTTAATAGATAATATATCTGAACAAATAATCAAATCATACAAGAATGATCAAATAATTCACTAAAAACATGACCCATTAACAATCAATATTTCCCATAGATTTAAGTGGAATTTTATTCAAACAATGATCATTTAAGCACCTTTTAAACTATAAACCCTAAACCCTATTTGTAATACCTAGAAAATTAAGCCCTAAACCATAAACCCTTAACCCTTAACCCTCAACCATAAAACCTAAACCCTGAGCCCTAAACCCTAAACCTTGAGCCATAAACCCTAAACACTAAGCCCTGAACCCTAATCCATAATCCCTAAGCCTAAACCCTCAAACCTGAACACTCAACCATTAACCCTAAACACTAAACCCTAAACGCTTAACCCTCAACCCTAAACCCTCAACCATGAGCCCTAAACCCTAAACCATCAACCCTTAGCCCTAAACCCTAAACCTTGAACCATGAGCCCTAAACCCTAAACCCTATACCCCAAACCATGAGCCCAAAAACCTAAAACCTAAACCCTAAACCTTAAACACTAAATCCTAAACCCTAAACCCTTAGCACTAAGCACTCAACCCTAAACTCTTAACCTTGATGCCTGAGCCCTAAACTGTAAACCCTAAACACAAACCCTAAATAATGAGCCATAAAACCTAAACCTTAAACCCTAAACCCTAAACATTGAATCCCTAAACCCTAAACCCTAAATTCTAAACACTAAACCCTAAGCCCTAAACTATGAAACTTAAACCTTGAACCCTGAGCCCTAAACCCTAAATCCCAAGCCCTCAAACCTTAATCCTGAGCTATAAATCCTAAACTCTTAACCCTAAACAATAAACTGTGAAACCTAAACCATGAGCCATAAACCCTAAAACCTAAACCATAAACCCTAATTACTAAACACTAAATACTAAACCCTAAACCCTAAACCCTAAACTTTGAGTCTTGTTGTCACCCTAAAGATTCCCTCCTTTTTCAAAGACAAATTTCCAAACTTTTGAGTCAGTTTCCTTTAGAAGTGTTTTGGTAAAGAGAGAAATTCAAAAAGTTAGAAAATTTCATTCTTTGGAGTCATTTTTAGTGTTTTGCGGCTAATTCGGATATTTTTGTCCCATGTGTCCCAAGTGCCGCCGAGCCTCTAGTTCACTGATTTTTCACTTTCTACGCACTACTCTGTTTGTTGATTAAGTTGGATATTTTTGTCCCATGTGTCCCAAGTGCCGTCGATCCTCCAGTTCACCGATTTTCCACTTTCTCCGGACTACTCTTCTTATCAGTTGAGTCAGATATTTTTGTCTCACGCGTCCCAAGTACACTTGGGCCTCTTGTTCACCGATTCACCACTTTTCCCGCATTACTTTGCTCATCAGATCTTTTGGGTTTGTGTATCCTTCGTGTCCCCGTGTCCCATGGTCTTTCTATGCTCTCTAGACCCTTATTTTCCACACTCCTCTTGGATCAGGTATTTCGGCTTTGCGCGTCCCTCGTGTCCCAATGTCCCATGGATCATCTATGCCAATTTTTTCCACTTTTTCAACTTTTTGACTTTTTGAGTCGGTACGAGGGCCATTTATCGCGCATTCATTCCAACTCATGGCTATTTAAAGAGAGGTAACCATTCATTCATTTTCACACTTTCTCGCTCATTTTCCCCCTCACTCACATTCGTGTAAAGCAAGTCGTTGCCCGCATCTGTACTTATTTATTTTCTCTTGTAGGGATTATTTGAGATCATGGTAATAGTCCATTAAATGTTATATTCTCTCTACCTCTATCAAGATGAAGATGCAGTATCAAGGGCATGAACACCTCTCCTCATTATAAACCTTTGTGCCTAACATCGGTGACAGTGAAGCTTGACATCTAGACCTTGATGATTTTTGGAGCTGACTTGGATGTGATAACCCTATTCCCATCGCTCAAATGATCAAAAATAGTGGGATTGCATTTGCAGGTGGTTTTCCTATCTTTTTTTAGTGTGTTGATAACGTGCTCTCTTGTGGGGCTTGTTTCAATCCGAAATCTAAAGAAATTGTTAATGTACATGGTGAAGTAATTGTGCAACTAGATTCCAAAGCTATCTGTATTTCCATGCGCATCCCAATGGCGGAAGGGGTTAATACCCTCACCCTTGCTCAAGCACAAGCACTATTTGACCAGGATAGTGAGAGATATAAGGCTAGGGTAGCTAAATCATGGTTGAAGAACCCTAAAAAGGGAGCATGCAAACGTATGAAATCATTGTTTAGGGTTGATTTCAATGAAGAGCTTTCAGACATCATCACCCTTCTTTCTAGAATCATGGGAATGCCCTCTACAAATGAGTTTAACTTTTGGATGTGTCCCTTTATTAACATCATTTGTGAGGGGAAGCAGAATTTGACTTGGAGTGAGATTATTTGTGAAAACTTAACAGAGTAGTTGGTAAATGTTCACAGAACCTGAACATTCTACATGTCATCCTACCTTATGTACACCATTGCAGCATCTAGGAAATGGTTTGGTCTCACTTTCGTTGAAGATAAGAAATATGCCCCCATATATGAATATTGCCCTCAGTTAACCCTCAAAGTCAACGATCATAATTTTAGGATAATTAATGATGCGTTCACCATGTACATTGTGAGGATCTTGGAAGGAAATACTACTTGGAGATTTTTTGAGGAAGAAAAGACTTTGATATCTAACTATGGAAGCTTCTACACTCAATTCAGAAAATCCTCATATATCAGACTAGCTGGTTTCAAAGGTCCACCTCTAAAGATTCCTATGTTCTGTAATGATAAAATGGCTCTTGTTGGGATTTACAGGAAATTGGGTACAATCCACCGAACCTGCAGAGATAATAAGATTACTGGCATTCATTTTCCTATCTCCCTGGGAAATTATACATACAGGACAACCCTGGATGCCTAGAACATTGATAGAACCATTGTTCCTATCACTATCCATCACTTCAAACCCAAAACTTGCTTTGATATCAAAGGATACATTGCTAAGAATTTCAAGATGGTATTCTATCACCTTACTGACACTAAAGATTATTAGGCTGATTGAACAGATGATTTTGAGGCCAGGAGAAGGTACTTTGGTAGAATCTCTCTTCAACAAATCATAGAATTCAACATATATAAATTACCTGATGGGCTCAAGGATGATGATGAGTACTTGTAATCTATTGAGTATGAGAGTTCTATTAAACACACTCCTCCATAAACCATTGATTGGTTTGTATAAGAGAGAGATGATTTGAAGGAAGTTATCAATCCTGTTATTGTGAGAACCAAACTCTGGTTTGATAGGAAGATGCAAGTCTTTAGGATGAATAAAGCCAAGTCTTCTTCGTAAGAAACTTCTTCTCCTAGGAAGGAAGAACCTATTCCCAATATTGAGGTTCCCGAATAATCTATTCCATCCTCCTCAACAAAGGTATACCTGAAGAAAGGTAAGGCCATCAAACAAGAGCATGTTGGAGAAGAAGTTATTTATGAGCAGCCAGAGGTCCCTGTAGGGCCAAAAAATATTGTTGTTTTGAGTGAGGATGACAGTGAAGAGATGAAAGAAGAAGAAGAAACCCATGTCATTACTACTGAGATAGAAAATGAAGGGAAAATGACTGAACCTCTAGGTTTGATGGATACTTCTTCTAAGGATCTTTATGAAATTGTGCCAACTTCCCCATTGGAGACATTAGTAGTGCAGACATTGAGTGCAATGAGTTCACTTGCACTCGGATCTATTGATCCTTCTACCTCTTCCTCTTCCTTGGATTAGGTTCAACCTTTCGTTGATAACAAGAAAAGGAAATCTTCTTCTCAAGTTGTAGTTCTTAATTTTGATGTTGTGGCAGCCTTGCTCGATACTACTCCTCCTCCTCTGGAAAAGAAAGAAAATACCACCTCAAGCTTGGTGTCAGATTCACAGGGTCAACAGTTCATGGAGATTGCAGAGCCTAAGGTGGATAAGGAGGAGAAAGATATTTTGGTTTCTGACCTGGAGCTTACAAGAATTCCACTTGGGGATTCTACACCTGAAAGTGAGGTTCATAACCTCAGAGAAACTGTGACCAAATTCATTGAATGAGTGGAGAAGGGTAAATAAACTATGGAGCAATTGGAAGAACATAATCAAGTTCTTTCAAATTTTATAAAATACCTATTGGAAAAAGAAAAGGTCTTGGATCTGACTCCACTAGATGCTCTTCCACCTCCCATAGTTCTCAACAAAGATGAAGTCCAGACCATCAAATATATTCACAAATATACTACCTATGGAAAGGCCATTGAAGCACTGGTTGATGATATGACAGTGGATAGATTGAACTTCATTAAAGAGGCTTTCAAGTCATATGAGAAGGTGTCCAGATTACAGCTAAAATTCACCACAATAATTAGTGGCTTAGAAAAAGAACTAAAGCTCTGGTGTGAATGTATTCAAGATCTCCATTCAATGAGCCAGACATATGAGAATATTTTATTGGCAAGTAATGTATTTAATGAGGCCAAGAAAAATCTATCAAAATCCTAGGATTTCAGTGTTGATTGGAAGATCAAGGTTTTGGAGGAAGTAGTGGGATAACTGAAGAATATGTGGCAGAAAGGGGAATCTTTCAAGACTTGTGTTTTTTCTGCCTTCCAAGATATTCATTTTCAGATCCAGAATGAAGCCTCGGGTAATCAGTTTTCTATTCAGGAGATCAAGGCTCAATTAAACACCTTCATCAAGGAAGATATTTTCAAAGAAGATTCAATGTCTAAATTGAAGATGAAAGATGTATGCTCTCTCCAATCAGCTATCACTGAGGAAAAAAAAGAGTATCTAGAAAACACAGAGTTTGAGAAGGATATGGAGAAGTGTCTTGGCATGTGGACTCATGCCACTTCCAACACTACCATCCCAAAGTGCATGGAGATAGCTGAAGTATTTAAACGATTTAGACATCAGATTCTTAAGACAGTTGGTCCCTCTAAACCTCCTTCAGATGTTTCTACTCCTGAATCCTAAATCACTTCTTTTATTTTGGGGTTTTAAAACCCATGATGTAATACTTGATTAAATACATTCTATTAATGTATTTTTCAAGTAGTCTTTAATCTTTATATTAAAAGAAGTTGGAACCAAATGTACATGTATTTGTAAGCTATTTAATGGGCTCTCCATGTCATTGTTAGGGGTTGAACCCTGATACTCTTGAAATGTAATAGATTTGAAAGTAATCAATACAAAAAAATTTCCCTTCTCTCTTATTTCCATCTATTATCCTTTCTTCCCTTATCTGAAATTTGTGAATCATCAATCTTTCATGCTAAGAAACTTTGTGTTCTTATGATATGATTTATGGAACTTTGCATCTGTAGAATTATATATGATGATGCCCATGTGAATGATTCCATTTTGTATCTCTTTTGATAAAGTACACATAAGATTATATTATGTTATATATATTACCTAAAAGTAATGTTGTGTTCTTCCCTTTCAGTTTCCTTGTTCTTCTATTTCTATGTATTGATAATCTTTATTGGCATAAAACATTTCAAAGTATCAGGAGTCCTTATTAATATGAAAGTTTTATATTTGTATATAAGATTTGTTGCTCGCTTTCAATAAGGGAACCTCTCCCATAAAGAGGATAGACTTGTTGTCCCCTGACTGTTGATTACTAAAGTACAAATTCAAAACCAACAAGTCCTAAACCCTTAACCCTGAGCCCTAAACCCTAAACCCTAAATCATAAACCCTAATCCAAAGGAAAGTCCTAATAAGATCATTTGGTGTTTTTCTGTGTGTAGGGAATAGTGTCTAAGGTGATCTATCAACTCATTTAGTTTTGATGAGAGATTACTTCCTCCGAAGGCCTAAAGTGAGGATCTCATTTTAGTTAGAAGTAGACAAACATTATAGAGCTTATTCATGGTCACTAAAGTGAATTATGGACACAATTAAAAATTAGTACCAATTCAAACATTGATAGGTCCAAAATCCAATCAGAAGGTAAAAAAACCTACAAAATGATAATATATGTGGCCTAAAAGTTTTATGTCATTGCTAAAATTCTGAAAATGAGTAAGTACTGACCAGATTAGATTTTGAAAAACTATCTTCTAGATTATAACTTTCAGAGCTACATGACCACTTCCATCAGGTGCAGATTGACCCTAACTGCTTATATTTACTAAAATAAATTTGAATTATAATTTTCTTTTAGAATATATGGCTCCTTCAGGCCCTCCTAAACTTCATATAGAGTAAAACATGTATGCGTTCATAGCACTAGAAACATTTACATGTTATAGCGAGTGTGCATTATAACACGTATGTGTTTTAGGCTCGTGAATTCCTAAGCCTAAGAAAATGTAACATGATCGCGTTATATTACAGAACGTGTATGTGTTACATTCATTTTCAAGTTTTTGTCCATTTTTTTGGCCCAAAAAAATGAACAACAGTTCTATTTTTTAATAAACTATTAAAAAATGAAGCAAAGTTTTAAATTACATATAAGCCATTTTTTGTATGTTTTCAGTTGTAGTTACTTCTAGTTCATTTTCACTAACCTATTTGAGATCATTATGAAAGAAAAAACAATTCCTTCAACAGTATATAAAATACAAGATATACTTTTCATTAAGAAGTATCAAAAGCAGTTTATAAAGCTATTATATTAGCACTATGATTATTCTCATCATCTTCATCTTGATTTATCAATTGAAAATTGATTAGAACCCATTTTCATAAAAATAAAATTAAATAATTAATGAGGATTAGTAAACAAGGTTAACAAAAATCCCCCCATCGTTGTTTAATTCTTGTAATCAAAAATTGATTAGTTTTACGCCGAAAAAGAGGTCATGTCAAGCATATAATCTACACACGAATGCATTAGTATTATATTAATATTCAATTGAAATGAGAGTGAAACTTTTTTTAGCTTTCTACTCTCCAAATGTCGACGGCGGATCTAGTCATCATGTCACAGAAAAATATGATTTCGAATAAAAGATTACATTATTTTTACTATTTTTCAAAAAAAAAGAAACTTTATGATTATATTTAAGCTTTTGAAAAAGAAAAAAATGATAATGTTTTATATAAAAAAAAAATTGGAGCTCTTTCTCCTTTATATACTTGGAATCTATATCAACTCGGCCAAGTCTGGATGTGCCACCGAGCCAAACCATTTAACAAATTGCAATTTTAAACAAAGGCCAATTTATATTAAATACCGAATGCCAAAGATCAATGTTTAATTAAGCTTGTAATATATTATCACTCAAACTATATTTAATTGCCACATTAATCCCATAAACCACATTATAAACTTACAATTTATAACCAAAAATTCCAACATTAAACTGATCTCGAAGGCAAGCTAAACATTGTGGTCAGGTTGCATAAGAACCATGCAGAGCCATTAGCAACCCGAAGGACGAGCCACCCAGGAAAGCCAACGGAAAAATCCTTATGGGATTTCAACAAAAAAAGAATATTTAGTAATGACCGAGGTCACACCACCATAGTTCAGTGCAAAGGCTTTTAAAGTCGTCCATTTCCCACGACCATCCCCATGTGGGGACTAATTCTCCCATATAAAAAATGCTTCGAGTTAAAAAAATCACTTTAGGATGTGCGTATTGATAGTTGGAAAATGTGTGGGGCATTGTTATAAAGTGTTCCATGCACTTTGAATTAGCCTTGGAATAATGTGAGGTGGAATTTGAACTTGCCCCCTTGGTTGGTTGTGATCCACCCATATCACTTCAATGCCAAACTAGCAAGTGCATAGAGGTCGGATGGTTTCCACTAACCACCAATGAACCCAACACAATCCTTAAGGATAGTGATCAACAACCACATTCCATACCAAGTGGCCGAATATTAGAATAGATCCTACCAACAAGGATGAAGGAGAGGAGTTTTATGGCAGCGGGGGGAACTAAAGCGAATGTGGCAGTGAAGGATAGGGCGGAAGGTGATATTAGTAGGGCCAACCAAGTGGTGGTGATTGGAATGTGGGGAAAAGGGGAATGGGTCAGCCACCTCTCCACATAAAAAACTGAGAAATGAATATATATTAGCGCCGATCAAAATTATAAATATGGGGTTGTGATATATATAATATATTTTAAACAATACAATATATAGGATTTTTGTATAGTTTTAAAACTATTCAATATAGTTTTTTTAATATATAAACTATAAGATTTTATAGTTTTATATATAAAGTATATAGTATATATTCTTTTATTTTTACTTTTATAAATTATATTTTATAAATAAGATAGTTTTAAACTATAGTATGGTTTATAAAGACAGGGAAATAAACCCTTAAAAGGAGCCATAATGACATGAGAAAATAAAAATAAAAACTATACCAAAATTAATACACAAATTTATAAAGGGGACAATATTTTTCACGTTCCCAATGAGAAAATTTAAAAGCCTATTTCCATGGATCTTGTCTCATCTTCTTTAAATTTAAATTTGTGTTTGTACCTTTGAATAATTTGATCCTACATGAAAACTATATGAACCATAGAGAATATTTCAAAAATAAATAGTCTCACTAAATTGTAATCACAAGCTCTAATAACCTTTCACTAAATTGTATTCACGCGATCTAATAAATTTTCACCTGTGCACAGACATCTCCAAAAAATCATTGACACATGTCCATGAGGGTACGGAAGGTTAAATATATTCCTAACCAACTACCCAATAGACATGAAATTTGGATTAATTAAATTATTCAGCCAATATTTAACCTTGTGTGGTACCATGTGAGGATGAGGGTTATAAAGTTACATTAACCATATTGAATTAATATTGGGTAAACATTAATGTGCATACATAAATAAATAACAAGGTAAAATAATTAACAACATAACACATTAACACATGATATAACGTCGAAAACCTCAATGGGGTATTGAGAAACTTTTAACTAGTCCAGACCTCCCTTCCTCACTCCTAAATTAATTGTATATCTCATGAAGGGTTATAACCTATTAAGTTTAGTTAATTAATAACTAATGAAAATTGAATTTATATTAAATAATAAAGAATATATTATATTCTATAAAGAATAAAGAATAAATTATATTCTATATTATTTAATTATAAATTAAATATTATGAACACTTACTATTATGTTCTAACAATATATTTACTAAAATATGGAGCAAATATGATTAATGTATCCAATAACAAATGGTTTGCATAGGAGTTCCATGTTTTTCTCCTTATAACCAATATATTACACTGCCCATCCAACATGATATTAATTTGTATAGGAGCTCTTCTGATTCTACCTATGTTGCAACTTTTAGTTCGATTACATATTAGTTATTACTCTTACTAGGAGCAGCCTTCACACTTCTACGATGCTCATGTACTTCCACATTCTATACTTGATATTGAGCATATTGGTTGTCATTCAACACATACGAGAGCTATTTGTAAAAGACATATAATGAAAATAATTTATTTTCCTAGAACAGTAAGGATCCTTAATCCAACCGTTCCAAAATCACATATATAATGAAAATAATTTATTTTCCTTTAGCAAGGTAAGGCTCCTTAATCCAGCCCCGCCAAAGTCACACACACACACACACACACACATTCGGGAAGAAATATTGCAGAAGGAACTTGGAGCAGTAGAATTTTGGTACAGGTAATCAAATATAATTATTTCAAAGTTTTTTCTAAACTACATATCTAATATTTAGGTTCCCTCATCTCACAGGTATGAATGGTGACATAGAGGCTCCACACATGTCCACGGTTTATTTTGGCTCGAGAATGCATCAAAAGTTGATGAAATGGACTGCGAGGATACAATAGCTATTGAGGTGATAAAATAATACTTTGATAAGTTTGTGTCTACCTGGAACCCCCGCCTGACTTGCAACTGCTTGGATTTTGTTCGCATGTCACTCCTAGATGACCCTTGCTTGCTAGATACAACACAAATTCTATCCACCTCCCCGCATGTAGTCCTTGAAGAACTGCTTAATTGAGTTCAGTGCCACACTAAATGTTTAGAGTAGACATGCCTGCGTAGAAAGTAAATCACAACTGCAGTGCAAGTACAATGCCCCCTGGGCCACAGCAACCTACTTCTTCCTTTCACATTGAAAGTGATGGGAAAATTAAATACCTCCCTTCCAAAAATGATGATAGATTAAAATGGCCTGGGGATTAACTATCCACAAGTCACAAGGACTTACTTTTCATAGAGAAACCATCGACATTGTAACCACTGAAAGGAAGGGTCTGACATTCACAACTTTCTCTAGAGTTTCCTCGCTTGCAAATCTACGCATTTCACCTATTTTTTCATTCAAGAGATACTCAAATATGGAACATGTACCAGCGCTCAGAGCAAGAAGAAATGAGGAAGTAATACTACTATCACTCAACCCATCGTAAATACGACTATCTATTTTGAAAACACCTCCACTACTACTATACTCAACACTTCTTCTATCCAAATCGACACTGTCGTTCAAGGGGTATCAAATGTAATCATGTTTATTGACAACTAAAATTTGCCCACTAAAGGCTACCATTCATGATATAAATACTGCAAATGTATACATGTCTCATTATGTGTACATATATATCTTCATTTATTTGATGTTTTCAAATATGAAAAGCAACTTTAAATGTACGAATCTGTAACATAATTAAATGTACACATACAAAATTTCAATGTAATGTTTCAACTAAATTTTTACACTACAACTTTCAATCACACACATTATCAATTGTACAATAAATGTTTTTCCAACAAAACACCAACCGAACAATCGATGCACTACTAACACAATAAAGCTGAATCAAATACATAAAACATCAACTTTAAAAATAAATTAACTATTGAAAACGGTATCAAATGTATTCATGTACGAATTTACAACAACTTTGAAATGTATAAACAACCTTAAAATTAAGTGTCCCATCTATATTTCTACACTTACGAAAACAATCGCACCCCTAATCAACATCAACGACAAAAGTAGTAATTATACCTCTAAATCAAATAATATATATCGTTCAGCATTCACATCTCATGAAACACATGCGATTGCTAGTTGGTAGAAGATGTTTGTAAATGTTATATTTTAATATTTTAATATAAAATTGAAATAATTTTATTTATTTATAATTTAATATTTAATAAAATATCTTATATAAAATTACAGTGTGTATGGAAAACTTGAAATCCATCTTCTTAGTATCCCCTCAAACTCTCTTCCTAAATATTTGTTGCTTCCTAATTTATTAAGAAAAAGATTTTAAAGTTTCTTTCAATGTTCTTTTTAATAGAACTACTTTGTAAGTAAAAATAAGAGCAACAATTCTTTGTATGGAACCTTGACATAAATGTCAAATAATAAGAGAGAGTAAAGATGCTAGCCATTTTCCAATTGAACAAGTGCCACATAATGATTTATTTCTAATGTGTTAAATTTTAAAATATAAATATGGAACTAGTTAATTGTTATAGTATTGATGTATTTGTTATCAAACCAAAAATTATCATGGAAAATTTTAAAATATAGATATGAGATTGGTTAATCATTATGATATTAGTATATTTGTGTGTTTATTATAGGACCAAGAAAATACAAACAGAAAAATAAAGGTATTTAAAATAAATTGTCAAATTAAATGAGAAAATAATATGTACAATGTTGGCCCATTCAAATTCATCTTAATTTCATCAAATGAATTGTAGACCAATGACGGTGATATAAAAAGTGCTACATAACCATCCATAAGTCTGAATTTTATATCGAATATGATGGAATGGATTCCCCCCGTCCTTAACAATTAAGACTAAGAATAGTGCACCCAATACATATAAGCTTTGGAAACATGTCCATGATAAGAAATAATGCTTAAACATTAGAGAATAATTTTTAAATAAATTTATGTATAGTATATTTAAGGGAATGTTTCGAAACACATTTTATATGTATAGTATATTTTAGGGAATGTTTCGAAACACATTTTATGATCTACTATTATCATCCTTTGAGTAATGAGAAATCACACGATATTTTGATGTAATTAAACTTTACATATAATTAATAGTTATAGTTTGTTAAAAAAATGTTTAAATTATTATAAATTAGGTTTATAAAAAATGGAAATTGTTTATAAAAATGTATTTTTCAAAATGAAAATAATTAATAACAAATTTAATATTGAAAAATCATATTTAATTTGCGTAGTGAGTTATGATTATTTTGTGACTATTTAATTATTATGTTAGTAAGAGAGTTACTTCCATAATGGCATCACCTTTATTAGCATAAGAATTGTGAGATATTTAAGTTTTTATGTCACCAAAAACCAAGTTAACCATCCAATGTGAGATTATTATTTTTGATTGAATTGAGGTTTTTTAATGTAGTAAAAGATAAAACAATTCCAAGATGCATTAAAGAGAAATATTAATCTGGGTAGCAATAGAAAAAGACCCTTCTTACTATGAATATGTCAATAATGTAAATGGTAACGAGTGAGTGCAATAATCCAAAATTATTTTATTATAGGGAAAATGACTAGAGAAATAACTTTGTTTGTGTATGCACTATCTATAATCTCTTAATAAACTTATAGGGTAGCCAATTTCTTTGAAATTGAAGAGAAATAAAAGATTTCACTTTCTTAATCAGATATAGAGTTCATTTGTACTTTTGGGGTAAATCAGTTGGATCCTTTTCTTCTAAATCTATTGAATTGTTGAAGTATAGATTAATTAGACGATGAGATATGTTACGAGAGAGTAAATTTTATCTGATTCATTCCCGTGTAAGTTTATCATGAAAAAATTTTCTTCATAAATGTCATAATTTAATTTCAAATACAAATTTGAAATTATTTTATTCATTTATAATTGATTTTTTAAAAAAAATCTAGGCCCTTTTTGATGAAATAATTTATCGCAAGGAAAAATTAGTGGATTTTCACTAAGCGCTCTGGGACTAAGTCCCTCCTCTTGTTAATGGAGAGGCTCCCATTTATTGAATGCATAAAACAAAAAATATTGGGTGGCTATGAAGCCAAGGATCACACATGGATACTCCATTAAACCTTTGGCAAATTGCTTTCACTTAGTGCAATGGGGTATTTGCTTAGAGAGAGAAGGTAAGGGGAGTGAAAATGTCGTGAAGGTGGATTAAGTTCGTGGATAAGAACTTATAGATTTCCACAACTTGAACTAGAATAATTTTACATACAATTAGAAGAAGTCAACTTCAAGAGCAAGATAAGAATAAAAAATTATATAAAAAAATTCTATAGATTAATTTATCAAAGGAACTAAAACCTTCCTTGATTTTATAATATTATCACGTGTACAAAGTTGATCATGCAAAGAAATGGAAGAAACATATAAAAAGGAAATAGAAGAATATAAACACCGGCTTATATCTTAGTAGTGCAACAACTATCTACTTAGAGACTCACAATTGACAACCTCATAGAATGAGGAGATATTTCAAATATATATCTTTACAAAGAGTCTTTTCATATACCCCCCATATGAATTTTCACTTCCCTTTATCACTTATCAACTTTCATATTCCTAGGAAACAAAAGTGGGTCCTTTCTGATCGATTGAAAAGAACTCATTACAAAGTTAGACTATAGGCCACTTTAAGTGAATAAGACAAAATAGTTAAAAGTACCCACCCTTAATGAAGAATTAGAACATGAGAGAGAAAAAGAAGGGAGAAGGAAGAGGGGACATGATCATGCCGAAAGAGATGATGCATCCATCAATGAAGAGCCTCCCGCTGGTGAACTTTGTGGGAATGTTCTTGGAGAAATTTATTTACCTTTGAAATCCTTACTGAAGCGTGCTGCCATAGGTACCAATTTATTTTCCTGAGGGATATGAACAAATCTCAGAGCCTTGATACATGTTTCAAAAGTAATGCTGGTATTTTTATACTGATTAAACCAAGTCTTATGCTCCTTAGTAGTATTGGAATATACACACCTAATTTCTATTAGAGACTCCAAGGTTTCCCCATTGAGCGAGAAGGGATCTCCTACTTATTTCTTGAAAAAATTCTTAATGGACTTCATAAGGTCTTCCAAATATTAATTCTCACTCATTGGAGGTGTCCCCAAGCTTCTACACTCCATTTTTATGTTTTCGAGCATTCTTGACAGTGATCTCTTCACAAGAATCAAGCTCCTCGATAGTATTATGCAATATTTCATATCATAAAACCAATGTTTGAGACCAAATGGGAGACAAATTATTAGTTATGGAATTGAATACATATTTTCCCACCAATACAAAAGAGTCAAGATTACCTATTTTTGTTACCAATGGAAGCACTTGGTCCCAATGAGCCATTTGTTTCGTAATTTCATCCTTGGTCATTTCTACCTTCACAACGATGGAAATAAAAACATGAATAGTGAAAGGATCTCAGGAAACAAATATTTTCATTTTTGAAGGATCTTGTCAACTCGTCTTTTATTGGCCCTTCCCTACGTTGAGTAACCTTAAGATTTCTTGATTGTCTTGGGGTAAAATATACTAATGGGGAGTAACAATATCAGTAGGAAGAGATGGAATTTTACTAGGATCCACAAATTATTATACATAAGAAGTGAGGGTGTTTACATGCTCTTTCAACTACTCAATTACTTGTTTGTACTCTTCATTCGTTGAAAGCAAACAAGCAAAAAACTCTTTGAACATATGAGTGTATCCTTCATGTGTTGTTTTCCCTAATGGAATTATATTCGTTTCATAGTCCACTTGATTCATCTCCTTAGTGGGATTCACTAATATTAGCCAGGAAACTTCCTCATATTGATTACAAGAAACACCGAAGAAAAATTGAGAAGTTACCTATGATTTTTTACCTTGTTTGGTCTTCATGATCTTTAAGATAACTTCAAAATCTAGTATTGATACATGTAGCAATTTCCTCACCTCACTTATAATCAATTATTGGATCTATGATAAGATCTCTATTGTTGTAGGTTTAACACTTTTAGGTTCATGGCGAGGGACCACTTCCTGTACTTTCGACACCTAATTTCTTCTCCTTGCGCCTGGATCTTATTGCATCAAAATTTTATATGACCAATAGACTTATGACCTTAACAATAACATGAAAATTTAGAAGATATAATATGAAGTTATTCAATTATCTTACCACCACATAAGCATGTTTTTCATGTCGTGAATAATTGAGCTCATGTGCCTTCAAAGGAACACTCATGAATGTGGTAGGTGACTAGAATTTATCTTCATTTTATTACACTGAGAACAAAAAAGATAGTATTCATGGAAGAATAAGAGTAGAGAATGATTTCCTTACTAAAATCAGGGGTATACCAGAGTGGTTGATTTTACAATGAAACGTTTAATAGACTTAAAGGGTTCCTTTCCCTGCTATCTCTACTAGAGGATTCTTTAGGTTTCATCATATTGACAATATCATTTTTTGAGATCAGTGAAATCTGGGATAAACCATTTCAAGAAAATGACCTTACCAAAGAAATAATGTACACCTAGTTTTTTTGGTGAGTAGAGATAGTCTTGGAATAGCCTCCACTCTCTAGATCAATCTTGGTTCCTTCTTTGTTCATAATTTACCCCAGGATATTTCCCTGAGTAACCCAAAATATAGAAATTTTTAGGTTGAGGGATATGTGATGCCTCCTGCATTGGATCAAAACATGTTTGAGTTGTTGTAAATACTCTTATCTTTTCTTACATTATGCCACTGGGTCATCAAGGTACACTATTATGCACTTTCCCTTCAAATATTTGAAATCTAAGTCCATGGATCTGTGAAATGTGGCACATGTGTTGATCAAGACAAATGTCATATGATGGTAAGAAAAGGTGCCCCATGTGGTGATGAAGGTAGTCTTGAACCGATATTCTTTGGCCACTTCAATCTTATTATACCCTGAAAAGTACATCAAGCATAGATATCATTTCTGAACCATTAAATTCTTGCAAGATATGATCCATGACCAGAAATGGATATTTTTCCTTTAGAGAAGCTTGGTTAAGGCTTCGAAAATCCACATAGATGTGGATTTGAACACTCTTTTTCCTTACTGGTACGGTATTTTCTATCCACGTTGAGTGGTGGATAGGAAAAATAATACAGGAATTCAAAAAATTCTCAACCTCCACTTTGATGGTCCTGATAATTTTCATATTATACTGCTTTTACTTTTTGTGGAAGGTTTTTACATCAGGCTTTAAGGGGATGGAGTGTTGCATGAACTATGGTTGAAGAGACTTAAAATCATCATAAGAGTATACGAACACATTGGATTACCTTTCCAAACAATATGAGAATTTTCTCCATTACTCATGTGAATTAGTTTATCTTCATCAACCTGATCAACTGAATTATTTTCATTTTCATTAGTAGTCAACTCCCGTTGGAGCAAGTCACTTCATTCAAAATCATAGACTTGAAATATCTAGTCTATTGTAAGAAGAACATAATGTTATTATCATCATTATAAAATTTCCAACTTTCTGAATTGTCTAACACACTTGGTTGAAAGATCATTTCCACTGAGAATTTTTCTCCTTTGAAATCAGAGTGTGGAATCATCAACGATACAAATACTACCAATAGGTAATCTTTGGCATTATGGTCTCTATGGATTTCTTTAATGTTCAAATGCATTGAATGCTTCAATATAGTCCCAAACTCTATTCATATAATGGTATAGACAAGAATTATTTATGGGTAAGTGCACCAAGTTGGGGGGCCAAAAGGGGGTCTTAAGTGGACACATTTTTCTAAAAAATAAAAAACTTAAACTTGTACGAGGTTTTTAAAATAGTTACACTCAAAATTGGAAGATGTTGTATAAACATGAATCGTATAATTTTTAGTATAGTTTCTAAGCTACTAAATTTAATTGAAAACAGATAAGTTTAAGTGGATCAAATAACTAAAATACAAATAGGTGCTCTTGTTTTTGTTAAAAAAGATAATAGAGTGACTTTCGTACCCTCACCATTTTTTGAGCACCATTTAGTATTTTTAAAAACCCTTTAGTAGAAATATAGCTAGGAATATCTAGTTTTTTCTATAAATTTTTTTAGATTTTTCCCCCGCTAACTACCTCAAAAAATATAAAAAATTAGATGTATTTTTTTTGAATATGTATAGAATTAGGCCTTGTTTGTGCTAGATTTTTTTTTTCAATTTCAATGAGCCAATAAAAAGATACATGATAAAAGATAGACATATTTAAACTTAAAAAAATAGCTATAAAATGCATAGTTAAAAAATTATTACTACGGAAACTTTATATTAGTCAAAAAATTTGAAATTATATTTTTAGAAAGAAGAAACTTTTCTCTACGTTATGGTCTATTTTTTTAAAACGAATCAATCGTTTTATGTTGATTTATCATGGTGAAAGTGACATTTTCTGCATTTTCCGTACAAAAACACATTATTTTTTATGTTTGCACAAGTCCATGCCTCAGGCTTGGGGATCCAAACCATATCCAAGCCTATAGGTATGCATTGGAAAAAAGAAAATATGAAAAACGCGTACGTGTTATAACATGCACATGTTATAATGCGTATGCGTTCTGCATAATATAGACATTATATGTGTTTCTGATAATGCTAAATAAATTTTGAAGTTATAAGTTTTTCATTAATTATTATTTATATTTTATTATTTCTTATACTTTAAATTTATTTTTGTAAATATAAAAAATTAGGGTCACTCTACACCTTATGGAACTAGTCTCACAGCTCCATGAGTCACAATTTATGAGATAGTTTTTTATAGTATAATCTAGTAAGTACATAGGTAATTTTAAGGATTTCAGCATTTAGCGTAAGTATTGTAGTGTTTAAATCCTACAATTAAAACCCTAAACCATATGTCATATGCCCTAAACCTAAACAATAAACCCTAAACCTTAAGCCCTTAACCCTAAACCCTAAACCTTAAACCATGATCCTTAAACCCCAAACCCTAAACCCTAAGCCCTAAACCTTAAACATTCAGCCCTTACACGTGATCCCTAAACCCTAAACCATGAGCCTTTAGCCCTAAATCCTGAGCCCTAATCCATAAACCCTAAACCTTAAACCATGAATAATGAGCCCCAAATGCTAAACCCTAAACCATAAAAAACTAAATCTTAAACCCTAAACCTTGAACCCTAATCCCTAAACCCTAAACCCTAAACACTAAATCCTAAACCATAAACACTAAACCTTAAACCTTGAACCCTACACCCTTATCCATGAGCCCTAAAATATAAACCCTAAACCCTAAACCATGCACCCTAAGCCCTGAACCCTAAACCATAAACAATAAACCCTAAACACTAAATCCTAAACCCTCAACCCTCAACCCTTAACCTTGATCCCTAAACCCTAACCCTAAACCCTAAAACCTAAACCCTAAACCCTAAACTTAAACCCTAAATCCTAAACCATTAACCCTGAACCTTAAACCCTAAACCTTAAACCCTGCAATATGATCCTTAAACCCTAAACCTTAAACCTCGAACCATATTTCATCAATATTTCCTAGTCTCATGCCTAGAAATATCATTGAGTTTGCTTATACAACTACCTTGTTTTATGAGAGCTGGGACAAGTAACTAAATGGATATGACACCTACCTTGTGTCTTACAATGCATATTACACATCTCTGCTAAACTTGTTTCTCCCCATATATACTTGCACTCTTGAATGTCAATTTCTTCACACTCTAAAACAAATTTTACATTTCTCATATTTCCATGTATGGTATTATGCAAGCTAGGATGACCCATTGGAAGCTAGAAAAAATAACTAGCGCAATACAAAAATTAATCTTAAAGGAAATGGAAGAAACATAGAGAATATACCAATGCGGAAAGTGTAGGATTATAACCAAATTTCCCGCAGTATCATTTCCTACGAAGAAAGAGAAATATATTTTTCTACTAGAATTGATATAAAAATTGATAGAACTTCCTTGAAGTGTTCAAAATAAGCATAGCAACAGGGTAATGGCTAAGAACACAAATGTGTTATCAATCACCTAGTAAATCTTTCTTGTTTATTTCTGAATGGGAGTCAGCTGACCTATGACTTAGTGACCTTCCATTCATTGATAATTCCTTCTATGATAAACCCATAGATGCTTTCAAAAGTGCCTTCAAAAACATAGGGGTATTCATCAAGCCTAGTGAAGGGTGTGATGTGATTTCCAAGCAACTTTAAATTCACATAGATTTAGAGTCTTAACACGAATTTACAAATATCTCTATCATTATAAATGGAAGCTAAGTAACGGTGTCTCCCTATATCCAAGGATCGAGGACTACTGGGGTCTGTGGCAGGATTAGACATTTAGGAATCATTGAGTGTCTGAATCAGAATGTCGTTGCATCTGGAGAAACATTTTCAAACATTGTAGTAATGCATCTTGGAAAATAAAATTGAACCTCATAAATCCTCTCAAATTGCTAGCTTACACAAGCACTGGACATATCAAGCTTTGTTCTTTGAATGAAACCTTTGTGCTTGACAAATTGTAATTGAAAGAATTATTTAAAAGAGAGAAAAAAACATTTCTTTATACCAAATTGTTCTTGGATATCTAGCATTTCCCTCCTTCAAAATATCAACAGATGAAAGACATCAAATTAGTGATGACTCTCTTTGAATGTTCTAGCCTACAAAGTTGATGAGCATGCCTCTCCTCCCTCTATTCTATATAGATCTGCCCCCCCATAGTTAGATTCTATATATGGCCCAATAGAGAGAGAATATACTCCCTATATATAGAAAAAATCTAGCCAATGGGGGGAGGGGAGAACCCACACTCTATATATGTCCATATAGATATGAGAGATAATTCCATATAGAGTGATAAAGCATTACTCAATCCAACATTCTCACTTCCACTTTGTTTACATCTACTTGTGTAGATGCTTTCCCTCTTAGGCAGAACACTCCCCTACTGATGTTCTTTTTATTTAACATCACACAGCTTTGGCAGATCACTTAGTCCTGATCATGGGTAAGGAAACCCTATAGATTCATCTGGGGGTTATCGACGCAAGGGGCCCCAATTCCATATATATTTCCCCCATAGTTCAGAGAGGGGGGCCCTCAGCCTCCCCTAGGAAAAGAGTAAGGTCTATATAGATTTTTACCCCCCTTATTTATCTGGTTGCAACACATGTGTGGTGATGAGAACCACTGATACGTTGTGCACTAATAGATTTAGTCAGAGTTCGATGAACCCTTTTCATTTGAATACTCTCTGTCAATACTAATAAGAATGGGTAAGACACATAACATTATAGTGAGTGAAATAGTTCCCATGCGATGGGAAAAAGAAGATAGTTATATTGGGTAATATTTCTTTATACCAAATTATTCTTAGATATTTGGCATTTCCCTCCTTCAAAATATCAACAAATGAAAGGAATCAAATTGTGATGACTACCTTTGAATGTTCTGCCTACAAAGTAAATGAACCCATTTTAATTGAATACTCTCTGTCAATACTAATAAGAATGGGTAAGACACAAAACATTATAGTGAGTGAATGGGTGAGCCTAAACCTTGAGCCCTAAACCTTGAGCTCTAAACCTTGAGCCCTAAACCCTAACCCATAAAACCTAAACATAAACCATGACCCTTAAACCTTAAACCCTAATCCCTAAACCCTAAACAATAAACCTTATACCCTAAATCCTCAAACCTCAACCCTAAACCTTAAACCCTGAGCCCTAAACACTAAAACTTGAGTCGTAAACCCTAAACCCTAAAATATAAATCCTAAATCCTAAACCCTAAAACCTAAACCATAAAGCTTAAGCCTGAAACCCTAAACCTTGATCCCTAAACCATAAACCTTAAACCCTAAATTATACACCCTAAACCCTAAACCCTTAACCCTAAACATTCAAATCTAAACCCTAAACCTTATTTTTACTACCTTCAACCCTAAGCCCTAAGCCCTAAACCCTAAACCATGAGTGTTAAATCCTAAACCCCAAACCCTAAAACTTGAGCCCTAAACCCTAAACCCTAAACCTTAAACCCTAACCCTAAACCCTAAACCCTAAAACCTAAAACCTAAACATTAATCCCTAAACCCTAAACCTTGAGCCATAAACCCTAAAACCTAAGCCCGTAACCCTAATCCTTAATCCCTAAGCCTAAACCCTCAAACCTAAACCCTCAAACATAAACCCTAGACATTAAACCCTCAACCCTTAACCCTAAACCCTCAACCCTCAACCATGAGCCCTAAACCCTTAGCCCTAAACCCTAAACCCTAAACCATATACCCCGAACCATGAACCCAAAACCCTAAACCCTAAACCCAAAACACTAAATCCTAAACCCTAAACCCTTAGCATTAAATTCTCAACCCTAAACTCTCAATTGTGAGCCCTGAGCCCTGAGTCCTAAACCTTAAACCATAAACCTTAAACCCTAAACCCTGAAACCCAAACCCTAAATAATGACCCATAAAACCTAAAAATTAAACCCTAAACCCTATATTCTAAACACTAAACCTTAAACCCTAAACCATATATTCTAAACACTAAACCCTAAAACCTAAACGATGAAACTTAAACCCCGAACCTTGAGCCCTAAACCCTAAATCCTAAATCTTAAACCCTCAACCCTTAATCCTGAGCCATAAACCCTAAACCGTGAAACCTAAACCATGAGCCCTAAACCATAAACCATAAAACCTGAACCATGAACCCTAAACACTAAATACTAAACCCTAAATAATAAACCCTAACCCAAAGGAAAGTCTTAATAAGATCATTTAGTGTTTTTTGTGTGTAGGGAATAATGTCTAAGGTGATCTATTAACTCATTTAGTTTTGATGAGAGACTTCTTCCTCCGAAGGCCTAAAGTGAGGATCTCATTTTAGTAAGAAGTAGACAAGCATCATAAAGTTGATTCGTGGTCACTAAAGTGAATTATGGACACAATTTAAAAATTAGTACCAATTCAAGTAGTGATAGGTCCAAAATCCAATCCAGAAGGTCAAAAAACCTAAAAACGATAATATATATGGCTTGAAAGTTTTAGGTCATTGCTGAAATTCTGAAAATGAGTAAGTACTGACCAAATTAGATTTTGAAAAACCATCTTCTAGATTATAACTTTTAGAGCTACATGACCACTTCTATCAGGTACAGATTTACCCTAACTTATTATATTTAATAAAATAAATTCAAAGTATAAGTTTATTTTAGTATATATGGCTCCTTCAGGCCCTCCTAAACTTCATATAAACCAAAATGCTTACGCGTTTCATAGCACTAGAAACACATAGATGTTATAGAAAGTGTGCATTATAACACGTATGTGTTTTAGGCTCGTGAATTCCTAAGCCTAAAAAAATGTAACACAATTGTGTTATTACAAAACATGTATGTGTTATGTTCATTTTCAGGTTTTTGTCCACTTTTTGGCCCCTATATTGGTACACTTTCCCTTACCTAAAAAATGGCTCTCACCTGTTTCATAACCAACTCCACATCTCCTTGTACAATGAGCTTCTTGATTTACATTTATTCTTCATCTTGCAACCATAACAACAAAGCTTCATATCCTGAAGTGTTGTTTATATTAGATAAGTACAACTTTTATGCCAATGATAACAAATATCCTTATAGTGAGGATAAAAAATGTCTTCTCCTAATCCAGTTGTGTAATGAATCCCATCAAACTCCATGTTCTAGACCACATTATCAATTATTTCGGCCTTTCCTCCAGGATGGGAAGTTCTTCACTCCATTTGGAACTCATGGATTAGTTACCATTTCCTCTTTCTTCATGTAGAAATTTCCTCGACTCCATAAATGAAACCTTTCCCAACTATCTATTTTGAAAGAGGATGTTGGCCCTAGGGTCTTCACAATTCTACACAGAATAATTCATTTTGGGCTTAGAAAGGAGCTTCTTTATCTCACTTTGTACTAGTATCAAATCTGAAGACTAGTCCATTTGAATTTCACCTCCCATCTTCTAATAGAAATTTCTATTGAGAAACATTCTGTATGTAGCTGACATGTCAGCTACGAGAATTGTTGCCTTTACCCATTTTTTAGATAGGCCACAAGGGCCATCACTTCATCTTTAATTATTTGAACAAGCAAAACCTCCTTGGTCTCTATTGAATAACAATGACCAAATGCCTGAGAGAGACTCAAACTAAAGGATTGAGACACCTTATCGGGCACAACATTTTCAGAGGAACCAGAATCAATGATACAATTATTGAGATGGTATCCATTAATTAACAAGGAAATATATAAGGGCTCAATATTACTAATAGAGGAAGGGGTAGAGGCTATGATATTTTGGCTTAGGATTGGCTCGTGAGTAGAAAGAAGGCCTTTGGAAGTGGAAGATACTTTTGAAGAGGATGAAAATTTAGACTTGAAGATTTGGAGCTCCTACCCTTGATGAATTTAACAATTTTCTCAAACTACTCATGGTGGTTTTGTAATTATTTGGATTGTGAGATCTAGACCTTATCCTTTTTACATGGTCGATGATATTGAATTTTTAGGAAGGATTTTCAAGAGCATGGGAGACATTATCTTGATTTTATTTACATGAGGTACTTGTTTATTTATTATTATTCCTATGACTTGTAGAAGTACAAACATAATTTATGGTAGTATTTGAATTAATTTTATTGGAGGATGTCTTGCGAAAGGGCCCAGATTCAATATTATTTTTGGCTAACTCCAACGATGGATGAAGAGGAGAACCTCACTTTTTAATTATTTTTTTGAAGTAGAGTCGTCAATTGAGGATCTTATCTCTCCTTATATTTATACTTGGACACTTTCTCCTTCTCGAGAGTCTTTGATCGAGTGAAAAAAACAAAAGAGTGAGTGTTCATATCAGCCACATAATCCTTGTATTCATCATCTGATGAGGGTGCATACTAAAAAAAATCCACCTCTGCAAGATCTGACTTCCTCTATCAGTAGATCATGTTATTCTTCTTCTCTTTTAGAAGCTACTTCTTCTTCACTTTTGTCATTTGATCTGGTCCCACATGTTGCATTTATGTGATGGGCTCCAAGAACATGCCTCTGATGTTGGGGGGAAATTATTTTTTTGTTTGAAAAATTATTTATAGGTATATTTCTATAAATGGAAGTTTGAGCAAGTTACGTTTTGAGGGAAAGGACACCATTAGCCAATTTTTTCACTAATGAGTCTATAGCTTTGGAACTTGAACTCTGATATTTCTACTTACTTGGGCCCGTCTTAATTTTTCTAAAAAATAAAAATTCATCCTCCACTTCAACCGAAAGTTCTTGCACCTCATCTAGAGTATCGGTTTGACTTCTCCTTATCATGAAACCAAGTTCAAAAAATTTGGCAGGGTAAGTGCACCAAGTTGGGGGACAATTAAGTGGACATCAAATCCTGAATTTTACATTAAAAACAACAAAACATCAAATTTAGTCTTCCGCAGACTTGAACCATGCCGAAAAGTAAAAAATATGTCATAAAAATGGTACCATTGCGTAGGGGAGACTATTAGCTTTGTAGAAATACTGATTTTAAAGTGAATAGAAGAGGATAAATATCATTTTATAATTTTTTACTAATAGTAGGTCTTTAAGACACTTTTTCCTGTGAATGTTTATGTCTACGTTTAAGACTGCAAAATTTGTTTCACTTATCAGAATGTGATAAAAAATATACCATCCCAACCGTGGTGAAATTATATACATGTTCAAAAAAAAAAATTATTTGATTTTAATATTTTTTGATGAAGTTATGGCGGGCAAACGGAAAGTTCTCTGTTTTCTTTATGTTTTCATACCACTTTCACGGAAAAAATCATAAAAAATAAAATATTACTCAAAAAAATACAAAATAAAATCCATCCCAAGATAGATAGTGGCATATAACTTCTCACCAAATGAAAAAAATATATATCAATTTTTGGTCATCCAAATTGTGGGCAAACGGACTATAATCTTATCGGCGTTTTTATAAAAAAATACCAAGTCATTGAATTTTGAGTGTTTAATATAGCTAATCTTGTCCATTTTTTACAAAAAATAGTATTTTAGAAACTAGATTCCGGATGATACGATTCATATTAATATAATTTTGTCTAATTTTGAGTGTATGTATTGCTAATAATTCCTACAAGTTGATATTATGTTGTTATTTGCAATATGATGTCCACGGATGACCCTATATTTGTCCATCAACTTCCTGCACTTACCCGGCATTGGTGAAGAACCTTACTTGATTGTATTCCTTATGCGTGGTTACTTCCAGGATTTTACAGAGCACCTGGTTTAATTTGGATACAAAATGTCTCATGGGTTCATAGAGTTATTTTTTCAATTGATACCACTAGTAAAGAAGAGCATGAGCATCTTCAGCTGGCTTAAACCTAGCTTCAAATTTAGATTTCATACCTGCCCAATTTGTGATTAATATTCTTAGCAGTGGTAAACTAATCTGCAATGACATCTTGTAGGGATTCCATTAACAAGAAGACTGAAACATCTTCGTACTCCACTCCCAACACCTAAGAATTTGTTATGAACACTACGATATGGTCATCAAGATGATGTTTTCCATCTCCTTGAAACATCATAACGTTCCTCCTAGACCCATTTGGTAGGTTATACAAAGGATGAGTCAAATCCAATAGGCATGTGTTATGTCCCCACGACACTGGTGTATCTATTCAAGGTTATTATTTATCCAATTCTTCTTCTTCTTCTTCCATATGAACAAGGCTCAATGGCTCAACCACTACCTCTTCAAGAGGGAAATTAGGATCCAACTTAGGGAATTATTCCCAACCAGTTCTCCTCACTAGTTGAACAATGGGGGAGCTTCAAATTATCTTTCCGATGCTCTTCAAATGTTTGATCAGTTATACTAATAGCTCAGGAAGCCCTTGTGTATCTTTTTTTTTCCATTTTGTAGGATTGATGTACAACTCAAAGTATAATTTCCTCTAAACTCTTCTTTGTTGATTAGGAGATTGTCTCACATGTTGTAGAGCCTAAGAAAGTTCTTCTTCCAAATCCAAAACTCTTGCAGTTGCATGATAGTGATTGGAAATTTCTCTATTGTACAAGATGTAATTCCTCAAATCAGCTGTAATATTTTCTTGAGTATCTTTTTGAAAAACCATATTAGTCTGCAAAAAAAGAGCATTCCCATGAATATTCATTAGGGAAAAAATGGAGATTAGACATGAAGGATCTCGAGATTTTCATTTTCTTATTTTATTTTGATTTTTCGGATATATGATTTTGGGAATTTTGTGGTTCTAAGAGTGGTGTAGAAACAACAAAATATTCCCCATGTTGGGTTCCAAAAATTCTTGGTGATTTTTTTTTTGCATGGACAAATTAGTGGATTTTCACCAATGCTCCATGACTAATTCACTCCTCTTGTTAATGGGGAAGCTCCCATTTATTGAATGCAAAAAATAAAAAAATATTGGGTGATTGTGAAGGTGATCAGCCCATACAGAATCATATATTTTTAATGTCAATCCCTTTGATTGAAATCCACTAACTTGTGAATAGTAGTGACAATATTGTTATTGCTAGATTCTGTTTGGGCATTACGTTTTCGGTAGTAATCATCAGAATGAAAAATAGAAATAACATAATTGTATCAAAAGTTCATCAGCTCACCTTAAGAGAAGTAGGTGGCATTTTTTGCTACTATCTTGTTTAGCATGCCAATTTTGAGATTGTGTGCAACTTTTTGAAAGAGAACATCATTTTTAGATTTTGGGTGCCAAATAAGATAATAGCAGACAATGCCACCTACTTCTCTTCAAGTGAGATTAGGGGACTTCTACTAAAAACATGGTATTTCTTTGTCTCAGTATATTGATTACTACCCACTAGGAAATGGCTAAGTGAAATATAGAAATAAGAATATTGTCACTATTGTTTGTAAGTTAGTGGATGTCGATAAAAGTGATTGTCATAAGTAACTATGTTATGCCTTATGGGATGATCAGATTCATAGCCACACATTTTTTTGTTTATACATTCGATAAATTGAAGCCTTCCCATTAACAAGAGGAGTGAATTAGTCCTAGAGTATTAGTGAAAATTCACTAATTTGTCCTTGTGACAAATTATTTTTCTAACACCCATCCTTTTACCATCCCCAAAATCTCTTTTCTAAAAAAATTGTTGCTCCATATTTTAAGAAAAAGATTTTAAATTTTCATACTAGTTTCCATTTTATGGAGCTACCTACTGAGTTAAAATAAGAGAAACAAATCCCTCTATGAAACCCCCACCTAAATGCCAATTAATAAGAGGGGGAAAATATGGGTACCATATCTCGGACTAAACAAGTTCCGCGTGGTGGTTTATTTCTATCATATTAAAATTTAAAATATAAATATGCGATTAGTCAATTGCTATGATATTAATGTATTTTTGTGTGTATTATAGGACCAAGAATTGTTGTGTTAAAATTTAAAATATAGATATGGGCATAACTAATTACTATGATATTATTTTATTTGTGTGTCTATTATACGACCAACAAAATACAAACAAAAAATCAAAAAAGGTATGTAAGATACAATGTCAAAAATGAATAAAAAAGATAATATAAATAGTTTTAACACATTCAAGTTCATGTTCATTTCATGAGGAACTAAAATTATTCTTGAAAATCAACTATAAAATTCATGATTAAATCCCACTAAAATACTTAAAATAAGAGAATAATTTTATAATAAATTTATGTAAAATATATTTAGGTAATGTTCTGAATCACATTTTATGATCTACTATTACTACTTATCATGAAAAATTTATCATAAAAAATTAGAATATGATAAATTTTCATCATACACTTACACGAGATAGTATAGATTTAAAAATGACAAATTTTGGATCATACACTTACAAGAGATTGAGTTAGACAATGTATCTATTCTCGTGTAACATAGTCAGTCATAGCCAGCCATGTAATTATTTAAAATTATATAATATTTTGTAAATAAATTTTTGTATATAGTACATTTTGATTCACATTTTTATAACTACCATTACTACTTATCATGAAAAATAAAAATACGAAAGATTAAACATGTCAAATTTTACATCATACACTTACATGAGACATCAAAAAATACAGATGAAGTAGCTTGTTGGTAGGGCACGTATGAAGGATTCTATAGATTTCATGAAGGCTAACTTCGCACAAACAAGTGTCATTAAAAAATCAAGGAGGATACATGGACATGTCTAAAAATTATTTGAAAAAATAGACAAAAAGGATGCAAAAGACAACTCATCCTCAACTACCTTTTTGACATGGAACGAGCTATGGAATGTCTAGATGGCACAATTTTTTAGAGAAATTAAATAATATATTTTTAAATCAATAATAATGGGAAAATGAGGAAGCATATAGAAGGAATTAGCCTGTCATGAACACAATTTTAAAAACAAAGAATAGCAAGAATGATAAACTATAAAGGAAAGATGATCATGGGATTAGTTTTGGAAGTTCTCTAAACATCCCTAAATTGTGTCAGTGCAGAATATTGTTTTGAGAGCTTTCCATCGACTATGAGAACACGATAAACGGACATTGAGAGCTCTAGTTATGTCCAGTCAAAGTTCACTCAACGGGAAAGTCAACTATGGTCAACTTGTCAATACTAGACCAAGGGCACTGTGACACGTGGCGAAAAGGCAAAGGGAGGTTGTTTATGGGTTTTCGATCTCTGATCTTCGACGATCGTAAAAAGATAACTCATCGGAACAAGAGGCTCAACTTTTGTTACGGAGGAGAGCCCAACTTCCATGTGGACTATGGTAATATCACTGACGTGGTGGGGTCCACAAGCCACCACGTGGCTTGCCACCACTTAGACATATTTCATTTTGAATATCATACTCTTATATGGTCAAATTTTATATTATTCACCATATTACTATACAATTCAATTTGCAATGTTTGGGTCGAATCTTGGTGAGACCACATTCCCACATATCTCGACAGTCACAAAGCACATCACACACGGCTCAGCCAAACAAATCTACCAACCCCAATGACATGCTAATACCATGTGGTGATGGAGCGATGGGGGCATGCAAGGTCATGCGTGGAAGCTTCTATGTGAGGAGAATGAGGTGGGGCGGTTATGCCTCAAGTGGTCCCATGACCACCTAAACATGCGCGGGAAAGGCTATTTAAATTCTAAACTCTATCTCCTCCCCCAAATGTGGGAAAGACCCATTTGGTAGGTTATACAAAGGATGAGTCAAATCCAATAGGCATGTGTTATGTCCCCACGACACTGGTGTATCTATTCAAGGTTATTATTTATCCAATTCTTCTTCTTCTTCTTCCATATGAACAAGGCTCAATGGCTCAACCACTACCTCTTCAAGAGGGAAATTAGGATCCAACTTAGGGAATTATTCCCAACCAGTTCTCCTCACTAGTTGAACAATGGGGGAGCTTCAAATTATCTTTCCGATGCTCTTCAAATGTTTGATCAGTTATACTAATAGCTCAGGAAGCCCTTGTGTATCTTTTTTTTTCCATTTTGTAGGATGATGTACAACTCAAAGTATAATTTCCTCTAAACTCTTCTTTGTTGATTAGGAGATTGTCTCACATGTTGTAGAGCCTAAGAAAGTTCTTCTTCCAAATCCAAAACTCTTGCAGTTGCATGATAGTGATTGGAAATTTCTCTATTGTACAAGATGTAATTCCTCAAATCAGCTGTAATATTTTCTTGAGTATCTTTTTGAAAAACCATATTAGTCTGCAAAAAAGAGCATTCCCATGAATATTCATTAGGGAAAAATGGAGATTAGACATGAAGGATCTCGAGATTTTCATTTTCTTATTTTTATTTTGATTTTTCGGATATATGATTTTGGGAATTTTGTGGTTCTAAGAGTGGTGTAGAAACAACAAAATATTCCCCATGTTGGGTTCCAAAAATTCTTGGTGATTTTTTTTTTGCATGGACAAATTAGTGGATTTTCACCAATGCTCCATGACTAATTCACTCCTCTTGTTAATGGGGAAGCTCCCATTTATTGAATGCAAAAAATAAAAAATATTGGGTGATTGTGAAGGTGATCAGCCCATACAGAATCATATATTTTTTAATGTCAATCCCTTTGATTGAAATCCACTAACTTGTGAATAGTAGTGACAATATTGTTATTGCTAGATTCTGTTTGGGCATTACGTTTTCGGTAGTAATCATCAGAATGAAAATAGAAATAACATAATTGTATCAAAAGTTCATCAGCTCACCTTAAGAGAAGTAGGTGGCATTTTTTGCTACTATCTTGTTTAGCATGCCAATTTTGAGATTGTGTGCAACTTTTTGAAAGAGAACATCATTTTTAGATTTTGGGTGCCAAATAAGATAATAGCAGACAATGCCACCTACTTCTCTTCAAGTGAGATTAGGGACTTCTACTAAAACATGGTATTTCTTTGTCTCAGTATATTGATTACTACCCACTAGGAAATGGCTAAGTGAAATATAGAAATAAGAATATTGTCACTATTGTTTGTAAGTTAGTGGATGTCGATAAAAGTGATTGTCATAAGTAACTATGTTATGCCTTATGGGATGATCAGATTCATAGCCACACATTTTTTTGTTTTATACATTCGATAAATTGAAGCCTTCCCATTAACAAGAGGAGTGAATTAGTCCTAGAGTATTAGTGAAAATTCACTAATTTGTCCTTGTGACAAATTATTTTTCTAACACCCATCCTTTTACCATCCCCAAAATCTCTTTTCTAAAAAATTGTTGCTCCATATTTTAAGAAAAAGATTTTAAATTTTCATACTAGTTTCCATTTTATGGAGCTACCTACTGAGTTAAAATAAGAGAAACAAATCCCTCTATGAAACCCCCACCTAAATGCCAATTAATAAGAGGGGGAAAATATGGGTACCATATCTCGGACTAAACAAGTTCCGCGTGGTGGTTTATTTCTATCATATTAAAATTTAAAATATAAATATGCGATTAGTCAATTGCTATGATATTAATGTATTTTTGTGTGTATTATAGGACCAAGAATTGTTGTGTTAAAATTTAAAATATAGATATGGGCATAACTAATTACTATGATATTATTTTATTTGTGTGTCTATTATACGACCAACAAAATACAAACAAAAAATCAAAAAAGGTATGTAAGATACAATGTCAAAAATGAATAAAAAAGATAATATAAATAGTTTTAACACATTCAAGTTCATGTTCATTTCATGAGGAACTAAAATTATTCTTGAAAATCAACTATAAAATTCATGATTAAATCCCACTAAAATACTTAAAATAAGAGAATAATTTTATAATAAATTTATGTAAAATATATTTTAGGTAATGTTCTGAATCACATTTTATGATCTACTATTACTACTTATCATGAAAAATTTATCATAAAAAATTAGAATATGATAAATTTTCATCATACACTTACACGAGATAGTATAGATTTAAAAATGACAAATTTTGGATCATACACTTACAAGAGATTGAGTTAGACAATGTATCTATTCTCGTGTAACATAGTCAGTCATAGCCAGCCATGTAATTATTTAAAAATTATATAATATTTTGTAAATAAATTTTTGTATATAGTACATTTTGATTCACATTTTTATAACTACCATTACTACTTATCATGAAAAATAAAAATACGAAAGATTAAACATGTCAAATTTTACATCATACACTTACATGAGACATCAAAAAATACAGATGAAGTAGCTTGTTGGTAGGGCACGTATGAAGGATTCTATAGATTTCATGAAGGCTAACTTCGCACAAACAAGTGTCATTAAAAAATCAAGGAGGATACATGGACATGTCTAAAAATTATTTGAAAAAATAGACAAAAAGGATGCAAAAGACAACTCATCCTCAACTACCTTTTTTGACATGGAACGAGCTATGGAATGTCTAGATGGCACAATTTTTTAGAGAAATTAAATAATATATTTTTAAATCAATAATAATGGGAAAATGAGGAAGCATATAGAAGGAATTAGCCTGTCATGAACACAATTTTAAAAACAAAGAATAGCAAGAATGATAAACTATAAAGGAAAGATGATCATGGGATTAGTTTTGGAAGTTCTCTAAACATCCCTAAATTGTGTCAGTGCAGAATATTGTTTTGAGAGCTTTCCATCGACTATGAGAACACGATAAACGGACATTGAGAGCTCTAGTTATGTCCAGTCAAAGTTCACTCAACGGGAAAGTCAACTATGGTCAACTTGTCAATACTAGACCAAGGGCACTGTGACACGTGGCGAAAAGGCAAAGGGAGTTGTTTATGGGTTTTCGATCTCTGATCTTCGACGATCGTAAAAAGATAACTCATCGGAACAAGAGGCTCAACTTTTGTTACGGAGGAGAGCCCAACTTCCATGTGGACTATGGTAATATCACTGACGTGGTGGGTCCACAAGCCACCACGTGGCTTGCCACCACTTAGACATATTTCATTTTGAATATCATACTCTTATATGGTCAAATTTTATATTATTCACCATATTACTATACAATTTCAATTTGCAATGTTTGGGTCGAATCTTGGTGAGACCACATTCCCACATATCTCGACAGTCACAAAGCACATCACACGGCTCAGCCAAACAAATCTACCAACCCCAATGACATGCTAATACCATGTGGTGATGGAGCGATGGGGGCATGCAAGGTCATGCGTGGAAGCTTCTATGTGAGGAGAATGAGGTGGGGCGGTTATGCCTCAAGTGGTCCCATGACCACCTAAACATGCGCGGGAAAGGCTATTTAAATTCTAAACTCTATCTCCTCCCCCAAATGTGGGAAAGACCCATTTGGTAGGTTATACAAAGGATGAGTCAAATCCAATAGGCATGTGTTATGTCCCCACGACACTGGTGTATCTATTCAAGGTATTATTTATCCAATTCTTCTTCTTCTTCTTCCATAGGAACAAGGCTCAATGGCTCAACCACTACCTCTTCAAGAGGGAAATTAGGATCCAACTTAGGGAATTATTCCCAACCAGTTCTCCTCACTAGTTGAACAATGGGGGAGCTTCAAATTATCTTTCCGATGCTCTTCAAATGTTTGATCAGTTATACTAATAGCTCAGGAAGCCCTTGTGTATCTTTTTTTTGCCATTTTGTAGGATTGATGTACAACTCAAAGTATAATTTCCTCTAAACTCTTCTTTGTTGATTAGGAGATTGTCTCACATGTTGTAGAGCCTAAGAAAGTTCTTCTTCCAAATCCAAAACTCTTGCAGTTGCATGATAGTGATTGGAAATTTCTCTATTGTACAAGATGTAATTCCTCAAATCAGCTGTAATATTTTCTTGAGTATCTTTTTGAAAAACCATATTAGTCTGCAAAAAAAGAGCATTCCCATGAATATTCATTAGGGAAACAATAGAAATTAGACATGAAGGATCTCGAGATTTTCAATTTCTTATTTTTATTTTGATTTTTTGGATATATGATTTTGGGATTTTTGTGGTTCTAAGAGTGGTGCAGAAACAAAAAATATTCCCCATATTAGGTTCCAAAAATTCTTGGTGATTTTTTTTTTTTTGCATGGACAAATTAGTGGATTTTCACCAATGCTCCATGACTAATTCACTCCTCTTGTTAATGGGGAGCCTCCCATTTATTGAATGCAAAAAATAAAAAAAATATTGGGTGATTATGAAGGTGATCAGCCCATACATAATCATATATTTTTTAATGTCAATCCCTTTGATTGAAATCCACTAACTTGTGAACAATAGTGACAATATTGTTATTACTATATTATGTTTGGGCATTACTTTTCTGGTAGTAATCATCAGAATGAAAAATAGAAATAACATGATTGTATCAAAATTCCATCAGCTCACCTTAAGAGAAGTAGGTGGCATTTTTTTCTACTATCTTGTTTAGCATGCCAATTTTGAGATTGTGTGCAACTTTATGAAAGATAACATCATTTTTAGATTTGGGGTGCCAAATAAGATAATAACAGACAATGCCACCTAATTCTCTTCAAGTGAGATTAGGGACTTCCACTAAAAACATGGTAATTATTTGTCTCAGTATATTAATTACTACCCACTAGGAAATGGCCAAGTGAAATATAAAAATAAGAATATTGTCACTATTGTTTGTAAGTTAGTGGATGTCGATAAAAGTGATTGTCATAAGTAACTATGTTATGCCTTATGGGATGATCGAATTCATAGCCACACATTTTTTTGTTTTATACATTCAATGAATTGAAGCCTCCCCATTAACAAGAGGAGTGCATTAGTCCCAGAGTATTAGTGAAAATTCACTAATTTTTCCTTGTGACAAATTATTTTTCTAACACCCATCCTCTTACCATCCCCAAAATCTCTTTTCTTAAAAATTTGTTGCTCCATATTTTAAGAAAAAGATTTTAAGTTTTCATACAAGTTTCCATTTTATGGAGCTACCTACTGATTTAAAATAAGAGCAACAACTCCCTCTATGGAACCCCCACCTAAATGCCAATTAATAAGAGGGGGAAAATATGGGTACCATATCTCGGACTAAACAAGTTCCGCATGGTTGTTTATTTCTAGCATATTAAAATTTAAAATATAAATATGCAATTAGTCAATTGCTATGATATTAATGTATTTGTGTGTGTATTATAGGACCAAGAATTATTGTGTTAAAATTTAAAATATAGATATGGGCATAACTAATTACTATGATATTAGTTTATTTGTGTGTCTATTATACGACGAACAAAATACAAACAAAAAATAAAAAAAGGTATGTAAGATACAATGTCAAAAATGAATAAAAAAGATAATATAAATAGTTTTAACACATTCAAGTTCATGTTCATTTCACGAGGAACTAAAATTATTCTTGAAAATCAACTATAAAATTCATGATTAAATCCCACTAAAAATAAGACAATAAAATACTTAAAATAAGAGAATAAATTTATAATAAATTTATGTATAATATATTTTAGGTAATGTTCTAAATCACATTTTATGATCTACTATTACTACTTATCATGAAAAATGTATCATAAAAAATTAGAATATGATAAATTTTCATCATACACTTACACGAGATAGTATAGATTTAAAAATGACAAATTTTGGATCATACACTTACAAGAGATTGAGTTAGACAATGTATCTATTCTCGTGTAACATAGTCAATCATAGCTAGCCATGTAATTATTTAAAAATTAGATAATAGTTTTTAAATAAATTTTTGTATAGTACATTTTAATTAATGTTTTGATTCACATTTTTATAACTACCATTACTACTTATCATGAAAAATAAAAATACGAAAGATTAAACATGTCAAATTTTGCATCATACAGTTACATGAGACATCAAAAAATACAGATGAAGTAGCTTGTTGGTAGGGCACGTATGAAGGATTCTATAGATTTCATGAAGGCTAACTTCCCACAAACAAGTGTCATTAAAAAATCAAGGAGGATACATGAACATGTCTAAAAAGTATCCAAAAAAATAGACAAAAATGATGCAAAAGACAACTCATCCTCAACTACCTTTTTTGACATGGAACGAGCTATGGAATGTCTAAATGGCACAATTTTTTGGAGAAATTAAATAATATATTTTTAAATCAATAATAATGGGAAAATGAGGAAGCATATAGAAGAAACTAGCCTGTCATGAACACAATTTTAAAAACAAAGAATAGCAAGAATGATAAACTATAAAGGCAAGCTGATCAGGGGATCAGTTTTTGGACATTCTCTAAACATCCCTAAATTGTGTTAGTGCAGAAGATCATTTCGAGAGCTTTCCATCGATTGTGGGAACACGACAAACAGGCATCGGGAGCTCTAGTTATGTCCAATCAAAGTTCACTCAACGAGAAAGTCAACTATGGTCAACTGGTAAATATTGGACCAAGGACACTGTGACATGTGGCAAAAAGGCAAAGGGAGTCATTTGTGGGTTTTCGATCTCTGATCTTCAACGATCGTAAAAAGATAACTCATCGGAACAAGAGGCTCAAATTTTGTTACGGAGGAGAGCCCAACCACCATGTGGACTATGGTATTATCGCCGACGTGGTGGGTCCACAAGTCACCACGTGGCTTGCCACCACTTAGCCATATTTCATTTTGAATGTCATAGTCTTATATGGTCAAATTTTATATTATTCACCATATTACTATACAATTTCAATTTGTAATGTTTGGGTCAAATCTTGGTGAGACCACATTCCCACATATCTCGGTGGTCACAAAGCACATCACATGGCTCGGCCAAACAAATGAGCCAACCCCAATGACATGCTAATACCACGTGGTGATGGAGCGATGGGGGCATGCAAGGTCATGCGTGGAAGCTTCTATGTGAGGAGAATGAGGTGGGGCGGTTATGCCTCAAGTGGTCCCATGACCACCTAAACATGCGCGGGAAAGGCTATTTAAATTCTAAACTCTATCTCCTCCCCCAAATGTGGGAAATCCCCACTTAACTATGTCCACTCCTAAGGGAATTAATCCCTTCCTAAGTGTAATCCGCCAAAAAGGGATTTTATCCCATTAAATAATGTAATCCACCCACTATGGGAAATTGTCCCATTTATTTTGCTACGGGTTTAGGCTAATATTAGCCTAAGGATATTTTAAAAAGCATTATTTAAGGGCCCTATTTGGGTATAAATAGGGACCCATTTCTTTGTAATGGACACACACAACACAACGGAGAAGCTCATTCCTAGAGCTCGGAAAGGCGGAGAGCAAGCCAAGAGGAGAGTTAGTTGCCATGGGCATAGTTGTGTGAAGACCTAATTTATTTAGGCATTATTATTTTAATTATTATTGACCTATTATTTTTTAGGCAATAGTAAATTAAAATTATTGTGTCTAGGGGTTATTAATACTACCTAGTCGGCCCATAGCACCACACCAAATTATTTTGAATCTTGGAATATCGACTGGAGTGCCATAGGGTGTTACAAAGCGTCTGGAAGGCCGATCGAGAACCGAAGGATTTCAAATAGTGGAGCTGGTGCCATCGAGCTTGCCAAATATGCCAGGAAAGGGGAAGTCGAGTGTTATTTTTCACCCTTTTCTTCTTAAGGTCTGGTTATTCTTCTAAGAAATTTTTTAATAGTTTCCATTAGGTTTTCTTGTGAAAGTATTATTGTAATTTACAAGTTTTGACTAGTGGAACGATTCGATAAGAACTCGGAGACGTAGGCAATTACCAAACTCCGTAATCAATTGTTGTGCAATCGTCTTTATTGTCTTGCATTAATTTTTTAAATTGATTACTTAAAAGGAGAAAATTGTTGGCAAATAATTAAAGCCTACAAGGGTCCAAGATCAGATAGATAAAAACTTGATTATTTTTGGATCACAAGCCAATTTCATCATTTTAAGGACTCTTGGGAGAAGAGAGGTGAGATACAAAAATATAATGATACTATAAGTAGCCTTAGAACATGTACACCACCATTGTAGTAGCTCAATAAGCTTCATTTTTTTTATTATAGCAACCCCATTAAATAGACTAATCTTTTTATATGTTGTTAATGGTGTCAATTTACCTATTAACTAGAAATGAAATGACCATTTTATAATGTGCTTCTATGTGAAAGTAATGAATATATATTCTTTTGTGCTTCACAAAATACTTGGGAAAATTAGAAGAAAAGAACCGAATCAAAAGGATGACCTTAGATTAAATGATGGGTATGGGTTTTCCCCTATGTGTGATAACTTTATTAACATATAAAATTGAAATTTAAAGGATGGTCCTAGTTTTTGTTGATTGAGAAACAGGGACGGAAGCCTGTGTAGATTTTATTGATCTCAATCAAGTAAACATTACAGTGAATAGGCTGCAATATTTATAGATATTGCACATTCAAATACATCTGGGAGAATAAGTTGCACAGGTGCAACCAAATGCCAGAATAAACAAGCTTCCAATAACATCCTGAGAAGCAGGACAATTACATAAGATACAAATATATTGTTGAAAACAATATAACAGTATGCATACAGACAAATATGGTTGATTAACCATATAACCAATATAACAATGATTATTTAATTAATAAAATTAAATAATCTAACGTATGCAGAATTAAATATTAGGATAATAATATTTAATCCTAACATTCCCCCCCTTAATTATGCATTATCTGAAGAGATGAGGAGAGAAATGCTCTGAAAAACTCGAACTTGTCACGTGCAAGTGACTTTGTGAAAATATCTACTCGTTGTTCAGCCATTGGACAAAACTAAAGCTAGATGTTGTGCTTCAACACATGTTCACAGTATGAAATGAACCTGAACTTCAATGTGTTTTGTTCTCTTGTGAAAAACTGGATTGCGAACAAGTTTGAGAACACCTTCATTATCAACATTCATGGTGGTCAGTTTTTCCTGTGGTATTCCAAGTCCTTCCAGTATGCGACGTAGCCAAATCGCCTCACAGACAGCTTCTCCTGTAGAACGATACTCGGCTTCTATGGAAGAGCAAGAAACAAAGTGTTGTTTCTTACTTCCCCATGATATTGGTCCAGATTCCATAAAGAATACAAATCCAGAAGTGGATTTTATATCATCAATGTTACCTGCATGATCTGAATCTGAATATCCAGTCAAGAAGAATTTTTCATTCTTCTTGTATTCTAGACCAAGATCCATTGATCCTTTGAGATATCTCAAAATGCGCTTTGCTGCTTTCCAATGACAAATTTTGGGTTCCTGCATGAACCTGGATAGATAGCTCACTGCAAAGCTGATATCTGGTCTAGTGTAGGTCAGGTAAATGAGACTCCCAATCAACTGCCGATAGAGAGTGACACTTACATCAGGAGATGGATCTAAACGAGATAACTATAATCTGTTCTCCATAGGTTGTAGCAATTGGTGTGCAGTCCATCATCCTAAACTTCTCGAGCGTTGTCTTGGTATATTTCATGTGAGAAACAAAGATTTGATTCTCTTTCTGCCATACTTCTAGTCCAAGACAATAGTGCATAAGCCCGAGATCTATCATGTCGAATGATCGCTTAAGATCTTTCTTCATTTCATCAATCGTCTTCACTGAACTACCAGTGATGACTAGATCATCGATATAAACTACAACAATCACCATCTCCCCCCGTTGCTTTTTGAGGTAGAGATTGGGATCATATGGATTTCTGACGAATCCATGTTGTATGAGATGCTCATTAATCTTGATGTACCATGCCCGGGGTGTCTGTTTTAGGCCATACAGATATTTCCTGAGTCTGCATACCTTTTCTTCTTGACCAGGTACTACATATCCCTCAGGTTGAGTCATGTAGACTTCTTCTTGTAAATCTTCATTCAAGAAGGCAATTTTTACATCCATTTGGTGAACTTTCCATCCAAATTGTGCAGCTAGAGCAAAGATCATCCTGATCGTTTTGATCTTAGCTGTGGGAGCAAATGTCTCCTCATAGTCAATGCCTTCTTTTTGTGCGTACCCCTTTGCTACAAGTCTTTCTTTGTGCTTGTCCATTGTCCCATCTGCTTTGTACTTAGTTTTTGAATATCCATCTGCATCCAATGGGTTTCTTCCCTGGTGGAAGATCAACAAGCTGCCAAGTGTTATTCTTCATCACTGATTGATATTCAGAATCCATGGCATCCTTCCAAACTTTTGACTGTAGGGCTTCTTAGACTATAGAGGGCTCGTCTGATTCAATAACTTTACTCATCAAAGCAAAGTTAACTTCTTCTCTTGCTTTACTGCGAGTCCGTGGTCCAGGGGTGGATGTATCCAATGGAGCATCCAATCTTGCATCTCATAATGTACTTGTACACCATTTAGGCATACGTTTAACTGTTCCCATGGGTTGTGGTTCTATCTGATCAAACACCATCATCCCCATCATCACTTTCATATTATGAGGGAACATTAGCTTCAAATTTTACATTAGGTGAAAAAACTACATTTTGTGAGTCCAGAGGAGGAGTCTCTACTTCCTTCTTCTCGAAAAATTCAACATCTCTGCTTGTGTAGACTTTTCTGGTCTTAGGATCCATCAATCTATACCCAAGAGTCTCTTCACTGTATCCAATGAAGATGAGATTTTATGACTTCATATCTAATTTCTTTCTGTTCTATTTGGGTATGTGCATGCTGGCTTTGCACCCGAATACTCTAAGGTGTGCAATGGATGGTTTCCTTTTTAACCATGCTTCTTGTGGTGTAATTCCATCAAGAGCAGTTGTGGGTGCTTTGTTTAACAAATACACTGCTGTTTTTGCTGCTTCTACCCAAAATTTCTTTGCAAGTCCGGAATCATCGATCATAGCATCGCACCATTTCCATGATAGTACGATTTCTTCTCTCGACAACACCATTTTTCTACGGTGTGTGTGGAGGAGGCATTTGTCGACGAATCTCGTGAGTTTGTAGATAGTCTCTGAAATCATCACTGGTGAATTCCCCCCCTCGATCTGAGCGGAGAGTTCTGATGTGATGACCATTTTCTTTCTCAACTGCCACTTTGAACTTTTTGAATGTTTCAAAGGCTTCACTTTTCTTGCGAAGACAAAAAATCCACATTTTCTCGTGAATAGTCGTCAACACAGAGCATGAAGTACTGGAACCCAGAATTACTTGGCTGCATCGGAATTCACAGATCGGTATGAACCAGGTCAAGTTTACCATGAGCTTGAAAAGTACTCTTTTGGAATGAAACTCTGTGTTGTTTTCTTGCTAAGCAATGAGGACACTTGTCTGTATCCTTCTAAAGAGATGGTAGCCCATGTACCATATTACCCCGGTGAAGTGTTTCGAGATATTTGAAACTTACATGACCAAATCTCCGATGCCACAACTGAGCTGAGGTGGAGTTTTTAGCCACAAGTGCTTGATCATTTTTGTGAATGAAATCAAGTTGAAACATTCGTCCCACATTTGCGGCTTTTGTAATTATTTTCGAGCCTCTGGATTTATCTCGAATCAAACACATTTTTTTGCCAGATTGACTATCAAAGTCTATTTTCAGGTTGTGATCTAGGAGTTGACTGACCAAAAAGAAGGTTCTTTGTCAACCCAGGGACATATAGAACATCTGATAGTCTGCATTTGCGTGAACCAAGGGGTAGAGAAATGTTTCCAATCCCCTGAACTGTATATGAAGAATCATCTCCCAACGAAACATGATTTTTTGATGACGTGTCCCTCATTGAAATAAACTAGTCTCTGTGGCTGGTCATGTGTCAAGTGGCTCCCGAATCAACATGCCAGACGTCACTAGATGACGTGGATGGTTCACTTGATCGAGTAGTGAACAAGAAGTCTTCATTGTCAGACTGATCTTGTTGCTCAGCAATATTACCTTGTTGGTGGGGTCTTCTTTTCCAGCTCCCCTTTTTCTGCCCGTGATAGTTGTTTGAATGTCCCTTGTAAGTTTGTTGTTGTTGTGGTCCAGAATTTCTTGATGAACCTTTCTTATATGTGTTAAAACAACAATCTTGTAAGTCATGTCCTCTTTTGCAAATTGGACATTACTTCTTCTGTTGATTGTCCCCATGATACTGATTCTGATGTGGGGACTTCTGATAGGATTTAGGTTTTTCCTTTACCTTTTCCTTTCCATTTTTGATGTGAAGACAGTGCCTGCTCCTCTTCATCATCCTTGTTGTGCATTTCTTCCTCTTGTTGCAGTAGGTTTACTAGCTTGTCAAAACTAATTGTCGTATCTGACAAGTTTAGAGTTGTGACAAAAATTCGGTAAGAAGAAGGGAGAGCTCTCAGAATAATGGGAACGAGAGACTCATCTTTGACCTCTTCTCCTAGGGCTAGAAGTGAATCCCTCAACTCTACAACTCTTCTTAGGAAGGCTTCAATTTTCTCATTCTGTTTGAATTTCAATGTATGAAACTGACTCTGTAAATTGAGTATGACATTCTTGTTCTTGGCCTCATATATTGTGCTCAACTTATCCCAAGCTTCTTTTGTCTGATGTGGCATCTCAAATGTGGGCTTGGACATTGTCGGATACTCCAAACAACATGATGAGTTTTGCTTTCTGATCTTCTCTATCAAATTATCATTGTTGTGTTGCATCAGTTGGTGATCTGGTTAGAGTACCAGTCACAACAGGCCAGATTTCTTCAAACTCAAGCTGTGTCTTGATTTTTGTCTTCCAAGAAACATAGTTGCTTCCTCTGAGCAATTGTGAATCCGGAAGAAAAAATTTGGGGGCATTGGTGCCCATTTTGTAGAGATCACTGACAGGGTTTGGCTCTTATCACTCCAGGTATTAGGTCTCCCAATCTATATACCGTCAGTCCGATAGACTGAAACTTTCTATATACACACCCTTCTGATATACCTGGCGGTACGTGGAACAAGCTCGCCCTTTCTATATACCCGGCGGTACGTGAAAGAGGCGTTAACGTACGTGAAAGAATTCGATACGTGGTACCAAGACAGTACTGATGGGGTCTGTGCGATTATTGACACCGGCTCAAAGAAATATCCCCATACTGTGCACGTAACTTCACTATATACTCAGATAATTTCTCAGTCCGGATTTATGTCTTGCAATCGTTCACAGACGGATGGGATGGTTCATAGTGTGTGCACTGTGACCTTATTACTCCCCGTCGATTTTATAGGGACGATGCCCAGACGACGTTGTTATAGCTATATTAGGCATTAAGTGTAGTAGTAGTTGCGATGAGCTTTACCCGTAAGCACTTCCCAAAGGCACTGTATATACCGAATGCTGCGAATGAGATCTAGGATCTCGTGAGTGTTACAGAACGAATTTTACTATGTTTTTTATTACAATTCTGCTAGTTTCTAAGCAGTTACAAAGTTTTGCAGTTGACTATGGCAACCTGAAAATTAGTACAATATGCAGCAGTATACAATTTACATTCAAAAAAATTGTACAATTTGAATGACATGCAAAAAATTTCAGTTTCGGGGTCCTGGTGGCCTCCTGAGCCCAATACGACCCAAAATGCTAAAAAAATTGCAAAAAAATATCTGTAAATGCAATTTTTAGATGGGTCTCCTTTTTCAAAAAATGTCTAGAATGAAAAAACAGACCAGATGGGAGAATTTTTTTTTTTTACCCTAAACTAGGGATTTCTCCGCTAAATTTAGTTAGTTATAACTAAATTCAAAAAAGCCTGCTAAATTTAGCAGTTCAGCCAGAATTTCCGCCAGATGCAAAAGGAGAGTTTTTGAGTGTTTTTTGTGGGATTTGATCCTCAAACCTCTCACTCCCAAGGCACATGCACTAACCAACTTGCCCACTTGGGGCGCTTGGACTATGGAAGGAAGCAATTTATATTTATTGACAAATAAATTGACTTACCTCTTGGAAAATGGATGCCACGTGGCGCATGCTGGTGAAGGGGCGTTTTTAGGGTTGTATTTGCCCAAAAAACGGATCTGAAGCATTTTCTCCTTGTTCAGGCCGCATTTTCTTGCTCAGGCCGCATTTTCTCCTTCCTTTGGCCGCGTGTTTTAGTGTTTGGGCGCGTTTTTCCTTCGTGGGCCGCGTTTTTTTCCCTTTGGGCCGCTGTTTTTATTGCCTGGGCGCGTGTTTTCAATGCCTGGGCGCATTTTTTAGTTGCTGGCCTTTGTACAGGCCGTGGGAGATTAAAAATGGCGCCTTTTTTGCTTTGGCTGCGTTTTTTTTATTGCTGGGCCGTTTTTTTACTTGGGGCGCATCTCTTTTTTTGCTGTAATTGCTTTAGACTGCGTTTTTTTTCCTTTTTTTCACGCCTGGTATTGCCTAGGTGCGTTTTTTGACTGAATGTGCTCACAAAAAATGTTTTTTCTCCTTTGTGCAGGCGTTGGGGGCAGCAAAGGATGCGGTTTAGCTCCAAAAAATGTTTTTTCTTATGCTGGCCGCGCATGGGACAGCAAAGGGCGCATATGCTCTCAAAAAACGTTTTTTTTTTCTTGTACAGGTTGCTGGAGCAAGAAAAACACCTCCTTTCTTCTTTTTTTTTCTTTTCTCTGTTTGATCACTGCAGGTACATATACAGAGCAAAGCAATCTTCCAAACAAGCAAAACAATCTCCAAATACAGTAAAACAAAACCTGATTGGAATTTTTTTTTTTTTTTTAAATTCAATACCTGTAGCAATTTTTGGCTGGTGCTGAGTGCACCAGTGCAAAAAAAATTTGCCTTCCAAGTACCTGGAAGGAATAGGCTGATGTGGGGGAGGCAGGGATGGGGCTGGGAGTTTGCACGAGGCTACACAGGCTCTCAAAATGCTGCAAACACGTCTCCAATCTCCTCTCTCTCTGCTGCTCTCTCTTCCACACCTTCACAGGGCCAGAATTTCGCTCTGGTACCAAATGTTGATTGAGAAACAGGGACGGAAGCCTGTGATATTTTATTAAACTCAATCATTCAACAGTACATTGAATAGGCTGCAATATTTATAGATATTGCACAGCCATATGCATCCAGAAGAATGAGTTGCACAGGTGCAACCAAAAACCAGAATAAACAAGCTTCCAAATCACCCGGGAAGCAACAATTAAATAAAAGACAAATATATTGTTTATAACAATATAACAATGTGAATACTGACAAATATGGTTGATTAACCATATAACTATTTAAAATTAATTAAATAATAATCCTATGCATAATTAAATAATAGGATGATATAATTTATCCTAACAAAAATTCCCAATAACCAGATTTCTCACCTTCAATTCGGTATCATAGCAAGATAACAACTATGGGAGGAAGAATTGAGAGACTTGTGAATAAAAATATTGGTAGAGCATCGGAAATGAGGTAACTAGTCGAGAAGTGAAAATGCTACCCAAAAAAGCTCATAATAGACTTGCAGCAAATACAAAAGTCATGGGTGTGCTAGAGAAATTTGTGAGCACACTTAGGGGTGTGAAGACTAGGATTAAAGTCAGTAGAGAATACCAATAAATAAGATTGGTGGCTCAAAATGTTCAATGTGATGATGAAGTAGAGATTTGGTGATGAAGAATCCATACCAACTAGTGAAGTGTAGTTGTTGGCCGTAAAATATCAAGTTGGGAGAATACAAGAAATTGAGTTTTGATGTTTCTTATGAGGGATAGATCTATAAGAAATTGTGAACTATATCATAAGCATGCAACACTTCTTATTTTTCAAATAAATCAATAATATAGAAAGAGTGAAGGTAGTGCAAGCCATGTTGAAGGAACATGTAGCGTTATGATGGAAAGAGATGTAAAATGAACATAAAATGAGAGGAAAATACAAAATTCTTTCTTAGGATAGAATGGTGGCCAAGATGAAAATAAAGTTCCTCAGTTATAAGATTATCAAATGACCTTGTTTCGAATATTGCAAGGTTTTTGAGAAGGAGAGATGTTAGTGGAGAAAAAAGAGGAATTATATTGGATCTTGATAAAATATTGACACATAAATGATGACTAAGGGAATGTCAAAATGTATCTCAATGGATTGATGTTAAAACTTCAAGAGGAGTTATGTTTTTTGCACATAAAATCTATGGAGGAAGCATATTGTTATATCTAGAAAGAAGAAGAAAATTTTACGCACATGATAAACACATAAGAGAAGAAGATAAAAATCAACAAGGATTTAATAGTGTAGTAAGAACTACTTATGGAATGCACAAGTGATGTACAACAAAACAATGAAGGAAAAGGGATAATTTTATTTATGAGAAAATTCTAATGAGTAGTGTTCATTTGAAAATGTTGTACATGTTGAGAGAAGGGATGTTAAGATGTTGAATATCTTAAAGCATGACATGGAGATAGCCAAAAGTGTTGAAGGGATTGTGCATAAAGAATACAATGAAGGAAGAAAGTAAAGCATGAAAGAAATAATAGAATGTAAAGGAAGGAAAGGTGTTGAAGATTGGAAAAGGACCATCATAGGAAGAAATGTGATAGATATTCCACATAAGGTGTAAAACCAAGGAAATATGTTTCTTGGTGGTGGTCAATAGTGGAAGCACCAATAACTTAATAACAAAGGAAATGGTTAAAAATTTGGCATTTAACTAAAAAATCATCCCAATCCATATAGAATAATTTGGCTAATGGAAGGTTAAGAAAGAATTACATGAGAGAAATATAATGTAGAGATGAAGATCATAAGGTTCAATGATCATGTATTGTATGAAATCATACTGATGACCACTTATCATTTTATGTAAAGGAGGCCATGGTAATTTGATTGAGAAATGCTCTCTGATGGAAGAGAGAACACTATGAGGGTGTACAAGGATGGTTATTTTTTTTTTTACTACCATTGAAGGACTAAGGTGCAAAGCACTAAAGCTTCATGCCAATGGACAATGGAGAAAAATTTGGAGCAAGTGTAACAATATAGTACAACATTGTACTATAACATCAAGAGGATAAGGAAAAATCATGAGTTGAGTGCTGGATAAAGTGAAAATACGGAATCACCTAAGAGTGCATGGTGATGTATAAAATGACAATGTGAGAAGGAAATATCTTCTAAGTACATTTCATAAAGATGGCAGTGTGTGGGAGTATCGTGCTAGAAGAAAAAGACGGTGTTAAATATAATATGGTCATAACAGACTATGAGAGCTTATGAGTTTTCTTGGTATTTCAATTAAAGGTGATATACTAGGATTGGATGTCAGTGGTGAAATAATTTGTTACAAGAAGATGATGGTTTTTCACTAATGGTCATGGGGCTAGGCCCTTGATTCTTGGGTATGGGGATGCTCCCATTATTGAATATTGTTGCCTAAAATAACCCTCATAGTATATTTTAGAAGCTTTCATTTCATTTTGCCTTGGGAATTATGTTTTAACAAATCTCAGTAGATTACATGTGTTCCCCTTTAATTTTGAGAAAAATTCATATTATCAATCTCTATGATGATCCCTTGGCATTGACAGTGTCATTCTGAGTTATTTGCGAGGTGTCCATTTAAGTAACTTAGGATATTTTGCACACAAATTTTCCTTCTCTTTCACTTTTTTAGGTTACACGCATGCATTCCATTACCCGGCCTCCGTGGCCTTACTCATTGGGTCCTCAGGCCCCTCGTGCCTCTCGAAATTTCATACTGTAAATTTTTCTTGAGATTCATGACATTCCTTCACAGGATCACTGGATTTCATTGAAACCATGCTTCATCATGTGAGCATGTAGCCTTTCCTTGATAACCTGCTCTTGCAATCTGAGACTCAGTCCCTGCTCCTATCCTAAGGGGACATGTAGTGGCGAGTCATGTGTTCAAAGGGTCAAACCACTCAACCAATCACCATCACACACACAACGGGTTTTGGAGGATGGAAGATGGCACAAATCAAATGATTCAATAAAGATATGTGAATCCATTACGTGTAAGCCTTAGACAAATGCACCTGACAAATGTGAGGTTTTCAGAATCAACCAAGGTTTATAATCAATTCAGACTTGCATGGTTTAAATGTAACAAGGAAGAATGTAGGTAAGTCTACAGTCAAGGAGTCAAACCCTATGACAAATGAGAGGTCAACACATGGTGAAAGGAAAACCAATGTATATGTGGAAGAGGTGAACACAACGACCAATCAGAAGTTTCCAAGTGTCATTTTATTATGCATTCTGAACTATAAAATTCAAATCCCAATAAGTTTTTCCCCACTACTCCAAATTTTATTAAATTGGTCGGGTTGGAAATATCTCATCATTCCCTTCATCATGTAATTAATAAATTTGGATTTTATTGAGACTTTTTGGGTGAAAAAAAAAATTTCATGCCACTAAATGTGAATGTAGATGGATCAACCACCCAATTAACTGGAGTATGGGACTCTTTCTTTCTTTTGCAAGGAAGTTTAAGTGAACTATTTTTTTGGCGAGGTTTCATGCTTGGTTTTAATGTTTTATGTTGGAAGAAAAATGAATGAAGGGGCACTGAATCATTCATACCAAACTTTTACTTCATTTACCATAATTTATATTCATCATTCAAATCAACCATTCAAAATACATAATCATTGTGAGATTATTAAGTGTGTAATAACCATTCAAAAGTACTTGAAACAAGAGACAACACAAGAACACCATATTTAAATGAGAACCCTCAAGGGGAAGAAAACCCACTGTAATAAAACATTATATTTCCATGTTTCAAATTTAGTGAGGCACCAATCCCACAAGGAGAACCAAACCCAAGTTTACTAGGGAATCAACCCTACAAATAGAATGAACCCATGATTTAGTAAGGCACAAACCCCACAAGGAAAACCAATCCATACTTTAGTAGGAAACTGATCCTCCAAGGAAGCTTCAACCCTCCAAGATGACTAAGCACCCACCTAGCCACATGAAATGAATATCACTTGAGATACTTATAGCTCTAACAACTGATTATGATTACTTGTTCAAATCCTTCCACTCAAACAACTCATCTCCTTCTTCACTCAAAATTTCATCTACATATGTTGATTAGGTATAATGACCTTGAATCCCTTCTTCTTTTCCCTTCTCGTCTTCTCATCCTCTTCTTTTATACATTGTTTTCCCCTCAAAAATCTCTCACATACCTCTCCTTACTTGCTCAAAATATCTCTCTTTAACACTAGCTCAAATGAGCTTTACACTTGACCTTATATAGATGACACAATCCTAATCCAGCTTAGGTCATAAAATACCACTAAGGTCAATCTAAAAAACTTGGAAAAACACTCAAATAACAATATAAATAAAATGAATATACTTTAAATTTCGGTATTAGACTACACAATTTAAACATGATAATTCTTCTCAACTAGGCCCAAAAGAAGGTCTTTATCTCCAACAAATTCTTATTGGAATTCAAGGGAACATAACAACTTCACCAACACTAAAATTTTCAGAACACATTAGAAACATTTTGAAGACACCTTCTCCATGCACAAGAACCTCTGTAGCATTTGTATTCATCGCGAAACACTCCAATTTGTAAGGTACCCTCATTATGTCTTAAGAACCTAATTTTCACTCTCAGAAAGTGAGTAACTTCTCATAGAAATTTTCCTTATCATGACACAAGTAGCATATCAATAGAAATATATTGATGTTTTCTAGCTGAGAAAAAATCATGAAATTCTCTAAATCATAGAACAAGACTATGAAACACTTGCATCTCCAAGATTTATCAAACTAGGTTCTAGGTCTCAAGAACTAGTATTCTACTCTTCAACCTTCAACACATTAAAAACCACTTGCATACCTTCCCTCCAACTATAATACTTCATTAGGGACCCCATCAACATGTTCATGCACTCACAAACATGTGCCACACTATGAATTTCACACGCACATACCTAATCCTCAACTCTTCTTGAAAAACCTAAAATGAAAGTTTAGGCCATTAGGACTCCGATCATGACACAAACTATTTTGATTAACCCAAGAGCTCACACAACTCATATCAGATGTAAAAAATATAACCATGCTCAAATATCACTGCCACATCATGTAAATCATCACGCACACCTTTGGTCCACAAGACTGGTCTTGACTTCATTAGACCAAAATAAATAGGCACACTTCGAAGACCTGTTACACCAATGTTGTCCATAGAACCTTCCCAGATATCTTCATGACCACTTATCATACATCCCAAGGTATCTGTAAAAATTTGTTTCCCTTCATGAAACTTTAAAATCAACTTTGTACCTATAAATTCATACAAAAGAAGGTTTTTCATTATCTTACCAACACACTTGAAATTTGCAAATGCCACCAATAGGATCTCTGAAGTGTCATCTACATCTTTAGAAATTCATATTATCTTTCCCAATTCAGTTTAATACCATACATATCAAATTTTCTCTATCACTCTGAAACTAGAGTTTATGGAGGGTTTTTACTTGTTCTGCTTCTTAATTATGGTTCATAAAAGTTTGAAGACCAAATGATATCATTATTTTGGCTATAAATTCTTAGTTCCATGCTCTAACCTCTACCAAAATCACATGCCACCATGCGAAGCACAAACATGCGAGTGAGCATATGAATTTAACCTTTGAACTAGAAATGATTGTTTTGTGAAATCGATAGAGAAAAAAATAAAGTTTCATACTTTCTTGATTGACTCATGACATGAAACTTGGCACAAAACTCTATGATGAAATCCATCATGATATCAAATGATCATTTATTCCTACACACATCTAAAACTCTCTAAATACAATGACATTCCCATTCCAACATGTTTTATCTTCATAGTTCTTTCTTCAAAGTACCTAGAACATGCACTATACCTCTTAAACCTGACTTTATACACCTCCTACACTTGCTATGAAATGTAAAAACCTACCTATAATTCTTATACTGACCTTATATATTCCATACTACATGAAACCATACACTAGGTCTAAGACTTGGCATAGAATGACTCTCTTGAACTTATGTCTCAAGTGAACTGAATTTTTAAACATCTTACGTACTCATCAACACCTCTGACATATCACCCTTAAAATGTTATACCATGTAGAAACATGGATACAACTTTTGAATCCCATCCATGACACCTAGTTTTTTGAACCATTCACCCAAGAACATGTTATTCCACTAATGTAATATAACAACTAGGCCAAAACACTTCTTGAAGACACAAAAGACAGACACTACCAATCAACCTTAGTGATTTTTAATGAACGAATCCTCATACTAACATCGATGCCACCTAGAAACCCTTTTCCATCAATGAGACTTGACATAAATGATAAAACCTAAGACACAATGTCCAAAAATATCCCCCATGTTATTGAAGGAACCCATCATCAGAAACATTGATGGCAACAAAACATGCAAACACTTTCATGCATATATTTTCATGTTTTTGAGTCTACTCTCCCCCTTTGACATCTTTGAAAAAGGAACTATAACATCTTGAGTTAAATGTAACAACAATAATGTAAAAACAAAAACTTACTTTCTCTCTCTTAGACTACTCAGTCACTTTCTATGCAACAAATGAAAAAATGATCCATGGACCTATTTCTAACCATCTTAAATACCCACTGACACAGATGGTTTCACTTTGAAGATTAAAACAAAACTATATTTCTCCAACGTAGACCTGCTACCTTGAACTAATGTATATTTCATCTTTACTTTTTCAAATTCAAACTCAACTTCCTTCATGACAATGCATAACACAAACATATTTAGAAATTTCTTCTTAAATCATGTACATACTCTTATTTCATGTAATCATATTTTTGACTTGATCTTCAAGATACATCACATCTTCTTATACAACTTTATATACCTTTTGACTATTCTTTGCAATATGACATTGATTATTCAAACTTAGATCTTGGACTTGCTTAATCATGACTAAAACCAACTCCCCCTGAGATGGTGCATCCTTCTATATCTCAAAATCACAATGTATAACTTGCTACACATACCTATTTGTCATTATTTCAAGTCATGGAACTGAACCCCCTTTGAATTAAGTTTTCTTCTTATGAAGACCTAGAGGAATGGGTCATCCTCCTTCATTCTTTGGTCATAAAATATACAAAACGTCATTACTCTTGCTTGAATAATCTTCCATGATAGTTCATCATTCATGTATCCATCTTTCCATGCTCTGTCTTTGGTTTAGGGTTGTCTAACTCTTTCACAGATCATACTCTACCTCTAAATACTTTCTTCTTAACATTTTTACCACGCCTTAACACTATCTTCATTGTTGAGTAAATGTACACACCTTCTCATGTCAACATCAGGTCTTAATTTGACTGAAAACAAGATTAAAATATAGCATATAGATCATACTTTGAAACTCAAACATTCATGTAGTATCCCTTCATACAATTGATGGTATGATCAAGTCATCATACAAAATAAAAGAGATTCTTTTCACTTTTCCTTCTAATAGTTTTTCAACTCTGTTTAAATGCTTCTCAAGCTTGTCATTTGATGCCCTCCCTCTTAGACCCAACCATAAATTTTTTAAATCATGTAGCAAACTTATGCCTTCATGGTCCTTCTAGATTTATTAGCTCTGTCACATATCTTTTGAATTCCTTGTTCCTAGATTATTATTCATTGATCATCTCCATGATTCATCACATTACCTAACTTACTAAACTGTACCACCTCCTCTAACTAATTATTCATGACTTGATGGACAAACAACAAGAGTCTCCCAATTTTTTTCTTTAGATCACACTTCCACCTAACTTGACCTTGACTATATAGATGTTATTGTCTAAACTAACTAGACACAAATGCATAGTAATCATATCTTATTTCACTTTGGTAGATCATCAAATACTAATCACAACCTATCTATTCCTCCTTCATCCTTCTTACATCTCATATTACCCAATTTACATAAGGTCATAATGGTCTTATCAGACCAATCTACATCTAATTATGAGAATTGAACCTTCTCAACAGTCTTCATGATATCTCCAATATGAGCAACACATTACTTTTACCTTTATGTAATTTATCATACCAAATATACTAACCTACAACCCTAGGTTTTATCTTCTAATTATGCATGTTTGTAATCCTTCATTCTTGTTATAGACCTTCATAAAAATATAGTCCAAAGATCCTATAAATCATAGATATGTCAAGAAATCATCATGTTGAACTTGTTAATGAAATGAATCCATGAATCCTAGTGGAGGAAATCCATATAATTGGATGATTTCAACAGTACCAAACAACCTTGTCCTCATGGGACAGGTCACCATACGTAAGAGTCCACTTCCTCATCTATTATATCTCCATTTATCAATCATACACATGATATTCTTCTTGTGCTTATGGAAGGATTCCTTAATGTTATTTGACATAAACCAATATCATTTGATCAGTGGGCTCATCATAACTCTAATATCAGTTTTAGGTTCTTCCTTTTCTCTCTCAACATAGTTATAATTTACATATTCCTACCTTTTATAGTTGTTCTTCCTCCTTTTGAAATATATTGCAATATACCCAACATCATTACAATTCAAGAAAATAACATAGTTCTTACCTTCATTTCTGCTAATATTTCTAGATGTCTCATGGTGACGATATCTGGCAATGTGACCTTTATCATGAAATTTATAGTATCTTGAATGATATGAATGGTCATTCATACCATTCCTCTATGGATAATCACCCTCGACTTCCCTTCTACACTCCTAGCTCTATGACGAAAAATGTTGCATGAATAACAATAACCATTGAACTTACTTGGAATCCTCATTACATTAGGTTTTCTTATGACATCCTTGTGAACCTTGACTTCCTCCTTGATTTTGGAAGATCTTAGACTTGATGTATCATGTTTAACTTATTCCTTTGAATCTTCCTTGAATCCCAAACCAAATTTGTTAGTAGATGGTCATTGTCTGTTCAATAACTCATTAAGATCACTAGAGATCTTCTCAAATTTTGGGTACATCTTTATCTTTCTTAAGGCTACTTCTAGTTCTTCTTTTAATGTCGTTAACTTTGTACTTTTCTTTGTACAATCCTCTTCCCTGGATTCTAGACTTATTGTGGTCAGTTCAAGATGATCTTCAAGTTATTTGTTGATTTCTTTATACTCAACTTCCTCCTTAATTTATTTTCTAGAAGACTAATCTACAATCCTTGCTCCTTATGTTTTTCTTTCAAATTACGCTTGCCTATTTTTCATATGAATCATCCTCACCAACTTGGTTCTATGATGCAGGAGCATCACTCTTGAGGATAGGATAGGTGCGTTTAGTTAATTTTTGGAATTATAAGGTCTTTAGGTTGTATTTAGAGTCATTCATGTGGTCCTTCTGAGCTCTAGAGGTCAATATTTCAAATTAGAGGGGTTTCCCTCTAATTTTCATATTTGAAATTAGAATTTCTTTTTGGAGCCAATTTTGGCTTTCTCGATAGGTGTAGGAGTTATAGTAATGCTTCTAGCATGTTTAGGTCCTAATCTTGTTTTGTATACCCATTATGATGTGTCATGAGGTCTTGAAACCTCATTAGGGTGATATTTTGGGTTTTGTAACTCACAATCTTATTTTGAGCTCTTTGTAATATAATCTCCAAGAATGGCCTTAGGTGGACCTTGGAGGGCAATTATGAGCCAAAATTCAAACTATGGATGTATAAAATTCCTTTTATAACTATTTCCCTCATCGATCAATCGATGGTGTGATATTTTGAGCTCAAAAAGGAATTTAGGGATCATATTGTATGAAAAACAAGCTTAAATCAGTTCTTGGTTGTGCTAACACTGTGGGAAGTTACATGCATGTATAGTAAATTGGTAAGAAGATTTATGAAGTGTCATTCATGGGGGGTTTGAGTATAATTATTGTCTTTATATGTTTTAATGCATTAGAAACAAAGATTTTATAAGTAACTATGGTTCAGGACATTAGATATAAGAATTGGGCCAAGAAAACTCGTTAGAGTAAGGAAAATGATAATATTTTGAAGATTTATCAAGAATAAGACATAGAATGAGGGTTATTGAAAGGAAATAACACATTATTTAACTTCTCAAAGTCCTGGAGGATTGATTTTTAATCATGTTTTTTAATAGCTAAGCCATAACAGTTAGAGACACTATTATATAAGGTAAAGTACATTGAAAATATTACTCAACATGTGCTTCACGGTATTGAGACGACTTGCTAGTAATATTGAGAGATTCTAAATGTTTTCACATGACTTATCAAGGATTTTGTAAGCTTAGGGGACAATTAACCTTCATCTCATAATAAGTTACTCATTCTGGGCCTATGGGTAGAAACCCTTAGTGTTTAAGACTAATTGGTTATTTGAGACAAATTGACTCTATTTCATAATCCTAAAAATGTAAGAAACTATCTTCACAAAAATTTCTGTAGGAATAAAAAAAATTCATTGATAAGCTCTCACAAACTAGAAATCCTTGAAAATTGGAACATAGTAATGTAGCAGAAACAAAAAGACCTAAATAAAAGCATGAAACCGTAAAGTTGATGAAATTTTTACAAAGGAATACCACATGAAATTTTTCACACAAAATTTTAGTCCAAATGGGTTCCTTAAAAGGTAATTGGTTTGAGGATTGGAGTTTTGAATTAGGAGATAAGATTGAATTTCATTGAAACATGGTTGATAGAGAGGAACAAGTCTAGAGGAGGTGGTTATGAAGGAAGTAGCATTTACACAAAAAATTGAATCAAACCCTCTTTCCCACACTTGAAAATTGAAAAAGGGTACTCAAAAATGAATTTATTTTATTTTTGTGACTGGTATATTGCTATAACCTATAACCTACGACCATCCTTGTTCTTAAGAAGACTAATAGGAAGTTTTAACAATAGGTGATCAAACTAACCAAATTTTTGATTTCAATGACTTGGATGGTTGAGATAGGAAGGTTAGGTGTTAGTGAACTTTCGTCAATATTTTAATGATCCATTTTGAGCATTTTGCTCAAAAATAACATATTTTTGGCTTTTCTTACATTAGGAAAAAGTGAAGTTTTTGCAAGGGGAGGATAATATTGAATTATCTGATCATTATAACTTATTTTAGTGTGTTCAGGTAGTGTATTATTTGCATCATTTGGTATCATAGCTGAGAACAAGAAGAAATTGACAAAGAGAAATAAAAATGAAAGAGAAAGAAACAGTGAGATAAGAAGAGAAGTGAATAGTTTTTAAAGATGCCACCAAGAAGAGTTGTCAGAGGAGGAAATAGTATGCATCCAAGGGATACTAAGTTTATTATAACATTGAGAAATATTAAGGATAGATTAAGAGCACTAAAATCTTCTCATAGAAGAGGGAATGCATTAGATGACAACAATGACAAGAGAGAAGAAAGAGAAGTGACAATAGGGAGAGAACCCGAAGCATAAGGACTAGAGGTTAGAATATTAAAAGTGGTCATGGGAGAAATTACAAAGTCAAGGATGAATGTATTAAAGTATGGGGGAAGTTTGCATCCAGAGGATTTGATGGATTGTATAGAAAATATGGACAAGTACTTTATTTTTGAGAACATTGTAGAGGACAATAAAGTGAAATTTGCATGCAACAAATTAATAGGACATGGTACTATTTGGCGAGACTTTGTGAAAGAATAAACATTAAACACAGACAAAAAAAGATCAAGAAATGGGACAACATGGTGACAAATTTGAAAGGTAAGTTCATCCCCTCATATTACTAGACTAGTTTATTCAAAAAGTTACAAATTTTGAGACAGAGAACTAAATATAGTTGATCAAACTAAAGAGTTATACAAACTGGATATGATATCTAGTCATATAAAAGAGGATGCTAAAAATGTGTCTAGGTATGTGAATAATTTGAGCTGAAGTATACAAGATTAAGTTTATTTTTTCTATTTGAGATCATTGGAGGAGGCATATCAGGAAGCCTCGAAGGAAGAGGAGAAATTATCTAGAAATAAAACCCAGTACTTGAGAGGTAGAGGAATAGGAGTGAGAGGAAAAATTCAATAGTTAGGAAAAGAACAATAACATCATAAAACCAATGAGGAAGAAGTGAGCAACTTACAAACACAAATTACATTTAGAGGTTGATATACATATAGAGGTAGATGTGGATATGGAAGAGGAAGAGGAGAGTTTATTGAAAGATGCCTCAAGTGAAATAATTTTATCGTGGGTAGATCATTTGAATGTTTTGAACATCCACAAGCAAACAACAAAAAATCTAGTGAAGGCAAGAAATCAAATTACACATGAAAAAGATGAAGAGATTGTTACATCACGATCATTAGTGGATTTGATTTAACAAATATAGGAATTTATAAAAATTCTAATTGTAGAGTCAAAATAAAATTATAAATCAATAAAGTGCATATATGACCTAAAAAATAAGTAATTGAATTAGAAACCCTAAGTGAAAGAGAAGGGATAAATTACTTAGCTGATTTTTGTAACTAATCCTAGACTATGTTGCACTCAGAAATTGATAAATATGAGGAAATTGTCACCTGTGTGTCACACTATGCCCACATAATTTTCCTATAACCTACAAAGAGAAAAAACACATGCAAAATCCCGAAGCACATCAAATCCTAAAAATAAAAAAGATTCAAATTGGGATTTAGACAAACCCCGGTGGTCACTTGAAAGAGTGAACTTACGATCTGAGCACTATATGCCATTTCAGAATCCATGTAGTTCTCTATGTGTGTTTGAAGAATCTCTCCCTAGGTGGATCTTGTGCAAGATACACTGAATAATGATTAATAACTAGATGTAGAATATGTAAATAGATGTGTGCAAGGAAAAATTAACTTCCCCTCCTATGAAGTGTATGTACAAGAATGCAGCCCCTTGTCCCTTGAATGGATGCTAGATGGATGCTTTGATGCTCTTGAAATGCCTTTTGATCTAACCTTACGTGATAGTTGTAAGCTATGAAAAATACACTACTAACAAGGAAGTAAAATACCAATAATCATACCTCCTCCTTCGCGTTCCGTAGCAAACCTCAGAATGGGCTAGGAAACTTGGATTGAGCCCTGATTTTGTGATATGTAGGTGCTTTTCTTCAAGACGGAGCAAGACCTTCCTGCAACAACTGATCCTCTTACTTTGCACTGGATGGGAAAAAAGGATTATGAGGCTATTTTGGCATTAGGACGAGGCAAAATGATGTTCTTTGCTCAAAGGATGCAAGAACTTAGATATGGCATGAAAGCTTATTCTCCATGTGTTTAGAGGGGAGGGGTAAGGTTGTATATATAGCCTGAGGGAGTGATTAGCTTAGATTAATTTAAGTAATCATGGTTTTTTGAAAATCGGGCCATCAAAAAAGGTTGTTGCCCCAGTAACGATATGCAAATGGAGGAGGAGCATAGACAGAAGAGCGCCCATACAGAAAGTATGATGCCCCAGTAACGACATGCAATCAGATAAATTAAAGAATATTACTAGAGAACACCAAAGATATCGAAAATCAAGATGCCCCCTGTTAAATATATCAAGATACAAGAAAGAAGAAATAATAATTGGCCCTAATAATGCAAAAAAAGAACCAATAACCATGTCCTAACATGTTCAACAGTGGAGATTGATTAGATTTGCCCCCAAGCAGAGGTTACCAAAGGATTGGGTCAGTCTCCTCAAACAAAGGAAACAATTGACAGCGTGGATTTTCCCCAGCAAGGATCACGCGAGGGAAGTTGTTTGCAATTAGTAGTCATAAGGTGTTGTTGGACATTCGTTGGGGATAATAGTTCAAAGGTGAACTGTGCTTACTTATTGAGTTTTTAACAAATTGTGTGGATGTTTTTGGCTTTTGCAAATTTTTACAAATGGTTTGTTTTTGTTATTTGGAGAGTCTAGTGTTTTGTTTTTGGATTTTGGATTTGCTAAATGTTTTTGAATTTTTAGGATGTTACACTTTGTGTGGAATTGTTGGATTTACAATGTTTGGAATTTTTGATGATGATTTTCAAAGTTTTGGATTTTTGGATTTTTACATTGTTTTGGATTGGATTTTCACACTGTTTTTGGATTTTTGGATTTTTTTACACTTGTTTTTGGATTTTGATTGATTTCAAATGTTTTTTTTTTGAATTTTTGGATTTTACATTGTTTTGGATTTTTGGATTTTTACACTGGTTTTTTTTAGATTTTTGAGATTTTCAAATGTTTTTTGATTTTGGATTTTTTTACGATTTTTCCAAATGTTTTTTTAATTTACATTTGATTGAAATTTATGGACCAGAGTTCAGACTTATTTTTAGAGATGATGTACCGTGGGTTCCGATTGTAACTTATGATCAAAATAATTCACTTCATTGGCATGGATATGGTGGTGATGATCTTGATGAAAAAAGATTCCAAATCCATTCTGACGACAAAAATAGGAAGATGAGTGTGGGCTCAATCACAAGAATCAAGAGACGTAGGGGTAGATAATGGGAATATAGAGACAAATGCTAACTAAACAATCCCTTTGGGAAATTGTGGACTCCATTATTCATAATGTAAAAACTGGTTTCAAAAAATAGCTTTCACTTTATGAGTCACATGAATTAGACTTAGACAGTTTAGGTGGCTGCTGTTGATAAGTATGAGGTTAAGGGGATAGTTCTCTCTTCACTTAGGCATCTAACTACGTGTTGGGGATTCTTAATTTGTAAGCACTGTTAAGATTTGTATTTTTGAAATGAAATCCAGATGCCTTGCCCCAGATAATAGTGAAGAAGCAAGGCTCATCACAAATAGGCAAAAATAGGCGAGTGGAATTCCTTTTTGCTTTTTTTTTTGTTTTTGTTTGTTTTATTGTTTTTTTTTTTGGAATAATTTTGCAATGTTTTATGGCGTGTATGAGAAAGGACCCTCTACGCTTTTCCCATGCCACTTGTAAGAGGCAAGGGTTATCACTGAAAGACAAGACGTAAGACGAGTTAAGGGCACCTTCCCCATTCCTAGGCTCACACTCTAGAAGAAAGTGTGGGCTCAACACCAAAGACTATGAAGACGCGAAAGATGTGACATGAAGTATTCATAAAGTTATTGAATTGATGGATTTTTTTTTACAATAGTGCTTTGTATTTGGGAAGAAACATTTGCCCCCAAATCTCAGCCCCCACAAGACTAGTTGGCCGCGAGGGGTTTCAACACCGGAAGACTGAGATGGGTACACCAAACGAACTGGTAACGAAGGTTAGAGCTTGTTATGAAAGAGAGGAATGTATTAGAAGGGGGAGATATTACATCAGTAAGCTTATAGGTATGACCATAGAGAGGAAAGAGAAGAAAAAGAAAAGGGAAGAAGTATGTGACTCACAACTTAATAGGATTATATTAAGCACTATGTCTCATGATGATAAATATGAAGATGTGATTTTGAAATTTATAAAGGAAAATATCTGCAATGGAAATGAATGAATTTAAATTATTCAAAACTAAGTAAGACCAAAAGGAGGAAACAATGGACACGTGGATCATGAATAGTGACCATCTTAAGGATAAAATTTCTTTTAAAATTGAACTGCATTCATTGGTTCATCCAAATCTTGACCAGCTTCAGGGCCAATTTATAGGTCAGAGCCAAATTTAGATTATGATTACATAGGGTCGCAACCAATTAGGTCAAATTTCCTGTTTTTCTCGTTCTTAGTGGTATTCTTTTGATTTTCTTTAAAACGAGGCAGTGGTCACCAATTCTCAAATTCCGGGTCTTACCTTTTTTATGCATAACTGCGTGCAGTCGATTTTGATTTATAGACTTGAAGATGATTGAGAGCATTAAGTCTTTTTCATCGAGAAGCTCAAAAGCTCTGAAGCCGTGACTTTCGGTATTCATCTCATTAATACATCTTTAAGGAGATCATCAAGGATGGGAGTTCTATCTCAATAGGTAAAGGAAAAAGGGCTTCACAACCAAAAACAAGGGGAAAAGGGGTGGCTCCGGTAGGCGTGCGGTTAAAGTAACTAAGATGTACACGGAGCCCAAAGCGCGGGGTTAAATTTGAGTATTGCCAATTTACGTCCATGGTGTTTGTTTGTTGACAATATTTTCCATGATGGATTTTAAGGTTTTTATAGGGTCCTCCGCCTTGACCTTTCCTGAGGGTTAGTTATGGAGTAGACCATTTTAAGTGGATGTGTGAAAATGTTTGGATAGGTCTTTTACATCATGGTTTTTAACTGATTTTCAATTATGTGCAACAGAGCAGATGGAATACCAAATCGGACATATGAGATTATTGAAAATAAATTTTGATATTGGCTACCAGTACCATTAAGTGAGAGGCATAGCCTCTACCCATGTGAGTGAAAAAACGTAAATCGGTGTGAGCGGTTTAAGGATGAACTTATGTCCAGCGGGAAAGGATGTTGTTGGTCTGATTTACCAATGAGGTCAAAGTACCCATTGAGAGAAGGGCCATGGTGTGGTTATTGAGTTAATGCCTGGAAGGCTGCGTGGATAGATTTCATGCTTTGAAAGCTTGACCAACGTTTTTGACAAATGACAGCGTCACTTTCCATGGTTGGGCCAATAATATCCAACTCGCAGGGGATTTCTTGGCAGGCGATACCATTCATGTGGGATCCACAATACCAGAATGGCACTTCAGCTAAGACACCGAGGATTCTTCCTGATTAAGACATCGGAGAGTAGGGGTGCAATCATATCCTCGTTATAAAGAGTTATTACTAACAATGGTGTAACGAGAAGAACGTTGTGCTAAAGCACGTTTATGACATTGGTTTCATGTCAGGAGGAAAGGGAAACGTGTTATCACGAATGAAGGTATAAAAGATCGTCGGTTACCAAGGGGTATTCGGACCCAGGATCTCACATACCATAGGTTGTCAGGAGGAAGATCAATAGGAAAGGCATTAAGAGATGTTCAACAAGAAAAATGTGCCTGAGGTGGACTAGATGCGATTTATAGGGGAACCCGATGGTTGCCATAGCATCGAGCAAACTTATACGAAATTCTGGGAATTGATCAAGATAATTAATCGAAAACATAGCTTCGAAGACTATCCAACATGTGTTATTATGGATAAGTTTTTCATCATTGGACCTGGTATTCATCGGTAACTTGATTGATGATAAAGTAAAGAATCACCAATACCGATTAATTCTGTAGATTCCAAGGGATATATAGCCAGTTTTAACCCTCGATGAGTGAGAGCTTCCATATTCTGCGTATTTTTTACATGGAATGCTAAGCGAATTGATTGGGGATAACAGGTCGCAGGGTGTAATAAGCAAAATACCAGCCCCTGAGCCATTGCATGGAGATTACACGATCCCATCAAAAAATAGAGGTCCAAGCTGGTGCGGAGTCTATGTGTAGAATATCTTCATCAGGAAAAAGAAACGAAGTGGTTCTGTTGGGCCCAGGAAGGGTTGCCTCAGCAAGTTGGTCGGCAAGGGCTTGTCCTTTATTGCTTTTTGCGGAAAACAAACTAGACCATTGAATTCACTAAGTAATACGACCCATCTAGACATTATTCCCGTGGAATGGGTCTAGACAACAAATAATTGAGAAGCGAGATCAATTTTGGCAATCAACGTATTGTGTGATTGAGCAAGTTAATGACGTAACTTATGGATGGCAAAAGGAAACCGCTAAGCATTACTTTTTCGATTGGGAATAACGTATTTCGTGATCAATAAGTGTTCGACTAAGGTAATATATACAGCCTGTTCTTTTCCTTGATCGTTATGTTGTGGTGCTTAGTAGAGCTCCTATGGCATGTTCAGTGGCAATGTATAAAGCAAACATAGGTTATCGGCAACCGCGGTGACATAAAACAGGTGGACTAGAGAGGTTATTCTTTTAACTAGCAAAAGATTCGTGGCAATCGGGTTCCAGTGAAATGTGTGCATCTTCTTGAGCCAAGCTGATTAAAGTGATGGCACTTGTAGCCAACTGTTTGATATGAAACGCCGAAAGATGTATCTTTCCCCTGAAGACTGCGTTAATTCTTTTAGGTTTGAGAGGGAGGGCATTCCCATAATGGTTTTGACTTGGCAGGATCCACTTCTATGCTTGTGAGACAATAAAACCCAATAATTTACCAGAGGGTTACTCTAAAACACACATTTCTTTTGGTTTAAGACGAACCTTATACTCACGTAACTATCAAAAATACGGTCTCAACACACTTGGATTGCCCTATTCGTGTTTTAGATTTTGCTAATACTCATCAACATAAATCTGTCCATGATATCAGGTAACATGTCATGGAAGATACAGTAATTGCTCGTTGATCAGGTGACACCAGCCTTTCAAAGGACAAAAGGCAGGACACTTATTAATAAGAATGTGCCCCATGGTGCGTTATAAATGCCGTTTAGGTTGATGCTCTTCAGCAATACGTATTTGATTGTAACCAGAGAATCCATCCATAAGGAGAGCCATTTCAATGGCTGCCGGCAGAATCAACAATCATGTCTATATTTGGCAAGGGAAAGTCATATTTGGGACAAGCCTTGTTGATGGTCCGGAAACCAGGAAGTAGTGTACATATTATTTGGATGCCAGGAGTTTTATTGGCAACGGGACTATGTTAAGATTATCCATGCGGCATAATCAATAGGTTTGCTTAAAGTCAGCGTCAAAAGTTTCTCGAGTTCGGCTTGAACAAAGCAATGAAACTTGGGGAGCATTTTACGTAGTTTTTGCTTTACAGGTTTTTTGCATCTGGATTTGTAACCACAAGATGGTTGTACTCAAGAGTGGGTCCAAGCCTGGATGTCCTTATAACATTCCATTGCAAATATATATTGGAATTCATAAGGAGTTTGTGAATTCCATGATTTCTTGGTCAGAAGGACTAATGCCAAGGTTGTAAAATTTTGACTATTCAATTTGGGCCAATGTTTATGGCTTTTGTTTCTTCTACAAGCATTTTAGATGTATCCTTTCGGCGAACGATGATAATGGTTGATGTAAGGTCATCAGGCAGGTGTTTGGTTGGAATTTTTGAATTGTATTGGATAAGGTCGTGGTGGTGAGGTTTGATAGGAAATCCTCCTGTTTGCAACTTTTGATCCAAATTGTTGACGGTTGAAGGATCTGAATATTTATCTCTTTGCCAAAATAGCCGATGCATTTAGATTGATTTCAAATCTTTTCTATGGTCTTGAAAGTAGGTATTCTGGTCGCGGGAGAGTTCCAAGGAATTCTTCAATGGCTAATCATTTTGGGAACATGTCAATGGCCTGAATGATTGTGGTTTGGCCATGGTCTATGAGGACCTCAGGATGTGTAGGGCTCAAATTGATGACATTAATAGAAAAAGTTCAAAGGCAAGATGTGTTTCAGGCGAGGTCTCAAGATTATACATGGGAGATCTAATGTCTTATCAGAACTGGGGTCATCATTGTCACCACAACCAGACGAAATTATATGGGATGGACATCAAACACCTTGAAACCTAGACCCATGTTGTACCGTGATGTTGTGTGCAATTTATAGGGTCTAAAAGACCTGTTCATTGGATTGATTCCGTTACCCTGCCATCGCATGTTTTTCATTATTCGGTGAGCTTTAGTAAATTGAGGGGACTCATAACATGGAGCAAAGTCATCATTTATATAACCAAGATCCTGAGAACTGTAATATGTTCGTTGTCAAGATTGACCAATTTTTCCAAATGACGGACCCATTTGGGAATTGGGATGGATTTTAGATTGTGGAGCGTTAGGTTTGACATCGCTATGGGGGAGTTGTGATATAAAAAGAGTCGTCATTATTTGAAATTGATATTCACCGATCCCGGGTCAATTGATTTAAATGTGTGAGAGGGGGACCATAGGTACCTCATGTGGTGGGGAAGTAATTTTGGTGTCTTAAAGATGAAGAAAATGGGTTATCAGAAGAAGGGGGTGGATTGAAGGATGAAGTTGGTTATTACCGGAGGAGGTATCTTAATAGGGAGGGAGGTGGTGGATGAAGATGAAAGAATATGCTAGGTTGAAGAAGAAGGGGTGTGGTGGAAGAATAATGTGCTGGAAGAAGAAAGACAGCTTGATAGTGGAAGAAGATGAGTGATTAGTGGGAGGAGGACTGTGGAAGGTGGTTGACTAGCGGATTGAGAATGGATTGGAAAGGTGTTTTGGTTATGGATGATAGTTTCAATTATGGTTAGGGAGTGTATAAGATCAATGCGTGTTTTCATTAGGGATATCCGAGGTGAAGCGGTATTTATCTGTGGATGGACCAATAGGATAATGTCGACCCGTCCTTCAAGGAATCTACAATACTCAAAAGGTTGGGGATCGCACGTAAATAAATTACTTTTTAAATGAGGAGGGAAACTTAATGCATTGGGCGAATGTTGATGGGACGGCTTTCATGGCAGGATCCCATGGTCGGCCGACAAGAATTTTATAGGCAAACCTTCACATCTACCCCATGAACAAATCGTGTCTAGGTGATGGGTCCAACTTGGAGAGGCAAACAGATTGTGCCTTCAGACTTTCTTTCGCTATTATCATACCACAGAATGGTTATGATATTGTTTTGCAAATCATTTTTCCGTGTAACCTAGACAACGTAAAAGTTTCATAGAAAAAATATTTAATGATGATCCATTGTCGATTAGGAGGCACTTGATTTTGATTGAGTTACATAACCCTCGACCTATAAAAGAATGATTTAGTGATTATTGATTAAGGCATGTCATCGGGACAAAAGCTAAATAGGATGGGGCTATAAGATGTGCAAATTAAAGCCTGGAATTGTTGTGAATTGATGGGCCTCAGGGACCACGGGAATTTATTCAAGTTTGCATAAGGATTGCGTTGGTAGGCGTGGAAGAAGAAGAATTAAGTAGTTCCATGATTGAAATTTTTGGGGAGTTTCTCGAATTGTTTGACAATTATTAAATGACGGCGTAGGGTGTGGAGAGGACATTGGCGGCAGAATTAGATGGTGGATTAGGAGGTGATGCCGGTGGGGACGAGCGTGGCAGATTTTTTTTGTTGTAGGGACCCATATTTTTTCTGTCTAGTGGTGATAGTTGTAGTCGGTTCTGATCTTTATAGTTGCCACTAAGTATTGGTCATAATCTATGGTCGAATGGACGAGTATACTCGACATTGCTGATGATTGACCTTTATCCTTTGAATTGTATATGGTTAGGGAATGGATTTTGACCAGGAAGTTTTTCATTAGGTGTTTGTCTCAGAAGTATTCAACTTCTATGTCTCCACGTTTAATCAGGTCTTGACATAATGGCGGAGTGCATGCATCGATCTGGGAGTAGAGAGGTGCCTTTATGTGATGGTACTACAAGTATCATTGTCTTTCTACCATTTGGTTTAGGTTGTCCTTCTCAAACGGGTCTGACAAGGGCTATGTAAATCATATTAGCATTTGACAATGAGAAAGACACTAGATGACTTTCTCCAGAGGAGTGAACTCTCTTCGTCGATCCGAGAAGGAAAATTCCTTTCTAGGGATAAGATTGGTGTTTTTGTTTTGATTTTAACGTGGGTGGTGGGATGGTTTAGGGACATTCAAGACATGGCGGGATCAAGTTAAAACCATCGGTGAGATATTTCGATTCGGTGTTTAAAGAATGTAGATTTGTCCTAGTTGAAGGGTGTCTCGATAAGGTGTCTCTAAAGGGTGCTTTAAAAGCCCTTAGAAATGAGGGGATTATTTGGGAATTGAAATTTTTCGATTTGTGTCCCCTTTTCGATGACTTCTCAAAACTATTCAGACAATGCATTTGCATGTGCAATGATACATCGGCGCATTGAGATTAGGGACAAAAATTGCTAACAGTTGTCTTGGGTACTGAGCAGGGGGAAATCGGCTTTGCAATTTTTCCCGCGCCCTCGTTTGTAAAAGGAGCAAAATTTTCGTTTGGCCTTGCCTCGTGTTGCAAGAGATCAGACAGGGTATCTCTGAGTCTAGGGATAAGAAAAATGTTTGACCAAATTCTCTGATAAGTCTGCAAATGTCGTGTATCCACCCTTTGGGATAGATGGAAAAAAAAACAAAACCGTTCTCAAGCTGTCCTCCTAAACTTTGGGGGATAATCGTAAAGTACGATGCTCGATAGGTAAACTCCTGACATTGCACGTAACAATTCTTGAATTGTTCACGGGAGTCCCTTGCTTTTTGAGTTATCAAACTTAGGGATTCAAAGGATTGGCGGAAATGGTTAAATAGCGTGAATTCCGTATTCAAATGGATAAGGACACAATTCCTCAAGTTAATGTTCGATTGTTTTTGCAGTCCTTGAATGGTGTCTTTCATAAGTTTCCATTCTTGTGAAAATGTGGGGAGAAGTGGGGGATGATTTATCAAACATGTAGTGAGAGTATTAGAATCATCTAAGATGAAGGTCTTTAACTGTCAGCTCTAGTCGTTGTTTCCTCAAAGTTTATTGTCAAACTTGGGATTTTATTGATAATTTCTCGGCCGAAAGAACCATTTGATGTTTTAGTTGTTTGGTATTTCATTGTGACAAACTAGATTCACCTTGTCGATGAGTTGTGTTAATTTTCGGTCCCGAAGTCAGGGGGGTAGTTTTTCCCCCCAGGGCAGGATGCGTAACAGCTATTCTTTTTGTTTTGTTCTATCCCCATTGGACTGTTCTGTTCTTATGGTTGAGTTGAGTTTCTGGTGTGTAACGACATTCTTCGTCATCATTTTCATGATTGTGACTACGAGGTGGAATACCTGAGGACTTTGATTTACTTTGGATTTATCGTGAATAATCTTGTGATGGACTGATTAAGGAGAGTAACTCAAAACAAGTTATTCAAATTGATGATGATGTAACCGAGACGAGTTATTAGACGATAATTGGTGTGTAGATTTGACTTTAACTAAGCTCGGACTATTGACGGGGGAGAGTAAACCTGAATAGGATAATCAGTATTGTTGTGAAAGGATTTGTGTTGGTATGATTTGGTAATTGATTGGTGGATAGAAATGAGTGAACTCAAACAAGTTACCCAATATTAGTTTGATATAGCTGGAAACAAGCTATGGAGGATTGTTTTGACAATTGACAATATGGGGAGTGACTGCTAGTCACTCAATATCAGTTGGATATAGCCGATGCCAAGTTATGAAAATGTATGTTGGATGAGGTAAGCTAATGAAAAATTGGATTGTGATGGTTTGATCTGTGTTGTTGGATGTGGGATTGTTTCGCTTGGTATTGAATTGGTCGAGAACTGATTTTTTGTGGAAAACACAAACTAGGGGTATGGAAATTTTTTTTTTGCAATGAACACATTGATATCAGCCCAAGTTTTATGATAAAAAAAAATGATAAAACTATTGTGTTTTCAAACCACACACCGCAAGCAGTCCATGTGGATCATGGTGTTGGCTTATGAGGTAACTTCTTCAGGGAAGATCATGGTTCATGCGATATACAAGTATGCTTGAAATGGTGGATGCAGGCTCTATACTCCAAAAAGATGCATCCTCCGAATACCCTAGTCCTGATATACCTTAATTCTGTACGGGACAGATTGGTACGGGGAAACCCTTTAGAGGCACTGGAGGAGATCACCAATTTTACTTGCTGTTCGGAGGTGAATCACCACAATCCAGAAAGGTTTTGTGAAAAGGTGAAGTGATGGCAGGGATGAATTGTGTATGGTTTGTCCTATAACTCCTCGAAGATTTACAGGGCTGGATGCCCAAGGCTTCGTTGTTACAGCTATCAGGCATGACTCGCATGCGCTGCATGACAGCCATTTTACCTGTTAAGTGAAGAGCAGCGGCGAGGGTAGGTAAATAACGAACGTTGTGATGAGACTAGGTCTACAAAGTGCAATGCAGAGCAAATGCTTGGGTGTGTGGGTAGTCAAAGTCCACATCACCGATTTGTAGCTTTGTGGTGATTGAAATCCACCTGTCTACGTGTAAAAACAATATGATAAAGGATTAAAACGCAGAGGGTTCTTTCACAACTTGAAATAAATCACTAGCAGAAATATCCGTACTGAGCGTACTTTTTTTTTTGGTTTCAGCAATTGTCTTGAATGGTGGTATTTTTGCGGGGATTTTTGTGTTTTTTTTTGTTTTTTTGTTTTTTGCAATATTCCAAGCAAGCCAGTTCTATAGAAACAAATTAGTAGGTATCCTGCAAAATGAAATGTTAGAAAAATGAACTGGTGCTTTTTGATTTTTTTTCAGATCGCTCAAATGCGCAGGAAGAGGGAAGGCAAAAGACGGCGGAAGGAAAAGAGCATAACACAACCAAAGACCAAAAAAATATTAAGATATGACAAAGGGAGAAAATAATATTTTAAAATGATAGTTGGAAACAAAGCTAGAGGTCCTGCAATGTTGAAAATGAAACTAAAAAAAATTGTGACCGTTTCTGATTTTCCAGATTGCTCGAAGGCGGAGAAACAGAGCATACGCGGATAAAATTGGAATAGTTTTTTTTGTTTAAATATTAATATTATTGGCAATTAATAATGATTGCGAAAAATAGCGATAATGATTGTTTCACAAAAAAGCGACCAAAAATATGAAAGAGAGGGTTGAAAAAAACGTTTACTAAAGTAAGCGTGTGTCGTGGAAATTTTTAAAGGTAAGGCAAAAAATTTAAAAAAAATGAAAATTATTTTATAGAGCTTGAGGGACCTCACGTTTATGATTTCCAAGATCACTTTTTAAGTTGAGGCGAAGAGCATTACGTGTGAGGAGTGTTTCATGAAATAATTTGACCCATTAAAAAAATAAAGCAAAAATAAAATTTATTGATATAAATATAAACTATAATTTTGTTGTTGTTTGTTTACAAAGGGAAGGGGGGCGGTGAGAGAGAAGAAAAGGAAACCAAGG